>CAJNDS010001376.1:0-20910 GCA_905221605.1 Symbiodinium natans | reverse complement strand
CCCCGGCTCCTTCCATTTGCTTATAGCGCCGCCCACCCCTTCCATTTGCTTATAGCACCGCCCCTGCCCCTTGCATTTGCTTATAGCACCGCCCAGGCTCATAACTTAGAACGTTTCACCACATGTGTTGAATGCCAGGCTATGCTGCAGCAACCTGTTGCAGTTGTCCCTGTAAACTGTTTCAACCTGCTAAAACTGACAACCACATCTGACTAGAACAATCCTCTCTTTGCCTTCGCAGGCCGAATGCAGTAGAACCCCCGCCTCGACTGCCACTCGCCGATGACCGGATGGCAGGCCAACCTGAGCCCACGCCCAGCGAATGCGAGGTCGCCTGGACAGACCAACTCCAAACCTCTTCGTCCGTGTCTGGAAACATCTCGAACATCTCGGTGGCAGCCTGCCAGACATAACCATTCCTATGGAGTGATACATGTCAGCTGCAGCACGTAATGCAAAAGCTTCGGCTACCCTTCGAACCTGCTCCGCTTGGCGGGCCTCCGGCGCTACTGAACGCACACACGCACAATCACACACACGCACACACACGCACACACGCGCACACACACACACACACACACACACACACACACACACACACACACACACACACACACACACACACACACACACACACAGCCTGGCGCCGAGCACGTGCTCCCGGACGGTCATGTGGGCCGCGCCTGTACAGATGCACTATGGTTATCGACAAGGCGCACCCACTTGCCGCCTGCGAGGCCCTCCGGTTCGATCCTGCGGCGGCCTATAGTTTCGTCTGATCAGAATGACACGGGCACGGTCGTCGAAATTCAGTGCCGAGCATCTTGAGGGGCGCAGAGGGAATCGTGTCTTGGGCCGATAGCTCTGTCCGACGCAATGTCATATCAAATGCATTTCAGGTCTAGCGGTCGAGCTTCGGCTTAGAGGCTACTCCTCCTGCACTGCGGAAGTCGTTTCCATGTGCCAAGCAAAACACGAGGGTACTAGTTGGACTGACCGGTTGGCAACTTCTATGGCATAACTGTGTTACGTCGGGTCAAGGTCGCTTGGCTGATGCTGGCCTGCAAGCTAGCGGCAACGTGTGGATGCTTGTAGATTTTTGATCGGTAAACGCATGGACAATATCTCTCGACCACTTTCCGGCCCAGGGTCCAGAAACGATGAGGGCGCACACGGCGATTGCAAAGACCAATAGTTCGAATTAAGCCGTTTTGTCTTATCAGTAATGCCTTAAGAATCAAATCAAACCTGCACGCCCTGTGCCTGCCCGGAACGAGTCAGAATTTAAAACTGGTCAACGCCATGCCCCGAGAGGCTATTTATTGGCCGCCCAGCCCCCCCCCCCCCCCCCCCCCCCGACTTTTAACTACAATGCAGCACTTTGGACGACGCTGCCCCCAAACATGCAATATAGCCTATAGTACTGCTCAATTCACGGTCCGCTAGCGTTCTCAGCACGTCAGGGACTACAGCCTCAATAGTCTAGTCGCAGATGCGAATGTTTCACCCTGCGTACTGTAAGTAGCTTAGCTTGGACTAGTCTTTTTAAAATAAATACGAACAAACACCTCGCGGGGCGAGCGCGCGGCGCTTGCGCACATCTCTCGAATTTGAGAAGTCGGCCGTTCGGGCAATTGCAGGGTGGCCCGGGTGATCGGGGCCGCGTGACCGCTCCGAGATGATGCCCTCCCGCGCCGCTCGTGGGCGGCTCCCACCCTCTCTTCGCTCCGCCCTTTCCGTCAAGCTAAGCCATCCCTTTTGTTTTTTTTCCTTCTTCCTTCCTTTCCGGTTCGATTGGTTCGACTGAAAATCGCCCTTCGCACGAAATCGCTTTATGGGCAACATATACCTGAGGCATTTGCACCATGGACAGCAACCAGGACGTATGTACTAAAACCTCTGTCCCCCCTCCCGCCCCTCTCCCCCCCCCTCGCCCCTCCCCCGCGCCTCCCCCGCCCCCTCGCCCCCCGCCCTTGCCCGCAGGACTAGCAGGCTGCAAGAGGACTAAGATCGTGGTGGAACAAACAAGCAACTTTGACTAGGGTGTAATACACCCCGACAAGAACGCATACAAGAAGGGCGGTGAGAAAAAAACAAGAGAGTTTCCTAAACATGAGTTTAGGAAACTAAACCCTAAAAGGCGGAGCTGGCTAAGGGTGGGAGCCGCACTTGACGGCGCGGGAGGGAAACGCGTGAAATGATGTGGCCGAAGCAAGGCCCCATTCTCGGTGGCCTTGAGCGTGCTCCGGAACCGAAACAAATTTCAAGTTTGTTCGCCCGTCCGGCCATGTCATATCCTTCTCCAGCTTCGGCGCAAACCCTAAACCCTAAACCCTAAACCCTAAACCCTAAACCCTAAACCCTAAACCCTAAACCCTAAACCCTAAACCCTAAACCCTAAACCCTAAACCCTAAACCCTAAACCCTAAACCCTAAACCCTAAACCCTAAACCCCAAACCCCAAACCCCAAACCCCAAACCCCAAACCCGAAACCCGAAACCCTAAACCCCAAACCCCAAACCCCAAACCCCAAACCCTAAACCCTAAACCCTAAACCCTAAACCCTAAACCCTAAACCCTAAACCCTAAACTCAGGCGTGGCTGGTGGGGGAGCTTCGCTCCTTTCCCACCAGCCGAGCCGCCCAAAGCAAGTGGCTGCATGGGCATCGCACATACAATATGCCTATACAGCAGTTCAACTGTCTTACCAGAGAGCGTGCCGTGCCACCGCTAGGCAGTGGAGCGGTGTCAGTACTGACAATATATTATATATACCCCAAAACCTGCCCGAAATCACGGTTAAACTATAAAGATTTCTATAGTTTTGCGTCTAAACTATAAACGTTTATAGTTTAGGCTCTATAGTTTTGGCTCTAAACTATAGACGTTTATAGTTTAGCGTCTATAGTTTAGGGCTTTATAGTTTAGGCTTTATAGTTTAGCGGCTAAACTATAAACGTCTATAGTTTAGGAGTCAGGCTTTATAGTTTAGCGCCGAAACTATAGACGTTTATAGTTTAGGCTCTAGAGTTTGGGGCTCTATAGTTTAGGGCAAAATCCAGAAATTGGAGGCAGCATTTCCGGCATCGATTTCAGTACTAAAAAATCGCATTTTGAAGCTCGGTCCAGGCCAATCCTGGGGGACCCCCCACGGATGGTCCTAAACTATAAACGTTTCTATAGTTTAGGAGCCAACCTTTATAGTTTAGCGGCTAAACTATAAACGTTTATAGTTTAGGGGTCAGGCTTTATAGTTTAGCGCCGAAACTATAAACGTCTATAGTTTAGGCTCTAGAGTTTGGGGCTCTATAGTTTAGGGCAAAATCCAGAAATTGGAGGCAGCATTTCCCGCATCGATTTCTGTACTAAAAAATCGCATTTTGAAGCTCGGTCCAGGCCAATCCTGGGGGACCCCCCACGGCTGGTCCTAAACTATAAACGCTTCTATAGTTTGGGAGTCAACCTTTATAGTTTAGCGGCTAAACTATAAACGTTTATAGTTTAGGGGTCAGGCTTTATAGTTTAGCGCCGAAACTATAAACGTCTATAGTTTAGGCTCTAGAGTTTGGGGCTCTATAGTTTAGGGCAAAATCCAGAAATTGGAGGCAGCATTTGCCGCATCGATTTCTGTACTAAAAAATCGCATTTTGAAGCTCGGTCCAGGCCAATCCTGGGGGACCCCCCACGGCTGGTCCTAAACTATAAACGCTTCTATAGTTTGGGAGCCAACCTTTATAGTTTAGCGGCTAAACAATAAACATCTATAGTTTAGGGGTCAGGCTTTATAGTTTAGCGCCGAAACTATAAACGTTTATAGTTTAGGCTCTAGAGTTTGGGGCTCTATAGTTTAGGGCAAAATCCAGAAATTGGAGGCAGCATTTCCGGCATCGATTTCTGTACTAAAAAATCGCATTTTGAAGCTCGGTCCAGGCCAATCCTGGGGGACCCCCCCACGGCTGGTCCTAAACTATAAACGTTTCTATAGTTTGGGAGCCAACCTTTCTAGTTTAGCGGCTAAACAATAAACGTCTATAGTTTAGGAGTCAGGCTTTATAGTTTAGCGCCGAAACTATAAACGTCTATAGTTTAAGAGCCCCTCTTTATAGTTTAGCGCCTAAGCTATAAACGTCTATAGTTTCGGAGCCATTCTTTATAGTTTAGCGCCTAAACTATAAACGTTGAAGGCAGCATTTCCGGCATCGATTTCTGTACTAAAAAATCGCATTTTGAAGCTCGGTCCAGGCCAATCCTGGGGGACCCCCCACGGCTGGTCCTAAACTATAAACGTTTCTATAGTTTGGGAGCCAACCTTTCTAGTTTAGCGGCTAAACAATAAACGTCTATAGTTTAGGAGTCAGGCTTTATAGTTTAGCGCCGAAACTATAAACGTCTATAGGTTAAGAGCCCCTCTTTATAGTTTAGCGCCTAAACTATAAACGTCTATAGTTTCGGAGCCATTCTTTATAGTTTAGCGCCTAAACTATAAACGTTTACAGTTTAGGAGCCCCTCTTTATAGTTTAGCGCCGAAACTATAAACGTCTATAGTTTCGGATCCCCTCTTTATAGTTTAGCGCCTAAACTATAAACGTCTTTAGTTTCGGAGCCATTCTTTATAGTTTAGCGCCTAAACTATAAACGTTTACAGTTCAGGAGCACCTCTTTATAGTTTAGCGCCTGAACTATAAACGTCTATAGATTAGGAGCCACTCTTTATAGTTTAGCGCCTAAACTATAAACGTCTATAGTTTAGAAGCCCCTCTTTATAGTTTAGCGCCTAAACTATAAACGTTCACTGTATAGGAGCCCCTCTTTACAGTTTAGCGCCTAAACTATAAACGTCTATAGTTTAGGAGCCACTCTTTATAGATTAGCGCCCAAACTATAAACGTCTATAGTTTAGGAGCCACTCTTTATAGATTAGCGCCTGAACTATAAACGTCATTTCCTTGCTGCCATTTCCTTGCTGCCATCCTGCTGTGAGCATTTCCTGGCTGCCATCCTGCTGTGAGCCTTTCCTGTGAGCATTTCCTTGCTATAGTGCTGCTGTGAGCATTTTCTTGTTGTTATTTTGCTGTGAGCACATTTCCTTGCTGTCATCTTGCTGTGAGCATTTCGTGACGACCGTGCCGACGAGGACGACCACATGGCCCCCCGACCTCAGCGAGTGTGCGGCACATGCTCGCGGGCCTCTGTTCTCCGACTTTGTACGATTATACTTTATACATATATATATATATGTATACATATAGACTTTAACGTACTTGCATTCCAAAAGTGAGATATTGCAATTAAAGCGTTTGGTTGGACCGAAAGAGGCTGCAGTTCTTGTAAAACGTTTTGGCGCATCTCCTTCATTCTCGACCTTCAAGGATAATCTGCGTACGTGGCTCTGACTGAACCAAGACTGGCAACGAGGTGCGACGCCGTGAAAGCGAGGCTTTTCATGCCTGCAGATGGTTTCTCGCTGGGCATCTGCGGGGGCGAGGCCCGCTCCGCATAGAGATAAGATTGTGAAAGCTGCCTCAGTCGCACGCGGCGGGCAGGCAGTGCCTGGTCTGTATGCGTCCGAGGAACCGCCAATTGGCGTCCTCTCGCACCCGAGATAAGGCTACGTAGGCCGCCCCTCGGATAAAAGGCACATCCAGCCACAACGTCACGTGATCTAAGGTGGCCCCCTGAATCTTGTGCAGGGTGCTGCTATACCCGAGTCTCAGAGGTAACGCCGTGACTCTTCTCACAGACCCGTCCGCGAGCTCGTAGTCCTGGGTGACCGCGTGGACCAGCACGATCTTGCCGTTGTCGAGGAGGACCTGGACGCCGCTCGCGCGCAGCCGCTGCACCACTCCGCCCATGCCGTTTACGAACCCGTGCGCTTTGTCCTCATTCTTGGTGATCATCACGCGCATGCCGGCATACATGGCCATCCGGAGAGGTGCCGCGTCGATCCTCGACTGACCAAGGAAGTTATTGCTGTTCTCTTCCGGATCAGTCAGCATGTAGCCCAAGGGGTGCGAGTCACCGAAGAGTACCCGAAGCGCCAGCTGGTTCAGACGAGCGGACCCACGTCGCGAGATGGTCACGAACTGCGTCCGAGGAGTTTCTCGTAGGATCTGCGCCATGTTCTCTAGTGTTGGCATGTTGTTCCCCGAGCAACAAGCACTGTGCTTTTTCAGAATCCTGCGTAGCTGGCGACCGGAAGGAGTGGCGCTGCGGAGGAGCTCCAACTTCCAGCGCAGCTGTGGGCACTTGCAGCGTCGCATAGTGTGAAGATGGATCTTGGCTACCTCACGCCAACGCGCGCTTTGTCTAGCCGTGGTTCCATCCGAGCCTCTCAGCTGGCAGAAATCCCCGACCAGTATTAATGCGGGACGGCGATCTGAAGCGTCCCACAGCCGCACAAGGCGCTCAAAGATCCACAGAGGCAACTGTCCGATTTCGTCAATCACTACAAGATCGTAAAGGCTCATCATCTCCAAGGTGTTCACTTCCTCCTTATGCAGCGCGAACATCCCATGCACGGTGTCCACATCCAGGTCCGGGTTGTCGATCTTGTACTTGGACGCAAGAAGTCCAGTGGGGCAGGCAACGCCCACGTGTGCTCCGGCTTGCACCGCTCGGCGGATGGCCAGTTGCACGGCCGTGCTCTTGCCACTGCCGGCGGGGCCAAGGATAGCCGTGACACGCGTCTCGGCACATGCAGCCTGCGCATCCAGGTAGCGCCACCACGACTCCTCCACGGCGTCCTCTGGCCATTTGCACCGAAGCGCGATAGCGACCCTCTCGCCGATAGACCGCACCACAAGCTGCTGCTCGGCTGCCAACTTCTCAAAACGCGGAGGCACGTTAACGTTGACTGCCTGCGATGTTGTTGGCGGCCGTGCCGGTTCCTGGATTTCACCGGAAAAGAACGCATCGATGAGCTCGGTTCGAGCACGTATTACCTCCAGCACATTGGTAATGTACAAGTCTGTCCTGGCCTCTAACTGCAAGTCTGCCATGATTCGATGTGGGTGCCGCCAGAAGTCTGGTCGGTGCAGGAGACATAGGCCCAAGTAACGCAACTCTTCCGGGAGTCCGGCAACTCGGTCGTCCCAAAGGTCAGAGACGTCTTTGAAGGGCACGTTCAGCAGCAGCCACTGCCCGAAGTGGAGGTCGTTTGTGTGCGAGTACATGATGCACGCGACCAAGATTTCTCCCTCCGCAACGCAGGTGTTGATCCACTGCGTGAGAGGTTTCTTCACCTTGCGAGCCTTGTGCAGGCGGCGGTAGCGCTGGGCAATCTGTCCCCCCGAGCCGGAGACTCGCAGGTACTCGAGGAGACTCATGCTCTTGCGCCTCCATGTGCAGGTCATGTAATTGCGGACCACCTCCGCTGTGTCTTTTTTCCACGGTACGGGCACGACAAATTTGCGGACGACTGCCGGACACAAGAATTGTGGATGTTGTTGGGCTGCCAGCTGTAGGACCATTTCAGGTTGCAGTGGATGATAGTCGGCCAGAATGCGTCTCGCCAAAGCGAAGCCGCTCGCTTGATCGTTGAGTAGCTCCTGGGCGAAAGAGCCTGAAAACTTGGGAAGATAGCCTCGGCTGTGCACATGTTGGCGACTACATGACTCTCACGCTACGTTCCTTCTCACAGCTGCCTGCCTCCAAGGGACTGGCGCAATACTTGAGGATCATGGCTCGGCCGTCGGAAGCTACGACGTCCACGTGACAGTGTAAGGCGGCGAGCACATCCGTGAGATAGGCGCGACAGTGCCGGTCATGCGCATCTTGCGGATGCCGAAGCTCGAGCAGCCCGGAGTCTTCCGACACCCTCGTGGGCTCCTTTCGGATGGGCCAGCCGCTGCTCGTCCAGTCCAGTTGCGACTCCAGAACCAGATCTCGCAGTTCCGGTTCCGATGCGTCGGGGATGTCTGCTCGGATGTCCTTGGAAAGATTCATGGCCTGCATGTTCTCGAGCCACAGCAGAATGTGCACATGAAGTGTCCCTCGGCCGTGATAGGTCTGAGGGTCCCTGTGCTGCCCCCGTTTTCTTTTGCCATCCTGGAACTCTAGACGTGCCACCCACTTGCGCACGCCTCCGTGCGAGGACGTCGAGAAGACATGGTTTTGTTCCCCTTGCATACCTTCGTTGCTGCCTGTCAGAAGGCCTTTCACAGTTTGCGTGAGCACATGCGCTAGGTGAAGGGTTTCAGCTACCGGCATGTGCAGGCGGGCTTGCAAACTCTTGGCCAGCTCGTCTTCAAGCCAGGCATGATAGGGAAAGCTCCACTCGTAGGGTGCTATCGTTATGAACAGCTGCGGCCAGCCTAGCTGCCTCTGGAGATCCACCAAAGCTGCGTGGTAGCCTCGCCATAACTCTGGCGAGTACGGCTTGGATGCCAAAGCTTCTCGAATGCTGGTGCTTTGGGACGAGTGCCGCGCTCCACCCACTGTGGTGAAGAGCCACAAGTCGTACACAAACTGCAGCAGAGCAGGGTCGCTGTTGTACCCGACGATGCAGGAGTGGGCCTTGGCGAGAAAGCTGGCCTTGGCGCTGTGGCGCCTGTGCTCTGCATCGCCCCCGCAGTCGGACTCGGAGCTTTCCCAAGGGCCCGCGCGGCGCCGACGCTTCGCCCTTCGGGCGTCCATGAAGCGAGTGTGGGTCTCAGTCATGTCCGTCCGCCAATATAAGTGTGGCCACAGGCAGCACTCCAGCCCTACGGTCTCGATGAAGCTTACCGGCAGGCGCTTCACGGGGGCTCCAGGCCCGATTTCTCCTCTTTCTATCTGTCGCCTCCGCTTCTCCAAGAATTTGTGGTGCAGACGCCAAAAAGCTTTGTACGACGACAGGTCTGACCTAAGCAGGTGCTCCAACGCCCTCTCGCCCTTCTTGCGCGCCCGTCGAGGCAAGCGCGACAAGGCCATCTCCACGGACGTCGTCTTGAAGGAAAAGCGAAGCATGTCCAAGTGCACCTCGTATCCGTGCCGCGCGCGACAGTCGCCGCCCCTGTGCAGATGAAAGGGCCTGAGGGCCTCGATTACCTCAACAGGCAAACTTCGCAATCTGCGAGGTACATCATTCTTGTCGGGAGCCCAATACCCGACGTTGCCGTCGGATCGGCAGTATTTGCACGCGGGCAAAGCGCCATCCCTGCGGGCAGTGCCACGTGCGTGTGTTGCTTTGTACGGTTCGGGCACCATACGGCCGCAGCACTTGCACATTCTCCACGAAGAGGTCGCACACCAAGTTCGAAAAGCACGAGCTCTCTGAGTCATCCAGGACTGCTCGGGTCGAACTTTTTCCTTGTACACGGCGGGGAACTTCTTGGACAGGCGCCGAATCCGTTCTCGTTCTCCGTGGATGTACCGCATCTCATGCTCCGGCCTTTGCACGATTCCGCTCTGCCTACGCTCCAGCATTTGCGGCCAAGCGTGCACGGGAGCCGCGCATCTTGCAGGCCGTCTGGCCGGAGTCTCTCGCTCTGTAGGCCCTGTAGGCGGGCGCAGCGGAATCCAGTTGACGCAGCCAGGAGGGTGATGGTACGGCACGGGTTGGTCGTAGGCACGCACGCCTTCAAGGATCCACGCATATGGCTTAGCGTAAGGAATCGCGCAGACATTCTGGATGTGATGCAGATGCCGTGCCTCTTCCAAGTCTTTCATGGAAACGGCTCTAGATTCTCGAATGGTAGCCTCTCCGACAAGCGCGTTTTTGCCAGATGGCGCCAGCCCGATGCGCTCCCCGAGGTGTTTTCGACAATGCGTACCGCGAATTTCCCATTCCTTGCCCTCGTAGAGGATCTTGTTGCACCAGTGTGGCCCGATTTTCAAAGCCCATTGGACTTGGGGTTCGCTTGCACCGTCGTCGACGACGTTGTCAGCGTCAATCTTCCCGGCGCCGTCCTTTGAGCCTCCGTGTGAAAGTTCTTCATGGAGTAGGTTGTCGACCGCCGAAGAGGAAGCGATGCTGAGAAGCTCGAGTTGCTTTACGACTTCGCTTATTCCCAGAACCTCCTCGATCTCTTGCAAACATGCATGGAATCTCGCCGGGTCCGTTTCGGACATGGCGGCTAGCCGCGCCGTCAAGGCCTGTTGCTCGACGTCCAAGACAAGGTCAGCGTTTTCCTCCATGTCATCCGATGCGGACCTATGCGCAAAGCCACATGTCGGCCACAAAGATTACGCATGGTTCTGCTAAGGCTGGCGCTGTGATGCACCGACAGGGTCGGGAATACCCCTTAGTACAGTATTGGTTATGCGTTCAAGCCGTTCAAGCTTCTACAATCGTTGATTATAAGAGCCCGGCCACGCATCCTTCGGATCACCGTCTCTTTGAGAATCGTTGCATGACCTGAGGACAGTGTGCTGTCTCTGAGTGTGGTACACAGCTCTTGAGCATGATCAACGTGTCTCTGCGACATTTTCCGGGCTAACGACTCCTCATCACTGACGGCGATGATTCGAAACCTCAGTCACATGCCCGAGGCATCGGATGCATGTCGCTCGAAAACGACATCGGCTAGATGTTTGGCCCTTCTGCAGCGAAGCGTGGCGTCTGGCCTGGCCTGTCTTCGAAAGAAAAGGGTGAAGGCGGCGAGGCCTCACTCCTCACATCAAGCATCAAGAACCTGGAAAGTTACAGAGCAAGGAGAGAGAGCGAGACACGGAAAGCACGAAAGAGCAAGGCAGGAAGGCGGCCAGCCCGGTGCGGTGGCGACGTCGCACGCGTCGTCCGGGATGTGGTTCCTTGTAGCTGCAACTCTACACAGCAACTCGCGACCTGATTTTTAGAACAACGGCGAGCCGAGCACCGCACGCGAGCCTGGCAATCCTTGCAGCAAGCCTGGCATCCGTGTGGCCTTCCTGTTCATCGAGGTCGCGCAAGGCCTGAAAGACGAACACGCGAGAGTAGACAGCCATGCCTGGCCAGGCCTGCTCAAGGAGCCAGCCTGCAGCAAGTTGCGGTGCTCCTCACTTGTGAGGACTGCGACTGTTGTCCTTAGGCATGTCATTGATTGATTCGCCGATGCTGTTCGTGGGAATCGATCGACTGAGCCCCAGGCACCACATATGCTGGAAGGACGATGAGAATCATCGCCATGAGTGCGCCTGACAGACAGTAGCTGGGTGAGAGCGGGCGCAGCAGATGCGCTCGATCCATCCCTGAAACGAATAACCGAGCTGTCGACGCTGACTTGAGAAGAGGAGCTGCGGGGATCTACAAAGATCAAGCGTTGAGAGCTCGAAGTAACAGGTAACCTCGTCTCGGCAAACACACGTGGCTCCGACTGCTGTAGCCGCATCACGTGTCGAACTCACCATGGTAGAAATGGCACGTCGAGACAGGCAACGTCTGCTCCACACACACATGCAGTCATGATCTGAAAGTCTGGCACGCTCAAACGTTTTCTGGGCATGGGCAGGTAGTACGGTCTCTGCGGGGGCAGGGCCCGCTCCGCAAAGAACAACGAAAATGCGGCAGGTGAGCGACGGCGCTCAGGACGCCTCCTCCCGGTCTGTTCCACCAGCTGGAGGCCTGTCCTCTCCTGTTGCACGCGCGCTTTCACCCGTGCTAGATGTGTCTCGGGATTTGTCGGACTTGCGAGACTTCCTCGAGGTTCTCACTGTTCTCACGCCCCAGGACGTAGTAGGCGCGAGCTTTTTCCTGACTCGGATGCCCGAGACAGCCAGCTTCTCGTCACAGCTTCTCGTAGCATCTCCTTTGCGATCGGTCTTCCGACTTTTCGCCACCGAGGCGATGCCCCAACAATCCGTCTCCTTGTCGAAGCCTTCCATGCTCCGGCGTACCTCCTCCTTGCACCTCCTGCCTCGGACATTTTGGTTCTTGTTGTATCTACCCCGGGCACGTCGCTTGGCGCGTGCCGGGTCCTTCCGGTGCAGAGCACGTGCCACACGTTTCTCGAAGTCCGCTGCCATGTTCTTGCCCCCATGTACCTCAATTAATCGGAGAGCCTCTCTTCTGCTAGCTTCCGAAAGGCATCCCAGGGCTCTTGTCACGACGCGGCCATCACGCAGCCACGACAATTGCTCAAAACGCACACTGCTACAGAAAACACAGTAGCCGGACTCGTTCGCCGCACCCGGACCGCCGGAGCCATCCAGCGCGAGCACGCAAGGCAGATCGCGATGTCCTCTGCATTCTTCTTCACCGCCTGGCACACGCCACAGATGCACGCCTCTGTCATTCTTTCGAGCGCGGGGTCTTCGACGCGCCGGCGTCCTGAGCAGTCAAAGGGTCATCGCGCGCGCGCGCTCGCCAATTTCTCACTGCATGTGTAGCTTCTAAAAGGATGCGGCCTCTCGGCGGATCGTTCAACGCGGGCTTTCGAGGTCGTCACTTCGTTCACATTGAGGGTCCTGCTCGACAACGCAAGACTCTCTCCATCACAACGAACGAGCAAGCGCGACAGAGTGCCTCGAAGCAGAGGAAGATGGCACGCCTCGAACCGTTTCATGGCGAATGTCGTGGGCCGAGGACTCTCGATCTGCAAGTCCGTTCTCCTAGTCAGATTGTTGTTGACAGCCCCCGCTCGTCTGCGGTGCGTGTCTGCGCTGCATGCGACGCCGGACCTTGGGCGTAGGCACCTCGCTTGAGCTCGAAGTCCTGCCAGACAAGATGGTGTGTATATACTTAAAAAAGAACACATCAACGACGCAGGATGCCCGGAGGAGGATGATGAAGAGGACGAAGAGGTTGGATCCAGCTGCGTGAGCTGAGCGTTGCCCGCAGTCCAAGCGCGCCTCAGGTTGCTGCAATGACGGAATTCCTACGCGCGTGCCAGGAGAAGACGACGGCTTAGCCCCGCGCACCACGAACACCGCCAGGACGACCAGAATCATCGCCATGAGTGCGCCTTTCAGACACTGGTTGATGGAAATCGGAACACAGCAGATGTTCGACCTGCTTCATGGAACATGACCGCACTGCCAAGGCTAGCCTGTCAATGTATGCTGCAGCACTACAACATCTCACAAGGAGAGCGGCTGAAGCTCGTCGAGACAGGCAACGTCTGCTCCACACACACATGCAATCATGATCTGAAAGTCTGGCACGCTCAAACGTTTTCTGGGCATGGGCAGGTAGGTCTCTGCGGGGGCAGGGCCCGCTCCGCAAAGAACAAAGAAAGTGCAGCAGGTGTCAGCGCCGGTGCTCTGATGGGCTTACGATGAGAATACGCATGGGACGCATTAGTTTGCGACTTTAGGCTTGAGTCTACCCCGGCTACCTATGAACACGAGACCACAAAGAGTGGAGCCACCAAGGAGCACTGGCTAGTAAGGGTAGGGCAATGCTTGCTGCTGTGCAGCCGGCGGCTGGCGCGCATTCGAGAGTGTCACTTCTCTTCCTCCACGGCCGAGGCGTCCTCCCGACCAAGTTCCGCTCCAGTCGCACCCTCTCGCTCAGGCTCTTTCTTCTCGCGCTCCGCCGTCTTTCGCTCCTTCTTGGCATGCTTCTTTGCTTCCTTCTTGGCTTTCTTGCGCGCCTTCTCCGAGCTGTTTGAGGACTCCGAAGAACTGGGCGCGGGCCTTTTTGACATCTTGACGCCCCAGGCTTCCTCTTCGTCGTCGCTGTCGCCTCCTTGAAGGCCCTTACGATGCCAACCTGCGCTGTCCTCGTGTCTCTGGCGCAACGATTCCATCAAGAATTTCTTCATGAGGCCGAGGTCTTTCGGGGAGGATTGCCACGAGCCCAGCGTGGCAGCATTCGACGTCGTAGTCGGTATCTTGTGCGCCCAATTGGAGAGGGCGTTGCACATGGTCACAGCCTCGAGCATTTGGATGCCTCCAAGGTAGACTGTGCTCACAAAGGCGAGAACCTCTGGAAGCATCTTGGAAATCACAGCCTTGTGTGTGCGGTAGAACATACACCATGTCTGGAGCGCATCCTCCAGCTTAGCCTTGCTCGTCTCCGAGGTGCGCTCTTTCACCAAAACCTCGCAAGCTGCAATGAAGGCTTTTGCTTCAGCAGTCTGGAAGAACTCCGCAAATCGCCCCAACACCGCAGAGGGCGTTCCTTCGCCTTCCTCCAAGTAGGTGTCTAGACAATTGGAGAGGGCTCGCGCCGATCCGGATATGGTGGAGAGACCTACAGAAGGGCGTCGAACTAGCTCGCAGTTGCGCGAGTCCAGGACTTGACGCATGCTGTCCTTGCCGAACAGGTCCTTGACAGAGGTGCTAGCGTAGACGGCCTTGCCATGCTCGTCCGCGTATGGACGCAGCACGGCCTTCGCCAAGGCGTAGCGTCCCTCGAGCCGAGGCACATACTCTTTGGTCTTGCCCTTGCCGTCGTCTTTGCCTCCCTTGCCATCGCTGCCCCAAGACCCCCAGGCATAAGATTCCTGAGGCGACTCTCGATTGGCATTCCAAGGTTCGTTGTAGGCCGACCACGAGGACGCCCAACCGTCCGAAGCCCAAGCCGGAGTCTTGCCCTTGGACCCTTTGCCTTTGCCGCTGCCCTTCTTACCGCTCCACATGGTCCAGCTGAGGACGGTCAGGTTTACAGTATGAGTCTGAGCACTGATGCCTGAACGGGTTCAAGGGTCAGCCGTGTAAGCATGTCGACTTCAGTGCCTCGACCACACAAGCCTGTCAATGCATACGAACACTCAACGTGATCTTTTTCGTATTCGCGGACGTTGCGATATAGATCCAAGCCCGAGTCGACGTGGACATCGAGCACATGCCCGAGGTCAGGGTTGACAGTTAGAGACAGCGCCCTTTTTTCTGGTTTATCGATTTATGTATATGCGGATGATGTATCTTCTAAAGCCTATGGCTGCTGTGAGCTCACGCCTTGGGTGATGCAACCAACTCGACACAGAACCGAAACATGTTCTGAGGCACTGAAGACATGTTCACCGGTCTTCGTCGTACAACCTGATGCGGGAGCGGGAGGTACGAATGACATGCCTACATCGTCTCCAAGCAGTTTCCATGCAGACGTGCGACAGTGGCAAACTATCCAAAGCGCCCTAGACCAATCCAGGACACGCCTCACATATGTGCAATTTTGCATGCGCGCTTTGCTGATTCGTCGCTGAGTCTGGTGTGTCGGATGAAAACTGCGAAGGTCCCAATTCAGATACTACCGCTTCGTGTATGCAGGATTACGTGGTCTACCGTGCAGAACGAAGCTTCTGTATAGAGGTGTAGAAATGCTGCCCGAAACTTAGGACCTGAGATGTTGATGCCGCCGTGACACACCAAACCGAGCTGGTCTTTGCCTCGGATACGCTAGTCGGAGTTAATTTCTGGGACGAGTTGAACGTCCTAATGCCTTGAACGGGATCCAATATTCCCCTGCACACGAAGTTTACCGTGCCATGTCTCAAACACAACTTTACAGTACAGCGCACTAGTCGGGTTGCACGCGCAAGACTTGCAGCGCACCGTTAAACACTCCAGCTGCGCGGCGCGCGGAAGGTAGTCCATGTCGTCGGCCCCGGAGTCGGCCTCTCACAAGGGGGCCGGCCCGATCACAACCTGACAAAGCAAAAGGACAAGGCGCAGAGGCAACACCGAGCAGCTGTGCGCACAAACAGCATCATGAGGCCAGGTCCACGACAAGAACAAGATAATACCCCGCGGGGACGTATAAGACGAAGAAGCCCCCCTGGGAAACTATGAGTTTGAACGCATCGGCAGCGTACGCCATCGCGCGTGTGGTCTTGCCTGGGCCTGGATCACGTCGCGATATGGCGGAGCCCGCGCCTGGCAGGCGTCGAGACAAGCAACGTGAGGCGCGCCGCAGTCGTGCCTCGGGAACAAGGGTGTCAGCGCGAACTCCGACCTTGTCACACGCAAGGACTGCGCGCACGGCATGAGAGTGTACCCCAGCCGATCAGCCTCCTCGTCCGTGTCTGGGTAGACAGTCGTCGCCACCTCGCGGATGCTAGCCCCGTGCGAAGCAACGTAGTCACATGTCTAAATGAACAATTGTCAAGGAAAGTCACCTGCTCATCCATAGCCTGCAGTCCGAAAATATTCCACTGAAGGGCAAGCACTCATGCAACCGATAATGTGATAATGCACCTCGCGGCGGGCGCGTGCCCCCGCTCGGTCATGCGGCCCACGTCGCCTCACAGCTGCAGGTGTTCGAAGTGCTGAGATGCAAGAAAACCACTCGACCTGCGGGGGACGCGCTGCGGAGCGTCGTCCTCAACATTCGACCTCAGCTGCTCACGGCTTACGACGTGTATGATGCCCACCTCTGGGATAGAGGCTGGGGCAGTGGCATGACTGGCTCGCTTGATCTGCCCTGCCGAGTGTCAAAAGCTTAAGGGCTGGAGCCGAAAATGTTATTTCAAGTATAATCACATGACCAGATTGCAGCGAGGAATGCGAATCATTGTCACAGAGTCGCGTCGAACTCTACGGGTAGGAAGTGGGAACATCTTTTTGCGACAGCCGTTGTGCACTACTTGCGGCGCACGGGGGCAAGGCCCGCGCCGTGCATAGAATGGTGAAAGCGCACAGCTGAGCTTGTGTCGAATAAGGCACTGGAGCAAAATTGTCTATCCTGCACGTTACATCGAGGCTGTGCTGGATGCGCTGCTACTGCTACCGCTAGTCTTCGCACGCTCGGCCCGAGACCTCTTTCTCGTCTTCAGCTGTGCCATCCAACTGCCCACCAGGTTATAGTGCGGCGCAGGCGCTCCGTCCGGGCCCGTCTGATATGTGAGCAACAACTTGCAAACAATGGGTCCTTCGCCAAAGAGCACGTCATACTCGGTGTCGAGCCCATCGACAGTCACATGCACGGAGCCTCCCAACCACTCTGCCACGTAATGCAGGATGGCTCCCTCAGGCAAGCTGCTCGATGTGAGCTGGTCGACGACATCATACCTGCCATCGTGGACGGCCCTGTCGGCTACGATAGCACGGAGTCTGGCACATGCCGTAGCGAGTTCACGGTCCTCGCGCTGGGAGCGCAGAAACCCGAACCCATCTTGACTGAGACTCCGGAGACGATCCACATCACGGGCGGCCACAGCGCAGGCAAAGAGACAATGGCCGTCTGCGGGCACGTTGAGCACCTCGCCCGAAGCCATCGCTGGAGCTCCTCGAAAGCCGCGCCGCTGCACTTCCTGAGGCGTTGCCGGCACGCCTGTGGAGACTACGTCGTTGATTTGCACTGACGAACACTGCGTGCCGGGGTGCCTGCAGGGCTCACAAGCAGCTGCAAGGAAACGCCTGCAGTCTGCTGGCCTAGAACTGCACCAGGAGAATGGAGAAGGCGGGGTCTCTACGCTCCTGGTGACGTGTTGCACACCAGCACACCTAGCTTCAGGCATTAATTGGAGGAAAGAAGAGGTCCCGTGCGTGGAGGCACACTCTTCGGCGCCGAAGTTCATCCTGGTCATTGTGCTGCGCAGACGTGCAACTGTCTCTGAACAGCGAATCTCTGCATAAGCCCTGACCTCAGTGCAGCGATTCTACGCTCCAGTGCCGCATCGACGTGGCCCTCGTAGGCCGCCATCTCCTCCAGAGCCTCCGCAGTGCAGCTGGACCAGACTCGCATCTTGAAGAATAAAGTGCCTGCAGCAGATTGCGTTGCTCTTCAGCCGTCAAAGTTGCAAGCGTGAGCCTCAGGCGAGGCATACCCACGAGCTTCTTCGCGCGTGTTATGTCACCTCAACAGATACATGCTCAGCTGGCGACCCATGCATCATGTAGAAGAGGCACGCCAAGTAGGCGGGCGTTGACATGAGAGCTGGCCTTTGCAGACGCACAGATTTGATTAAGTGTCTGTCACCTGACCGTTGCCTCGGCAAGCAGCATGCTCACATATGCTACTCAGCTCAGACTGCAAACACAAGTGATGGTCTCAGGCCGGACAGGGGGCGACCGATCGGTCGTGTGCGTGCGACTCACTGTGTCAGTCCGGTTAGCTTGCTTGAGCCAGCCAGAGGCCTGCGACGATGCGGTTGGTCAGGGCTGCCGCCCATGAGTCCATGTAGCACCGCTGCGCGCGGACGAGTTTCGCGCAGTGTCTTTTTGGGCGTTGGATCAGGCTCTGCGCCTCGAGCGGCAACATCGGCACAAGAATGATCGAGCCCTGGGGGCTATGCCCGCGCCATGGGCTCGATAAACAGGCTCCGATGCTCTCAGGACCTCTTAGAACTGCAGTCACCTTCATCGTGGCTCCCGTCTTGATCCGCAGCGTGAGATCTCTCCATGGCGTGTATGATGCCCACCTCTGGGATAGAGGCTGGGGCAGTGACATGACTGGCTCGCTCTGGTTCCCGAATCGTGGAGTACTCCCCGCGGAGCCAAACTCTCTCTACGGTTTAGGGAGGTTCTCCGTGGTTTGGGATGATGTGTTGCCGCCGAGTTCTCTTTGGTTTAGGGATGATTATCTATGGTATACAATCAGCGCCTCATGTTTGGCTCCTGTGTTTGAAAGTTCCCGGGCGACCGTGGCTCTTTTTGGCTCCCACCCCGAGTCTCTGGCCCTAATGCTCTGAGTCTCTTGAGTTCTTTGAGAGCTTCAGGCATCCCCCACTCCCCCACTCCCCCACTCTCCCACGAGCCTATGTCTACAAAAAAAGCGCCATTTTGTTACGGACAATTCCGTCTCCATCAAGTCGATGTTCAGAAAAAAACACGCCATTTTGTTACGGACAATTCCGTGTCCATCCAGCCTATGTCTACAAAAACAGCGCCATTTTGTTACGGACAATTTCGTCTCTGTCGTGTCGATGTTCAGAAAAAAACGCCGTTTTGTTACGGACAATTCCGTGTTCATCCAGCCTGTGTCTACAAAAAACACCGTTTTATATTGGACGATTCCGTGTCCATCCAGCCTATGCATTACAAAAATATGCGTCGTTTTGTTACGGTGGATGTAGACCCCGAGCTCCGTCCCCAACGTGGGTTGGCGCATAGAGCCGATTTGCGCTTCCCTCCCTGTGACCTGATCACCCAAGCAAAAACCACGGGCGGATGCGGTCCCTGACTGAGGCGCCGGCGCGTTGTTCAGCCGAGGTCGCTCGTTCGACCTGCCACCCCACCTGTGAAGCACGGTCGGAGTTTGACCTTCTCGCACACGGCACGCTGAGGCGGCGGCGTGATAGAGCCGAGTGAGACAATTGCCAGCAATCGCAGACAGAGCACGCCCATGGTGATGGGTCGATAGCTTGACAATCCAGTCCCTAAGTCACGAGGTCTCAATGCTGCGAGGGGAGCGAACTGTCAGTCGACACCTATGCCAGCATGCACAGATGCAATGAAAAAGCCGTCTGCCGCATTTCGTCTCGACATGACATGTTCAACTCTGCTGCGCGCCGGCACTTGCGGGGACTGGGTCCGCACCGCGTGCCGCAATCGGTTATGCTCCATTTCCCGACTACAGGATCATAATGCTTTCGTGGAAATTGTGGGTAACACCAGATCATGCACGGCGATGGACAAGCACGGTCTCACATGTTGTCGGCGTCGTCCGCCGGATGACTTGCCCTCCTTCGGTGGACGGGCCCTCAGAGCAGTCCTCCGCCGGATGGCGTTCGGTTGCACACGGAGATTCAGATCCTGGAGCATTCAGGCATTGCATCGTCAGCACACTCCGACGCACCCACATGTAGCGGCCTCTGTCGTTTGCCTCCGGGGTGCTAGGCTTTGGCTCTGATTCTTCGCTACCTGCGTGGCGCATTCTGAAACCCTATGACTCACTACGGCATCGGCGGCCTGGCTGCTGCTGCGACTCCGGTCTTGCTGCTCCCTGTGTCTGGGACGCATCGGCCGTCGACCCCACGGCTGCAGAACCGGCCGCCGCCTTCGCGTTGGCTTTCCGCTATTTTTTCTTTGCACAGCTTTTTCATGTCGTTCTCGGAACCGCTCGGCGACTTCGCGGAGTCTGAACTCCAAGCCTCTTCGTCCGTGTTTGGAAACATTTCGAACATCTTGGTGGCAGCCTGCCAGACATGGCCATTCCTATGGAGTGATACGTGTCAGCTGCAGCATAACCTAGAACGTTTCACCACATGTGTTGAATGCCAGGCTATGCCACAGCAACCTGTTGCAGTTGTCCCTGTAAACTGTTTCACTCTGCCAAATTGACTGCCTACAGAATTGACCACCACATCTGACTGGAACAGTCCTCTCTTTGTCTGCGCAGGCCGTATGCAGTAGAACCCCTGCCTCGACTGCCGCTCGCCGATGACCGGATGGCAGGCCAACCTGAGCCCACGCCCAGAGAATGCGAGGTCGCCTGGACAGACCAACTCCAAACCTCTTCGTCCGTGTCTGGAAACATCTCGAACATCTCGCTGGCAGCCTGCCAGACATGACCATTCCTATGGAGTGATACGTGTCAGCTGCAGCAGTCTCATAGAACGTTTCACCACATGTGTTGAATGCTAGGCTATGCTGCAGCAACCTGTTGCAGTTGTCCCTGTAAACTGTTTCAATCTACCAAATTAACTGCCTACAGAACTGACCACCACATCTGACTAGAATAATCCTCTCGCCCAGGCCCCTTCCATTTGCTTATAGCACCGCCCCGGCCCCTTCCATTTGCATATAGCACCGCCCCGGCCCCTTCCATTTGCTGAAAGCACCGCCCAGGCCCCTTCCATTTGCTTATAGCACCGCCCCGGCCCCTTCCATTTGCTTATAGCACCGCCCCGGCCCTTCCATTTGCTGAAAGCACCGCCCAGGCCCCTTCCATTTGCTTATAGTACCGCCCAGGCCCCTTCCATTTGCTTATAGCACCGCCCAGGCCCCTTCCATTTGCTTACAGCACCGCCCGGGCCCCTTCCATTTGCTTATAGCACCGCCCAGGCCCCTTCCATTTGCTTAAAGCACCGCCCAGGCCCCTTCCATTTGCTGAAAGCACCACCCAGGCCCTTCCATTTGCTTATAGCACCGCCCAGGCCCCCTCCCTTTGCTGAAAGCACCGCCC
>CAJNDS010001375.1:0-20960 GCA_905221605.1 Symbiodinium natans | reverse complement strand
AAGGAGCCTTTGTATTCCCCTCCCTAATTGGGTCGGTGTGTGAGCAGGGCTTATGTAACTGAAGGAGCCTTTGCGTTCCCCCCCCCCCCCACAACTGGGTCGGGAGCCTTGCATTCCAGGTCGGGATGTGATCAAAGCCTGTGTGAATACGATCCTTGCGTTAGCCTCCTGAATTTGGGTCAGGGATCGGGGCTTGTGTGAATGCAATCAAGGAGCTTGGCCTTCTCCTCCCTAGTTGAGGTAACTAGTGAGCCAGGATAAGGGGTTGCAGGGGTCAACTGTGCCAATATGTTCAATTTACTTAAACCTCTTTGCCTGCAGGAATCGAGCTATTCGTAATGAAACACATACAATTTCTATTTAGCCTGGTCTTGAGGGTTTAGGGTTTAGGGTTTAGGGTTTAGGGTTTAGGGTTTAGGGTTTAGGGTTTAGGGTTTAGGGTTTAGGGTTTAGGGTTTAGGGTTTAGGGTTTAGGGTTTAGGGTTTAGGGTTTAGGGTTTAGGGTTTATAGAAATTGTATAGGGTTTGTGTCCGGGGTTTTGGGGGGTTTTGGGGGGTTTTGGGGGGTTTTGGGGGGTTTTGCCGGGTTTTGTTTTTGCTTTTGTCCTTGGGGTTGTGGGGCTGGGGCTGGGGGAGGGGCTGGAGGGGCTGGCGGGGCTGTAGGGGCTGGAGGGGCTGGAGCTGGATTGGCTGGATTGGCTGGAGGGGCTGGAGGGGCTGGAGGGGCTGGAGCCGCTGGAGGGGCTGGAGGGGCTGGAGGGGCTGGAGGGGCTGGAGGGGCTGGAGGGGGGCTGGAGGCTGTGGAGGGCTGGAGGGGCTGGAGGGCTGGAGGTGGAGGTGGAGGGGCTGGAGGGGCTGGAGGGGCTGGAGGGGCTGGAAGGGCCGGAGGGGCCGGAGTGGCTGGAGGGGCTGGGAGGGGCTGGAGGGGCTGGAGGGGCTGGAGGGGCTGGAGGGGCTGGGGGCTGGAGGGGCTGGGGGTTGAGGGGGCTGGAGGGGGCTGGAGGGGCTGGAGGGGCTGGAGGGGCTGGAGGGGCTGGGGGGGCGGGGGCTGGGAGGGGCTGAGGGGGGCTGCTGAAGGGAAGGATTATTGCACGAGCTGCTCGTAATGAAACACCTACAATTTCTATTTATCCTGGCCTTGAGGGTTTAGGGTTTAGGGTTTAGGGTTTAGGGTTTAGGGTTTAGGGTTTAGGGTTTAGGGTTTAGGGTTTAGGGTTTAGGGTTTAGGGTTTAGGGTTTAGGGTTTATAGAAATTGTATAGGGTTTGTGTCCGGAGTTTTGGGGGGTTTTGTCGGGTTTTGGGGGGTTTTGTCGGGTTTTGGGGGGTTTTGGGGGGTTTTGCCGGGTTTTGTTTTTTGCCTTTCAATGTTTTACATTTTTGTTGGTTGGGCTTGGGGGGGCTGGGGGGGATGGGGGGCTGGGGTGGGGGGGCTTGCGCCAGAATTCAAATTTTGAAGGTCTGTATCGGCCCAAAACCTCAAGAATTAAAATTTTGAAAGCCTGGGAATCTTTGGATATGGATCCCAAAACTCTAGATTTCAAATTTGGAAGATCTGGGGATTTCTGGATAATTGATCAAAATCTCCTGCAGTCCTCCAGGATTCAAATTTAGAAGGCCTGGGGATCTTTGGATATCGATTCAAAACCTCTGGAATTTTCGGAATTCAAATTTTGAAGGATTTGATAAATACTGGATATCTGAATAAGTCCTCCAAAAATCTTTAGAATTCAAATTTGGAAGATCTGGGGACTTCTGGATAATTGATCAAAACCTCCAGAATTAAAATCTTGAAGATCTGGGAGTTCTTTTTGAGGGTATTCATTATAATTCTCCTGATGTCCCGAATCTTTGTTGACCCTTGTCTGTGGGTGTTAGCCTCGAAGTTTCGATATATTATTACAATTGATATGGTTCCACGAATATTTGAATTACATATCTTGTAATTTGAATAATTTTTTGGATTGCAATTCTTTAGAATGATAATGGTTCATTTCACCCCCTCGAAATTTCAGAGAATATAGAGGAATTTCAATTAATATTGGTATTGTTTTTGCAAATTCGGATTTCAGTTCTATGAAATCGGATATTGTGTCCGGACTATTTGGGGTGGAAAGGGCAATATTTTCGGTCCCACGATCTCTTGAGCCTTCTCGGGGAGGAAAAGAATTTGATTTGTTGCTGGAGGTGTCTCTTCGGCAACATTTGATATAACAATTCATTAAAACCTTTCTGAACTCCGTGGAAGAGACGGACCTGATGCTTGAAGGTCTGGTGGTCTTCTGTCCATGTCTGCAGTTCTGGGCCAGGAGAAGTTGAGCATGTTGGTTCTTGACAGCCAATGCTTGTAATTCTTGTCTTTCGTCTTGTCATGGTGATATTGATTTGATTGTTTCGACACCTCGTCTCGCTTTTTGGATAGGTTTCTGAAAGAAAACCATGTCTTTTGTTTGGGGTAACTCTAATCTTGAGCCCGCAGAGAAGAGCGGCGCAGTTGTTGCTCAGGTTTGCTGGGGCGCCAGTCTTGCCACACATCCATCCATCACATGAGCATGAGCTGGCGCCTTGGTTTCTGCCTTGCCTTGTGCGATCTCGCGTGAGAACGCTGGTCTGTGGGGGGGTGAAACGTTGGCGTGGAGCACCAGAGGTGTCCTCGCGGCATCACAACATTGTTAGGAGATGGCAGCCGCGGCTAGACCTCTCGGATGCAGTAGGTCGCGGGATGTCGAGCGAGCTCCGCCAAGAAGACGGCTTCCGGTATCTGCTCTGCTCTGCGGGTACGAGCCAGGGAGTCCAACCTGAAGATCTTCTCATGGAAATATCGATATGCCACCCAGTGTGCGTTGTCCCGGTTCTGCACCGCCCCGGCAGCTGCTTCCAGATCGTGCTTGCTCACGACGGGTTGAAGGTCCATTTGCCACCTCACACGACCAAAAGCAGCCATGGCTTTGGTTTGCAGTACCTGCGCAAGCACTTCCGAGGAGTAGAAGCCACCTGGCGCCGCGTGGTCCTCTGCAGCTTCACCTCGTTCCACCCCACCTTCTTCGAGGACAACCTGCACGGCGTTGTCCATGTCCGCTTCAGTGAAGAAGGCTGCCCCCAAGGCCATGTTCAGGGCGTGCATGCCGCAGAGAGCTTGCTCTTGCGCCTCAAAATACAGGCCTGCAGGTGTGTCTTGATCGGGTCGGCTGCCTGTCCGTTGCATCTTGGCCAAAGACCCGGCCGCGCAAGAGCTTTCTGCAGCCCGTTTGCCTAGGCCCATGAAGACGAACTTTGCTTTGCATTTTGCTTTGGCCTTTGCTTTGCTTTTGGCGTTCGTCTTGGCTGGTGGCTTGGCCGGGCACTTGCGCTTATGAGCCTTGATGGCAGCTTTGGTGTTGGGAGCCTCCGTGCCGCATAGTGCACAACACCAGGGCCGCTCGATGCGCTCGCCGTGGTCTGGCTTGAGACGGTTCCAGTCGGGCGTCCCCATCTCAGCTAGTCGTCTTTCATAGAACTCCTTGTTCTGCTCCGGCTTGAACAACGCCTTCCAGAGATCCGGGCCGTCCCGGTCGGCTTGCTGCGCCTTCAGCTTGGTCAGGGCCCACTCTGCGTTGGCGTTGAACCGCAAAGCCTTGGGGTTGAAGAGCTCCAAGCTGCAGAGTGCCTGTTCGGGGCAGCGGCTCAGGGCGACGTAGGCTTGACCTTCTGCGAAGATGGTGTGATCGAGGCGGGTATGCGCTCCGTCCTTACAGGTAGCTGCCTGGCTCTTGTGGATCGAGATGGCTTTGGCGAGAACGAGCGGGAATTGATGCCTCGATGCCTTGCTGCCGTCTCTGTCAAGGTACGTGGCCGAGCGCCTCGAGATTGCCACGCAGGAGGTTTCGTGCTCTGCTCGCCAAGTGGCCCCAGCATTCTTCTCGAAAGAAACCCAGATCCTCTCGACTTCCCCGCCGGCTTTCTCGGTGTCAATGTGCTCCACCGTGCCACAGGCGCCATTGACCAAGCCATCTCGCACGTCGATGTTGTATCTGAGCATGACACGGAGCCCAATGGCCACCTGCAGCAGGCCTACCAAGCCACCCGTGTTCTCCGGCTCGGCCCAGACGGCATCTGGAGACAGCGGCACACCGGTCTTGACGTTGGTGTCGACAGCTGGGCAATCGTGTAGCTGTTCTCCTGTGTTCAAGACGTGCTCTTCCTTGTAGCGGCGGTTGCTTTCGGCGACTGCTTGGCGAGTGGCGTATAGGTTCACGGCTTTCGGGGCGGGCCGCTTCTTGCTGCCTTTCTTGATCACCATATTCCGCAGCACCTCAATGTCGGCGTCGGTCTGCTGTCCCACCCGAACGCGTGCCAGCAGAGCGGCCCAGGCTGGGTCGCGTGCGGCCCGCTGGTTTCCTTCTAACTCGCAGAGCTGGAAGAGCAGCCAAAGCCGGCTGGCGAAGGCCGGCAGCCCGCTTGGTGGAGGCAACTGATACAGGTCCCCGGCAAAGATGACGTGCAGTCCTCCGAAGGGCAGGGTTTGCAGATCTCTGGCAAGACGGAGATGCTGATCCAGACGCTCCAACATCCAGGAGGGGATGAAGCTCATCTCGTCAACGAACAGAACGCTGACCTTCGACCAGATGTCTCTGAGAGTGGCTAACTTCTGGCGGTCCGGCAGCGGCATGTCGCAGGCCTTGCCGTGGCTTTGGTTCACTACGGGGAGCAAGCAACATTGATGGAGGGTGACACCGTTGATGTTGAATGCTGCCACACCCGTGGGCGCCGCTATGATGCATCCTTTCTTGCTTTGCCGCAGGACGTGAGCTGCTGCGCGTACCACCACGGACTTGCCGCTGCCGCCGGGCCCGTGGAGGAGCATGTGCAGACGCTGAGTATTCTGCGTGTCCTTGGTGTTCGGCTGCCTCAGAACTGACTGGACGATGTGCTCCATGGCTTGGCACTGGCGCGTGGTCTCCGGGCAGGGGTTCTCAACCGTCAACATCTCGAATGATTCTTCGCCTTCCTCGACCGGCGCAAAGGCATTGAGGGCAGCTCCGGTGGGCACAGAGTCCGGGGCCAGGAAGTCGATGTCTCCTCCATACCGCTCCTTCAGTGCCTCCAATATTTGCAAGGAATCCTTGTAGTTCTCCTCGGCAACCTTGCTGTTGGCCCAGCCGTCCCGCAGGTTTGCCGGATGCATCTTGGCCTTCATGTACATCGTCGCTTGTACGGCCTGCAGCTTGCGGGCGGCGTCGACGGTGCCATCTAGCTGAGGGAAGCATCTCGACCGAAGGAAGTCTGGGTGGCCGCGCACGTCTCGGGCGATGCGCTGGAACGCTGCTGCATGGCTTCCTGCATCCTGCTCCAACAGCCAATCTCCAGGTTCCTTCCACACCAGGTGCAGCAGCAACTTGGAGTAGTAGAAAGCTTCGGCCTCCTCGTCCGGGTTGAAGTTCTGGTAGCCGACGATTGCAGGGCGCCTGCGAGGCTGTGGTTCTTGCACGCCGATGTACTTGAAAGCCGCGCAAAAGTCCAGGAAGGTGACTTCACTAAACCGACAGGAAACCGGCTCCCTGCCTTCCACTGGCAAGGTCGTCTCATGTTCACCGAAGGTGGTTTGCATTTCCCGGTACCAGTGATGAGCAACAGGCAGGTTCCCACCTTGGCGCATCTTCTTGTTGCGGTAGTCAGTGGGCTGCTGCAAGGCCACCTGTTCCTCATGCTTGGGCACCCACACTGTCCAGGTGTCTGGAGGCCCCACCTGTACCCAGACGTTGTCCCTGGAGAATTCGATGATCGGGAAGCCCAGCAGAAGGTGGCATGCCTCGAAGGTCGACGTGGTCCTGCCCTGCAACGCCGCGTGGGCTGCCTTGTAGATCTTCTGATTGTCGAGGCCGGCGCCTGCGCTCTGACTTGTTAGGATGGCAAGGATGTTTTCCATTCGCCGCTGCGCTTCGCGATCCTCCTCCGACTTGAAAGTGTAGCCCAGTATGTACCGACTGGCGCTGGTGAGCTCGCAGATGACCTGCAGGTCCATGCTTGCCCTCCACCTTCTCAAGATTCGAATGTTGTACTGTCCCATCATGCTGTCTCCCTTCACTCGTCTCGTCGCAAGGCTGCTCTTCCAGCGGCTGTTGGCGTACTGCTCCTGCGATGTTCGACGCCGAGTCCGGGGCTCTGCATCATGTGGAAATCCAAATCGACAGGCGCCTTCTGAGTACATGCCGCAATATGGCGTGTGGTTGTGCACCACCTCTGCGGACAGCTTTGCGTTCACTTCTCTATCTCTGGGTGGTACGCGGTGGGATTGGCGCCACGTGTTCGGGGACTTGGTGCAGATGTACTTGTCGCTGAGGTCCTCCGCACACTTGGGGATGAAGTTCTCCATGGCCTCTTCGTCAGACCAGTCTGGAACCGGTGTCTCTGCTGCTTGTTCGGAGTCTTCGCCGTCGGGCGCCATCTTGTCTGGCTGCTGCGTTGCTTTGGCCCACTCTTCGATCCAAAGCAGGATGTGAGCGTGGGGGTAGCCCCGCTTTTGCCATTCTATGCGAATGATGTAGTCCAACACTTTGAAAGGAGGCCGTTCCTTGCGCATGCGGCGATGAAGGCCTGCAAAATCCGTGGCGGGTGCCTGGGCGTCGTCCTCCACGTCCTCGCAGTCGTTCTCCTCGACTCCATCTTGTGGATCAGCATCTTCGTGCAGGTGGACTTTCGGACCGCGCGTGCTGGACAGCCACCACATCAGCTGAGAGACTTGGTGCATGAATTGTCGCGCTACCACTGCCGGCTGCTGGTTGCACAACTGGTTGGGCGACAACCCATCCCAAGTGAAGTTCTTGTCATTCTGGTAGCGGAATAGGATCTCCGCAGCGTGCTGCTCCAGTTCTGCCTGAGGGCGGTCGGGATGCAGCCGCAGCAGCCGTGCCGAGATAGCCGCGAGGAGCAACGCAGGCTGGCGCGCGTGGCAGGACAGTGTCATGAAGAAGTTGGGAGCGCCAAGCTGCTCGTACATGTTGAGCGCCACTCCCTTCTTGGCGTACAGGTACGGCTGCGTGCCAGGCATGTCCCGCAAGGCAGCATACACCTGACGGCTACCGTTCTCGTAGTCGCTACTGCCGTAGGGCACCCGCTGGTTGCCGATCCGGACGTTGATGTTTCCGGAAAGTCGCTTCTTGGTCTGCATCTCCAGCAGCCACATGATGTAGGCCGTGGACGCTTCGAAGCGGGAATCCAGGCTCAGCAGACGCTTCCGGGCATATTGGGAAAAGCTTCCGTTGTCGTTCTTCCAGCCTCCTGTGCCGGTGGGAAACAAGTGTGGGAAGAATTTTGCATCCATGCCATCGCTGAGGTCTGCGGATCCTCGCACTTTTCGCAAATCTTGTACGTCGGCTTTTGGGGCCTGGAATTGCTTCGGCACCAGGTATGTCATCTCGATCTCTTGGTTTGCTTCTGTTCCCGCAAGTGGGTCTGTTGGCACCGCAGCCGCAGCGGATGTCTTGTTGGCGAGGATGGCAGCCATTCTCGCCAGAGCTCTGTCCACTGCCGGGCTCCGTTGATAGAGGCAGTGCAGTTCCTTCAAGGCCTGCAAGGCCGCGTGTAGGTGCTCCAAACGCGCTGGTGATGCGGTCATGCCGTCCACGCCCTCGACCAGCACTGTACCGTCTTCTTCCAAAGTGGCGCCTTCGAGGACGTCGCAGATGAAAGGATCCTGCATGAGCACTGCGTACATGCGACCCCACTGCGCGCTCGGGCCGCCTGATGGCAGCTTGTCCAACAAGACCTGCGAGATGCGTGCCATGGCGAGGAGATGCTGCTCGATGGGTTGCAGACTTTGCAGTGCTTCTGGGATGGGGGCCGGGATTGGCAAAACCACCTTGGTGCGATTCTCGCGGCAATTCCTGCAGAGCAGCTGGCCACTTCCTTTGGCTGTTCTGCAGTGCCTCCCTGGTGTTAGAGTCTGGCACTTCTGGCACACGCGAGAAAGGCCAAATCTACTCCAGCTCCGCGCAAAAGCCAAGTAATGGGCTTGTGCCTGCTCCTGGGTCAAGGTGTCCTCGTCTGGAAAAGGGTAGCCCTGCTGCTGAATCTCCGAGGCGATGGGCCTGGGCCCTCGGCCGCCCACTCCCTCCTCTGCCTTTGCCCGCTCCCTTGCCTCACGCAGCTGTCGGCGCTCTGCTTCTTTGCTGTCTTCTTCCCGCAAAGGTCCACGGCCGCCCGCTTCCTCCTCTGACTTTGCCCGCGCCCTTGCCTCACGCAGCTGTCGGCGCTCTTCCCTTTTGCCGTCTTCTTCCCGCAAAGGTCCACGGCCGCCCGCTTCCTCCTCTGCCTTTGCCCGCTCCCTTGCCTCACGCAGCTGTCGGCGCTCTGCTTCTTTGCTGTCTTCTTCCCGCAAAGGTCCACGGCCGCCCGCTTCCTCCTCTGCCTTTGCCCGTGCCCTTGCCTCACGCAGCTGTCGGCGCTCTTCCCTTTTGCCGTCTTCTTCCCGCAAAGGTCCACGGCCGCCCGCTTCCTCCTCTGCCTTTGCCCGCGCCCTTGCCTCATGCAGCTGTCGGCGCTCTGCTTCTTTGCTGTCTTCTTCCCGCAAAGGTCCACGGCCGCCCGCTTCCTCCTCTGCCTTTGCCCGCGCCCTTGCCTCACGCAGCTGTCGGCGCTCTGCTTCTTTGCTGTCTTCTTCACGCAAAGGTCCACGGCCGCCTGCTTCCTCCTCTGCCTTTGCCCGCGCCCTTTCCTCATGCAGCTGTCGGCGCTCTGCCTTTCTGCTGTTCTCTTCGCGCAAGGGTCCACGACTGCCCGCTCCCTGCGCTGCCCGTTGTTGCTGCCAAACAATTTTCTCTGCGCTCTTCTGGGCCAGGCACTCCTCTTTTTCGGCTTGGCGGCACTGCGGATTGCTGCACCATCCCTGTCCTCTGCCGCTCCTTGTCCCGAAGCCGCACCGATGACAAGGGGCCATGGCAACGAATCCTGAATCCTCAGATTTTGCACCTAGGGGCTGTATCCGAAACACTGCAGCAGGCTCAGTGAAGCAACTTGAGAAGCCATGCTCGAGCACTTACAAAGCTGTCCTGCCTTTGCTCGCTGCTCAGTTTCTTTCTCGTGGCACACACTGGAGCTCTGCAGGCTTGTCTTGCTGAGACATAACGTACTCACATGGGCAGCTCTACGGGCCTGTGGCTTTCTCTGAGATGTAGACAACTTGCACGTGCACGACGTCGTTGCTCAAGCTGTGACCCAACAGTTCACGCCAGCTCCAGGTGTCTGTGATCACGCCCCCGCCCAAGACCAGCTTCGTGGTGTCGAGGGGGATGGGTCCTGCAGGACCGCTGTCCAAATCGTGAAGCAAGACTTCCCTGGCGCTGCGATATTGCAGCGTTTCCGCCGGGATAGGCTTCTTAATTTCTTGTCGTCTGAGACGTAGTTGGCGCAGGGAGAGACGGCGATCTGGGCTGTTTCCTTCGTGCAAAGTGTGCAGCCAGGCTTCCCGGAAAGACTCGCACGGTTCGACATGGCAGAGTGGATAAGGCTTCGAGGTGTGGATTTCGCTACCTTGCATGTTCAGGTACTTCACCGTCATGTTGGCGAGACGCTGGCGGTATTCATTCTGGATTTCCATTTCTTTGCTCCACTGTACTCTCTCACGCGCATCTTCCTCGGCTTCGCGCTGCATCTCACTGTCGACCCAGTCCCAGTCGTCGAACCCGTCCTCGAAGTCCGCCTGTTCGGAGTCGCGAATCGAGTGGTCTCTGCTCTCCAAGTCCTCGCACGTGTCTTCGAGCATGCTGTCGCACCAGTCGACCTGAGAAACAAGACAGCGGCCATGTTCCAAAAACGAAACGAACAGCTGCGACGATTGAGATTTGTACCCCAATGGTTGCCTGGCCGCAGCGGGACACGGATGAAGACTTTAAAACGATTCGAATTGAGCCCAAGCGCGCTGCACAAGCAACAAAAAGCACGGGAAGGCTCGGCCGTCCCTACCTTCTCACAAGCTCAAGAAAGAGGTGCAACATGGCTCAACAATGCACAGAAGAAGCGAGTAGCCCATGACCGGCCGTTTCTGTGGAATTTTGAGAGTCAGAGCGAATGAAGATTGGCGTGAAACAGATGTTCTGCCAGCGACTGCTTGTGCCGTAGCCTGCATCGCGGCAGCTTTTCTAAGAGAAGAAACGGTCCGGCCACTGGCTGCTCTTCTGGCTGCCATCGTCCGTTGATCAGGATTGCCAGATGCGTCTGCCGCGACAGTGCTTCGTGACTATGGGCTTCAGATCCCATGGCTGAGATGACGTCGCCGACCGTGACGTTCTGAAGGGCCTAGAAGCTCACAGGTCGAAACAGCATGGCAATACGGTATTTGTGGGCTTCCGGTTCATTCAGCCCAGCAGCTGTCCAGCGCACAGAGCCTGCGACGTGGCCGGCCATGGTCCGCAAATTTGCGATCGGGCCACCGTCCCACTTCAGCTCGCAGTTCAGGCCCCCCAACAGCCGCAGCGGTTGGCCATTGCAACTCGCATCAGTTGAGCTGAGAAACAAGGGATGCGAAAATGCTCTCAAGACCTTTTGCGGTGACAGAGGCTTGCGCCCGAAATGGCTGTGGATGAAGACTTAAGGCTGTTCATATTGAGCCAAAGCGCACGGTGTGAGCGGTAAACGCTGGCCCCTATTCAGGTTGAGGCAAGCAAACAGGAATTGCTGGTGTCAGGACTTTGTGTTGACTGAAGCGACTCGGCTGCACCCCATTCTGGTTGAGCATAAGCACCTGGCACATGGCCCCCATTCAGGTTGAGGACAAGCAAACGTGGTTCTCCTTCATAAAATGCACCAGCGTAAGGGTTTCCAGCTCTTGGAAGGCCTTGCCAGGTAGTTCTCTTTCATAGAATGCACCAGGATAAGGATTTCCAGCTCTTGGAAGGCCTTGCCAGGTAGTTCTCCTTCATAAATGCACCAGGATAAGGATTTCCAGCTCTTGGAAGGCCTTGCCAGGTAGTTCTCCTTCATAAAATGCACCAGAATAAGGATTTCCAGTTCTTGGAAGGCCTTGCCAGGTAGTTCTCCTTCATAAAATGCACCAGGATAAGGATTTCCAGCTCTTGGAAGGCCTTGCCTTTTCCAGCTCGCGGAAGGCCTTTCCAGGTAGCTCTTTCATAAAATGCACCAGGATAAGGATTTCCAGCTCGCGGAAGGCCTTTCCAGGTAGTTCTCCTTCATAAAATGCACCGGATAAGGATTTCCAGGTCGCGGAAGGCCTTTCCAGGTAGTTCTCCTTCATAAAATGCACCAGGATAAGGATTTCCAGCTCTTGGAAGGCCTTTCCAGGTAGTTCTCCTTCATAAAATGCACCGGATAAGGATTTCCAGCTCGCGGAAGGCTTTTCCAGGTAGTTCTCCTTCATAAAATGCACCAGGATAAGCATTTCCAGCTCGCGGAAGGCCTTTCCAAGTAGTTCTTCTTCAGAAAAAAGCACCAGGATAAGGATTTCCAGCTCGCGGAAAGCCTTTCCAGGTAGTTCTCCTTCATAAAATGCACCAGGATAAGGATTTCCAGCTCGCGGAAGGCATTTCCAGGTAGTTCTCTTTCATAAAATGCACCAGGATAACGATTTCCAGCTCGCAGAAGGCCTTTCCAGGTAGTTCTCCTTCATAAAATGCACCAGGATAAGGATTTCCAGCTTGCGGAAGGCCTTTCCAGGTAGTTCTCCTTCATAAAATGCACCAGGATAAGGATTTCCCTTTCCAGGTAGTTATCCTTCATAAAATGCACCAGGATAAGGATTTCCAGCTCTTGGAAGGCCTTTCCAGGTAGTTCTCCTTCATAAAATGCACCAGGATAAGCATTTCCAGCTCGCGGAAGGCCTTTCCAAGTAGTTCTTCTTCAGAAAAAAGCACCAGGATAAGGATTTCCAGCTCGCGGAAAGCCTTTCCAGGTAGTTCTCCTTCATAAAATGCACCAGGATAAGGATTTCCAGCTCGCGGAAGGCATTTCCAGGTAGTTCTCTTTCATAAAATGCACCAGGATAAGGATTTCCAGCTCGCAGAAGGCCTTACCAGGTGGTTCTCCTTCATAAAATGCACCAGGATAAGGATTTCCAGCTCGCGGAAGGCCTTTCCAGGTAGTTCTCCTTCATAAAATGCACCAGGATAAGAGCCTTTCCAGGTAGTTCTCCTTCATAAAATGCACCAGGATAAGGATTTCCAGCTCTTGGAAGGCCTTGCCAGTTAGTTCTCCTTCATAAAATGCACCAGAATAAGGATTTCCAGTTCTTGGAAGGCCTTGCCAGGTCGTTCTCCTTCATAAAATGCACCAGGATAAGGATTTCCAGCTCTTGGAAGGCCTTGCCAGGTTGTTCTCCTTCATAAAATGCACCAGGATAAGGATTTCCAGCTCTTGGAAGGCCTTGCCAGGTAGTTCTCCTTCATAAAATGCACCAGGATAAGGGTTTCCAGCTCTTGCAAGGCCTTGCCAGGTAGTTCTCCTTCATAAAATGCACCAGGATAAGGATTTCCAGCTCTTGGACGAGGTAGTTCTCCTTCATAAAATGCACCAGGATAAGGATTTCCAGCTCTTGGAAGGCCTTGCCAGGTAGTTCTCCTTCATAAAATGCACCAGGATAAGGATTTCCAGCTCTTGGAAGGCTGCCAGGTAGTTCTCCTTCATAAAATGCACCAGGATAAGGATTTCCAGCTCTTGGAAGGCCTTGCCAGGTAGTTCTCCTTCATAAAATGCACCAGGATAAGGATTTCCAGCTCTTGGAAGGCCTTGCCAGGTAGTTCTCCTTCATAAAATGCACCAGGATAAGGATTTCCAGCTCTTGGAAGCAGCTTTGCAGCCGAGTCGCCCGGGATTCTCCTTAATTGGTTGGCGATAAGCTTACCAGCTGAGATTTGCAGCCGAGTCGCCTGGGATTCTCCTTAATTGGTTGGCGAGAAGCTTTCCAGCTGGGATTTGCAGCCGAGTCGCCTGGGATTCTCTTCATTGGTTGGCGATAAGCTTTCCAGCTGAGATTTGCAGCCGAGTCGCCCGGGATTCTCCTTAATTGGTTGGCGATAAGCTTTCCAGCTGAGATTTGCAGCCGAGTCGCCTGGGATTCTCCTTAATTGGTTGGCGATAAGCTTTCCAGCTGAGATTTGCAGCCGAGTCGCCCGGGATTCTCCTTAATTGGTTGGCGAGAAACTTTCCAGCTGAGATTTGCAGCCGAGTCGCCTGGGATTCTCCTTAATTGGTTGGCGATAAGCTTTCCAGCTTTGCAGCCGAGTCGCCCGGGATTTTCCTTAATTGGTTGGCGATAAGCTTTCCAGCTTTGCAGCCGAGTCGCCCGGGATTCTCCTTAATTGGTTGGCGATCAGCTTTCCAGCTTTGCAGCCGAGTCGCCCGGGATTCTCCTTAATTGGTTGGCGATAAGCTTTCCAGCTGGGATTTGCAGCCGAGTCGCCCGGGATTCTCCTTAATTGGTTGGCGATAAGCTTTCCAGCTTTGCAGCCGAGTCGCCCGGGATTCTCCTTAACTGGTTGGCGATAAGCTTTCCAGCTGGGATTTGCAGCCGAGTCGCCTGAGATTCTCCTTAATTGGTTGGCGATAAGCTTTCCAGCTTTGCAGCCGAGTCGCCCGGGATTCTCCTTAATTGGTTGGCGATAAGCTTTCCAGCTGGGATTTGCAGCCGAGTCGCCCGGGATTCTCCTTAATTGGTTGGCGATAAGCTTTCCAGCTTTGCAGCCGAGTCGCCTGGGATTCTCCTTAATTGGTTGGCGATAAGCTTTCTAGCTTTGCAGCCGAGTCGCCTGGGATTCTCCGTAATTGGTTGGCGATAATCTTTTCAGCTTTGCAGCCGAGTCGCCCGGGATTCTCCTCAATTGGTTGGCGATAAGCTTTCCAGCTGGGATTTGCAGCCGAGTCGCCCGGGATTCTCCTTAATTGGTTGGCGATAAGCTTTCCAGCTTTGCAGCCGAGTCGCCCGGGATTCTCCTTAATTGGTTGGCGATAAGCTTTCCAGCTGGGATTTGCAGCCGAGTCGCCTGGGATTCTCCTTAATTGGTTGGCGATAAGCTTTCTAGCTTTGCAGCCGAGTCGCCTGGGATTCTCCTTAATTGGTTGACGATAAGCTTTCCAGCTGGGATGTGCAGCCGAGTCGCCCGGGATTCTCCTTAATTGGTTGGCGATCCTGGCAGTTTTCCTTCATAAATTGCACCAGGATAAGAGGCCTTTCCAGGTAGTTCTCCCTCGTGAAATGCACCAAGAAGGCCTTTCCAGGTAGTTCTCCTTCATGAAATGCACCAGGATAAGGATTTCCAGCTCTTTGAAGGCCTTTCCAAATAATTCTCCTTCATAAAATGCACCAGGATAAGGATTTCCAGCTCTTTGAAGGCATTTCCAGGTAGTTCTCCTTCGCAAAAAAAGCACCAGGATTTCCAGCTATTTGAAGACAGGATAAGGATTTCCAGCTTTTTTTTCAAGGCCTTTCCATGTAGATGTGATCAGAATGCAGCGTGTTCCCTTCCCTAATTGGGTCGGGATGTGATCAGGGCCGCGCAACCAAGGTAGCCCTGCATTCCCCTCTCTAGTTGGGTCGGGATGTGATCAGGGCCTGTAAATGCAGGCACAGAGCCTTGCGTTCCCCTCCCTAGTTGGGTCGGGATGTGATCAGGGCCGGTAAATGCAGCCAAGGAGCCTTGGTCAGGATGTGATCAGGGCCTGTGTGAATGCAGTCAAGGTATTTGCCTCCTTAATTGGGTCGGGATGTGATCAGGGCCTGTGTGAATGCAGCCAAAGAGCCTTGTATTTGCCTTTAATTGGGTCGGGATGTGATCAGGGCCTTTGTAACTGCTCCCAAGGAGCCTTTGCGTTCCCTTCCCTAACTGGGTCAGGATGTGATCAGGGCCTGTGTAAATGCAGCCAAGGAGCCTTGCATTCCCTCCCTGACTGGGTCGGATGTGATCAGGGCCTGCGTGAACGCAGCCAAGGAGCCTTGGCCTCCCTAATTGGGTAGGGATGTGATCAGGGCCTGTGTATGAAGCCAAGGAGCCTTGTGTTCCCTTCAGGGTGTGAGCAGGACCTGTGCAGATGCAGCCAAGGAGCCTTGCATTCCCCTCCCTAATTGGGTCGGGATGTGATCAGGGCCTGTAAATGCAGGCACAGAGCCTTGTGTTCCCCTGCCTAGTTCGGTCGGGATGTGATCAGGGCCGGTAAATGCAGCCAAGGAGCCTTGCGCTGCGCTCTCTTCTCTAAAGAATGCTCAGTGATAAGCAATCTCAGGTGCTTTTTGGGATGTCCCTCAGGGCTGTAAACACCTGACCTTTGCCCTCTTGGTACTTGGTCTTCCCGCCTGGAGCCTGCTGGTTGCCGATCCTCACGTTGATGTTGCCCGAGAGCTTGCGAGCGTATTGGGAGAAGCTTCCATATCCATTCTGCCATCCGCCTGTGCCCGTGGAAAACAGGTGTGGGAAGAACTTCACGTCCATGTCGTCCGTGAGCTCCGAAGTGCTTCGGATTTTCTGCAGCTCCACAGTGTCCGCTCTGGGGGCTTTCAGCTCTTTGGGGATCAGGTACGTCATCTCTAGCCTGTCTTCCTTCTCTTCCATTGTTTCGACAGAGGCCGCTGCGTTTTCCGAGTGCTGCGCTTCGCCCCCCAAGGCCGAGGAGTGTGAGCCACCGGACTCCCCCGTTTGGCGCCCTTGGGAGGTTTCGCGGTCTGTCGTTGCCGCTGCGCTTGTACACGGCTGCACTTTTCCAGCGAGGATGATTTCCATTCTTGTTAAGGCTCCCTCCACTGCTGGGTTTGCCTGGTAGAGGCGGTGCTGCGCTTTCAGCTCTTGCAAGGCTTTGTGCAAGCAGTCTAGACGAGCTGGGGAAGCGGTCTTGCCCTGCACTCCTTCCACCAGGACAGTGCCATCTTCCTGGAGCCTTGTGTTTCTCTCCCTAATTGGGTCAGGATGTGATCAGGGCCTGTGTAAATGCAGCCAAGGAGCCTTGCGTTCCCCTCCCGAATTGGGTCGGGATGTGATCAGGGCCTGTGTAACTGCAGCCAAGGAGCCTTTGTATTCACCTCCCTAATTGGGTCGGGATGTGATCAAGACCTGTGCGAAATGCAGCCAAGGAGCCTTGTGATTCTCCCTAATTGGGTCGGGATGTGATCAGGGCCTGTGTAAATGCAGCCAAGGAGCCTTGCATTCCCCTCCCAGGGCCTGTGTAAATGCAGCCAGGGAGCCTTGCATTGCCCTCCCTAAATGGGTCAGGATGTGATCAGGGTTTGTGTAAATGCAGCCAAGGAGCCTTGCATTCCCCTCCCTAATTGGGTCGGGATGTGACCAGGGCCTGTTTGCATGCAGCCAAGGAGCCTTGGCATTCCCCTCCCTAATTGGGTCGGGATGTGATCAGGGCCTGTGTAAATGCAGCCAAGGAGCCTTGCATTCCCCTCCCTAATTGGGTCGGGATGTGATCAGGGCCTGTGTGAATGCTGCCAAGGAGCCTTTGTATTTACCTCCCTAATTGATCAAGGGCTGTGTAAATGCAGCCAAGGTCCGGATGTGGTGTGACTGCAGCCAAGGAGCCTTGCATTCCCTTCCCGAATTGGGTCCGGATGTGATCAGGGCCTGTGTGAATGCAGCCAAGAAGCATTGCATTCCCTTCCCTAATTGGGTCGGGATGTGATCAAGGCCTGTGAAAATGCTGCCAAGGAGGCTTGTGTTCATCTCCCTAATTGGGTCGGGATGTGATCAGGGCCTGTCTAAACGCAGCCAAGGAGCCTTGCATTCCCTTCCCTAATTGAGTCGGGATGTGACCAGGGCCTGTGTAAATGCAGCCAAGGAGCCTTTGTATTCACCTCCCTAATTGGGTCGGGATGTGATCAAGACCTGTGTAAATGCAGCCAAGGAGCCTTGTGTTTCTCTCCCTAATTGGGTCGGGATGTGATCAGGGCCTGTGTAACTGCAGCGAAGGAGCCTTGCATTCCCCTCCCTAATTGGGTCAGGATGTGATCAGGGCCTGTGTGAATGCAGCCAAGGAGCCTTGCATTCCCCTCCCTAATTGGGTCCGGATGTGATCAAAGTCTGTGTGTATGCAGCCAAGGAGCCTTGCGTTCCCCTCCCTAATTGGGTCCGGATGTGATCAGGGCCTGTGTGAATGCAGCCTTGCATTCCCCTCCCTATTTGGGTCCGGCTGTGATCAAAGCCTGTGTGTTCTCCTTCATAAAATGCACCAGGATAAGGATTGCCAGCTCTTGGAAGGCCTTTCCAGGTAGTTCTCCTTCATAAAATGCACCAGGATAAGGATTTCCAGCTCTTGGACAGCCTTTCCACGTAGTTCTCCTTCCTAAAATGCACCAGGATAAGGATTTCCAGCTCTTGGAGGCTTTCCAGGTAGTTCTCCTTCATAAAATGCACCAGGATAAGGAGCTCGTGGAAGGCCTTTCCAGGTAGTTCTCCTTCATAAAATGCACCAGGATATGGATTTCCAGCTCGCGGAAGGCTTTCCAAGCAGTTCTCCTTCATAAAATGCACCAGGATAAGGATTTCCAGCTTGCAGAAGGCCTTTCCAGGTAGTTCTCCTTCATAAAATGCACCAGGATAAGGATTTCCAGCTCTTTTCCAGGTAGTTCTCCTTCATAAAATGCACCAGGATAAGGATTTCCAGCTCGCGGAAGGCCTTTCCAGGTAGTTCTCCTTCGTAAAATGCACCAGGATAAGGATTTCCAGCTCGCGGAAAGCCTTGCCAGGTAGTTCTCCTTCATAAATGCACCAGGATAAGGATTACCAGCTCTTGGAACGCCTGTCCAGGTAGTTCACCTTCACAAAATGTGGGTCGGGGTGTGATCCGGGCCTGTGTAAATTCTTGCATTCCCCTCATTGGGTCGGGATGTGATCAGGGCCTGTGTAAATGCAGCGAGGAGCCTTGCGTTCCCCTCCCTAATTGGGTCGGGATGTGATCAGGGCCTGTGTAAATGCAGCCAAGGAGCCTTGCGTTTCCCTCCTTAATTGGGTCGGGATGCCGAATTGGGTCGGAATGTGATCAGGGCTGTGTAGACGCAGCCAAGGAGCTTTGCATTCCCCTCCTTAATTGCCACGGAGCCTATCATTCCCCTCCCTAATTGGGTCACGAAAGCCTGTGTAAATGCAGCCAAGGAGCCTTGCATTCCCTTCCCTAATTTGGGTCCGGATGTGGTGTGACTGCAGCCAAGGAGCCTTGCATTCCCTTCCCGAATTGGGTCCGGATGTGATCAGGGCCTGTGTGAATGCAGCCAAGAAGCATTGCATTCCCTTCCCTAATTGGGTCGGGATGTGATCAAGGCCTGTGAAAATGCTGCCAAGGAGGCTTGTGTTCATCTCCCTAATTGGGTCGGGATGTGATCAGGGCCTGTCTAAACGCAGCCAAGGAGCCTTGCATTCCCCTCCCTAATTGAGTCGGGATGTGACCAGGGCCTGTGTAAATGCAGCCAAGGAGCCTTTGTATTCACCGCCCTAATTGGGTCGGGATGTGATCAAGACCTGTGTAAATGCAGCCAAGGAGCCTTGTGATTCTCCCTAATTGGGTCGGGATGTGATCAGGGCCTGTGTAAATGCAGCCAAGGAGCCTTGCATTCCCCTCCCTAATTGGGTCGGGATGTGATCAGGGCCTGTGTAAATGCAGCCAAGGAGCCTTGCCTTCCCCTCCCTAATTGGGTCGGGATGTGACCAGGGCCTGTGTAAAATGCAGCCAAGGAGCCTTTGTATTTACCTTCCTAATTGGGTCGGGATGTGATCAAGGGCTGTGTAAATGCAGCCAAGGAGCCTTGTGTTTCTCTCCCTAATTGGATCAGGATGTGATCAGGGCCTGTGTAAATGCAGCCAAGGAGCCTTGCGTTCCCCTCCCGAATTGGGTCGGGATGTGATCAGGGCCTGTGTAACTGCAGCCAAGGAGCCTTTGTATTCACCTCCCTAATTGGGTCGGGATGTGATCAAGACCTGTGTAAATGCAGCCAAGGAGCCTTGTGATTCTCCCTAATTGGGTCGGGATGTGATCAGGGCCTGTGTAAATGCAGCCAAGGAGCCTTGCATTCCCCTCCCAGGGCCTGTGTAAATGCAGCCAGGGAGCCTTGCATTGCCCTCCCTAAATGGGTCAGGATGTGATCAGGGTTTGTGTAAATGCAGCCAAGGAGCCTTGCATTCCCCTCCCTAATTGGGTCGGGATGTGACCAGGGCCTGTTTGAATGCAGCCAAGGAGCCTTGGCATTCCCCTCCCTAATTGGGTCGGGATGTGATCAGGGCCTGTGTAAATGCAGCCAAGGAGCCTTGCATTCCCCTCCCTAATTGGGTCGGGATGTGATCAGGGCCTGTGTGAATGCTGCCAAGGAGCCTTTGTATTTACCTCCCTAATTGGGTCGGGATGTGATCAAGGGCTGTGTAAATGCAGCCAAGGAGCCTTGTGTTTCTCTCCCTAATTGGGTCAGCCTGTGTAAATGCAGCCAAGGAGCCTTGCGTTCCCCTCCCGAATTGGGTCGGGATGTGATCAGGGCCTGTGTAACTGCAGCCAAGGAGCCTTTGTATTCACCTCCCTAATTGGGTCGGGATGTGATCAAGACCTGTGTAAATGCAGCCAAGGAGCCTTGTGATTCCTCCCTAATTGGGTCGGGATGTGATCAGGGCCTGTGAAAATGCTGCCAAGGAGGCTTGTGTTCATCTCCCTAATTGGGTCGGGATGTGATCAGGGCCTGTCTAAACGCAGCCAAGGAGCCTTGCATTCCCCTCCCTAATGGAGTCGGGATGTGACCAGGGCCTGTGTAAATGCAGCCAAGGAGCCTTTGTATTCACCTCCCTAATTGGGTCGGGATGTGATCAAGACCTGTGTAAATGCAGACAAGGAGCCTTGTGATTCTCCCTAATTGGGTCGGGATGTGATCAGGGCCTGTGTCAATGCAGCCAAGGAGCCCTGCATTCCCCTCCCTAATTGGGTCGGGATGTGATCAGGGCCTCTGTGAATGCTGCCAAGGAGCCTTTGTAGTCACCTCCCTAATTGGGTCGGGATGTGATCAAGACCTGTGTAAATGCAGCCAAGGAGCCTTGTGATTCTCCCTAATTGGGTCGGGATGTGATCAGGTCCTGTGTCAATGCAGCCAAGGAGCCTTGCATTCCCCTCCCTAATTGGGTCGGGATGTGATCAGGGCCTGTGTGAATGCTGCCAAGGAGCCTTTGTAGTCACCTCCCTAATTGGGTCGGGATGTGATCAGGGCCTGTGCAAATGCAGCCAAGGAGCCTTTTGTTTCTCTCCCTACTTGGGTCAGGATGTGATCAGGGCCTGTGTAAATGCAGTGTTCACCTCCCGAATTGGGTCAGGATGTGATCAGGGCCTGTGTAAATGCAGCCCAGGAGCCTTTGTATTCACCTCCCTAATTGGGTCGGGATGTGATCAAGGCCTGTGTAAATGCAGCCAAGGAGCCTTGCATTCCCCTCCCTAATTGGGTCGGGATGTGATGAGGGCCTGTGTAAATGCAGCCATGGAGCCTTTGCGTTCCCCTCCCTAATTGGGTCGGGATGTGATCAGAGCCTGTGTGAATGCTGCCAAGGAGCCTTTGTATTCACCTCCCTAATTGGGTCGGTGTGTGAGCAGGGCTTATGTAACTGAAGGAGCCTTTGCGTTCCCCCCCCCACAACTGGGTCGGGAGCCTTGCATTCCAGGTCGGGATGTGATCAAAGCCTGTGTGAATACGAGCCTTGCGTTAGCCTCCTGAATTTGGGTCAGGGGTCGGGGCTTGTGTGAATGCAATCAAGGAGCTTGGCCTTCTCCTCCCTAGTTGAGGTAACTAGTGAGCCAGGATAAGGGTTTGCAGGGGTCAACTGTGCCAATATGTTCAATTTACTTAAACCTCTTTGCCTGCAGGAATCGAGCTATTCGTAATGAAACACATACAATTTCTATTTATCCTGGTCTTGATGGTTTAGGGTTTAGGGTTTAGGGTTTAGGGTTTAGGGTTTAGGGTTTAGGGTTTAGGGTTTAGGGTTTAGGGTTTAGGGTTTAGGGTTTAGGGGTTAGGGTTTAGGTT
>CAJNDS010001374.1:0-21003 GCA_905221605.1 Symbiodinium natans | reverse complement strand
GCCCCCGCACAGCTGCATCTGACAGCGCAGCTAAGCAAGCAGGCATAGGCATGCAAGATTTTGCTGACACATCCATCTGCCGGCTGACGCATCTGCGGCATGCAAGTCACGCAAGATCTGGGCCAGTGGGTTTCTTCACTTCCGTCACCTGATGTCTAATTTCGACTTCTACCTTCTGCTACTTCCCCTGCCCCTGGCCTGGTTCTTGCTGTTGTCACGGTGATGAAAAGACACGTCACACTTGTCACGCTGTGCTTCAGCTATGGACTGTACACTGTGAGGCAAAAGTTGTGAGTCAAAAGCACAGACAAGGATACACTCACGCAGGGCTGCAATGCCAAGGTCGCAAGTCGCAAACTACCCACGATGAATCACAGCTATTGCTTCTGTTTCGGACCGAAGTTCGGACACTGCTACTCATCCTGCACCGAGGCATCTTGGGAATCTGCAGCCAGAGACAGGTCTGGCGTTGAACTTCCCTGGCCGATAGAGAAGCTAGAGCCGCCCTTCCTGAGCAAGGTTCTTTCAGGCTGTATGCTCACCGAGCGATCAAGCTTCACAGTGTGCGCCATGATATAGAACATCCATGAAGCAATCACTGGCAAATGCCAGCCGTTGCCAAGGAGCTTCTTCTGCTGGCAGGAAGAAAAATCGGACAAAGCATCCGTCATCAAGCAAGCACGTTTCCATTTGCTTCTGTCTGGAAAGACATTGAACCCGTGCGCCAGAAACTGTTCCATTGGCAGCACCGGCCTGTTTGCTGACCAAGCGTGCAAAGTTCCATGAGTCAGAGCCGAGGGCAGCATCTCTGAAGGAGTGCTTGCACCTTGGCCCAGATTCTGCTCCAGGTCTGCAAACCATGCACTAGGGCCAGCGTCGACAGCACTGAGAGCACCAACTGCAGCATGGTCAACCTCAACCGTCTCGGCCAGATGACGCTGACGATCCTGCTCGTAGGACTGAAGTCGCACCATCTGGCCTGGTGCGTAGATGTGATGCAACTGCACATTCTCCAAAGGAACGTTCTCTGGCAACTCAAAGCCTCGCTTCCGTGCCATTTCACACAAGTACGCACGAACTTCTGCATCATTAGCAGCCAAGCAAATGTCACCGGTTGTTGCGACGCTCCTTTCAAAGAACTGCATGAAATGAGCAGAGATCTCAGACGCAGGAGGTCCAAACCACGCCATAGTTTCACGATTCAAGGCACAAGTAAACACACGCGTGCGCCTGACTGGCCATCCAAGCATCATCGGAGACAGCACAATGCTGAAGACGTCGTGCGTGTTCTCCAAGGCAGAGAGCTTCTCCTCCCAAAAACAAAAATGACTGGGTCCTGAAAGGCCTCTGGGCCTCTGGGCTTTGGTAACTGTTGGTGGTTCTTCGTGCCGTTGGAACAAAGGCAGGGCAGCACAGTCTCACTCATACGATTAAGACTCGGTCTTCAACATTGACTAAACAACAACACGCGACCAGCACTCTAAACCCTAAACCCTAAACCCTAAACCCTAAACCCTAAGCCCTAAGCCCTAAACCCTAAACCCCAACCCCTAAACCCCTAAACCCTAAACCCTAAACCCTCAACCCTAAACCCTAAACCCTGAACTTGCCCCGGCCTGAACTGGGTAGCGGGGAGTACATTCACTGATCATGAAATCTTCCAGCCCTTGTTCAGCGCGAGCCACACGCTCACTCGCCCATATCGCATGTGGTCGTTCAGATGGATCTGCAAAGTGCAAGCCCTTGCCTGCAGCACTCCATCCTGTACACACAGTGCCGGCCATATTCACGCGCACGAAGTTGGAGCTGCTGCGGGCAGTCTCTTCTTCTGCAATGCTCCTGGACACGGGGCAATCCAACTCCGACTCTGACGCAAACAACTTGCGCCTCACATGCCTTGTTGAAAGGCTGGACTCCGACTGGCAGCCCAGGTGCATCTCCGCCAGATGGCCCGGCGCTCAGCCTGATCTGGCTGTTTCCAAAGCAGCATGTCCTGCCCATGCGCCCAAAATTTCCGCTTTCTCCTTCTCTTCTTTAGGGGGATGGATTCGTAACTTGTGCAGCGAGGGCATCGAGCCCAACCCGGGGCCATCAGGGGCTGTCGTGTCTGCCCCCCTGGTCACGCCAGCTGGAAAGTCTTCTTCCACTGCCACGCTCAAAATCCTGCAGCTCAATCTCCGGAGTTACCACAAACGGGGGGTGAGAGCACTCAACTATGCCATGCGCTGTGGCGCCGAGATAGTCCTGTTCCAGGAAACTTTCCTTGACACACTTTCTGCCAAACAGGTTGCCCAGGCTCACGAGTATTGGCAGTTCTTTCACTGTGTTTCCCAGGCCACGCAGCTTAACGAGCAGAAAATGCGCTGCATTAAGCCCTCGGGCGGGGTGGCCATAGCCGTTGCCCGCGGCATCCCCGCACTGCACGCGTCTTGCCACAGATCCTTTGAGGGGGAGTGGATACGGATTGCAACCGGCCAGCTGCACGTCGTCTCGGCCTATCGCAGACCTGGCCTCACCAACTTGCAGCAGGATGCCTACAACGAGGCTCTCATGACAGACCTCGCCTCCTTGGGCAGTTGTGCCTGGTTCGTCGGGGGGGACTTCAACTGTGATCCCCGTGGCGAGTCCCTGGCCGCTTGGGCTGCAACCTTGCACGGATCTCTGCAGTACCCCGCTGTGAGAATCCCCGACGCTGGCAATAGCGACGATGGCTGTCCCCAGGACTTGTACCCGACACCGCAAGTCACCCGTTGGGACACCGGCACTTGCCTTGACTGGTCTCTCCAAAAGGGCCTTGACTTCCGGCCAACGGCCTTGCAAGACAAGTGGGCGGATCACAAGATGATCCAATACACGGGCTACAGACCCGTCCCGTGCTCTCCGCACACCCTCAGACTCGCACCGGTCCCTGACTATGCAAAGCCGTCTGTGGTAGACGACCATGCCTGGACCTCCACTCTGGAAGAGTTGTGGCAGCTGTATCGCCCCGCAGACGATACTTGGGAGGCTTTCATGTCAGCTCTGGATGCCTGTTTCAGAGATGCCTTGATCCGTCACTTGCCCAGCAGTTCTAAACAGCGTAAGCAAGCCCTTAAACATGTCAAGCTCCAAACCCCACGCTTGGTTCAGGTGCACAAGCACTCCGTGCCTCAGCCTGGTAATCACCGCACAGTCAAGCTGGCCAGACTTCAAAGGTTCTGGCGCCGGCATGTCGAGTACTGGAACAACGCCAGAAGCCGGCAGAACCGGGCTGGCCTGTACTGCCACTTGCAGCGTGACAGTCGCGACTTGTCATGTCCTTTCCAGCCTACCGCTCGCCGTCACCTTGACAACTGCAGAGACTGGATTCAGCAAACCATTCGCCTCGAGGAAGAGGCCGAAAGTGCAGCTCGCATTGCTGCCTGGAAGTTCAAACTTCGTCATGAAGACAGTGCTGTCTGGAAGCGTCTGGCTCGCCACAAGATCAGCGCTCCTTTGACGGCCATCAAGTGCCCCCGCTCGGGTGAACCCATTGCGGGCGAGGCTATGATGCAAGCACTCTCGCAGTACTGGCGAGGCATCTGGCCTCAGCAAGTCACCCCCGAGCAGCTGTCCCTCCTGGATCGCCTCGCCTCCCAAACTCCTTCTTGGCCGGACCAGGACCCTCCTGACCTGCCGGTACTCACCCCCGAGATGCTGCGCCAAGCAGCCCGCAAGCAGCACCACAAAGCTCCCGGCATCGACGGTTGGCGTGGCTATGAGATCTCGCTCATGCCAGACGTTATGTTGCAGCATGCGTGCAAGCTCTTCCTTCGCATCGAAGGCGGCCAGCCCTGGCCTGAACAGCTTAAGCAATGGAAGCAAATCCATCTTCAAAAGACTAATAAGGAGCCCGGAGCCCTTAAGTCCCTCCGCCCCATCAGCCTAAGTAGTACCTGGTATAGGTTGTGGTCCTCAGCCCGTGTTCAGCAGCTCGCTTCATGGACGCAGCGTGTCATGCCGCCGGAACAGCATGGCGCCATAAAGAAGAGAGGGGTCCACACAGCCCTTCTTGAGCCTCTCGCTCAACTCGAGCGGGGCAAGCTGCCCGGCCGACGTGGCCGTACCGACGATGTCCGGTTCGTCGGCGCGGCCGACCTGGCTAAAGCTTTCGACTCCATGGCCGCCGAGTTCTGTCTCGCCGCCTTGCGCCGCATGCGCTTTCCCTCCAACGTGCTGCATGCCTTTGGCAGCACATGGTGCCAGCAGACGCGCTGGATATGCGCTGACAAAGTCATGGGCAGCGTCCCCTGTCGCAACGTGCACTGTTTGCCACAGGGTGATTCCGCATCACCTGTGGCACTCTGTGCTGTCCTTAGCGAGGCCATGGCTCGCATCAAACTTAAGTTGGATCCGCTTCCTGGCAGACAGCTCAACCGCATCTACTTAGATGACAGAAGCTGGTTCACCTCCACCTTGGAGCGCTGCGCCTCCACAGCGCGCTTCTGGAAAGAGGAGCTCCGTCTCCTGTGCCTGGCTGAAAACCGGAGCAAAGCTGAGTTTGCCGCCACTGGAGGTGTCGCTCAGCAGCGATCCCTTCAAAATTTCCTTGCCAACGCCCGCACTGAGGGCACCGTTGTGGATAGGCCCAAGATCCTAGGCACTCGACTCCAGCTGACCCGTGCCTGGACTGGGCCCTCGCAAGATGAGACTGACCGTTTGCTTTCTGCCCGAAGGCTTATCCTTGAGGTCACTCGTTTGCCAATTGCAAAGTCCCAAAAGCTGAAGTTTGCAAAAGGCTCTGGCATGGCCGTCGCCACTTCAGGCGGCTGGTCACGCATCCCTAACCTAAGTGAGATTGCACCCATACAGACGGCTCTTCGCTCCTGTTGGGGCCGCACTGACTCCTTAGGGGCTTCTGGCCCCCTGCATAGGCTCTTGGCAGGCCACGCTGCCGACCCCAGGTTCCAAGTAGGTGCATGCCAAACCATCTATATCCTATCACACGTGACCCCTGAAATGCGCAGTTGCTGGACTGGAAACGTCCAGAACCAAGGGCCCATTGCCATGGCCCGGCAATGGCTCAAGCGTCAAGGCTGGGCTGAACAGGGCCCATGGACATGGACCCACGCTCTTGCTATGTTCAAACTCGACGCCACGGGCGTCAGCCCTGACACCCGTCAGCAAGACGGATTCACAGTGCATCTGGCCCCGAATGACGGTCAGCGTGCCATTGCGCATGCCCTGCGCGAAGCTTGGAGAGCCCAACAATGGGGTTTCTTCTTGCGTTCAGGTTCCAAGGCTGCTTTGGCCCTCCATGATGTGACATGGAGAGAGGCAAGCCCCAGGGCTAAGGCTGCCGCCACCCAATGGCGCAACCATGCCTTGCATCACCGTCCGCATATCCGTGCCATCACCACAGCACACTACGTGTCACAGGCTCGTTATGCTTTCACGCAGCACTTGCAGGTTCCCAGATGTGCATTCTGTCACTCGCTTGACTCCGGCCGAGAGCACGAGTGGCAATGTAAAGGACTGAGATCCACTAGCCATCCCATGCCTGACTTGCTTTTCAGGCAACTTGCGTGGCCTCGCCCGAGGCAGGCAACAGACATCGAGCTCTTGCTTGATTTGTGCAAAGTCAGAGCTCAAGTCTTAAGTACTAGATACAACAATAGCGACAGTCAGGCTGACCCTGATGCAGAGGAGCTTGGATAGCTCCAATCCCTCGGGGTACCACGTGCCCCGCCTTCTGTTGCAGCTATCCCGCGACCAGGATGCTGCAGACAACTTTTCTTCTTCTTCTTCCGACTGGCTCGACAACGGTGACGGTGACAGCATGGTCTGATCGGTCTCTGAGGTCTCTGCATCTTTCACCACACGGCAGCGTCTGTCATGAACCAAGCATTGGCACGAATTCTCCTGCGCAAAAACCCAGGCACGGTTCTCCATCAGCCACTCTGACATGTTCCGGTACAGGTCCGCTGCTTCCTTGCTTGATATCTTCTGCTTCGGGGTCATATTGTCCAAGACTGCCCGGGCTGTCTCAGGCAGGCGGTCGTTCAAGTCGTCAAAAACACAAATGCTGTTGTTGTGCAAGCTGCTGATGAAGCGCAGAACCTGCTGCTGCTGCTTTGCCTTGTCACAAAAGCGTCCATGTACTATCTTGACATCTTTCAAGGCTTCTACGCCAGAACCTGACGCAACCAGATTCAACGCTTCCACCATTTGGTGCATCACTTCATGCTCCCCAGCAATTCCGGAGTAATCAGAATCGATCCAGAGCCCTCGCCCCAGCAAGGCCTTCAAACGACTAAACCGCTCTCCATCATTGCCATCCTTTGCAGAAACGAGGCTTTGAACGACTGTAAGTGGCCAGCTGCACAGCTCATCCAGCGATTGCGGGCCAGGCCGCAAGACCCGGCTTGCTTCTGCCATGATGCACCGCTGGCCTACAACAAAATTGTTTCTGCTGCTTGTCACTGCTTGTGCTAGGCACACTTGTTTGTGCCCTTCTGATTTCTGAGGATTGGGGACGTGACAGACGTAGAGTTTGGGACAGCTACACTGCTTCACCTACATCTCAGAACTCAGAACACTCAGGGAACTGGCCAGCACAGTCCGGGCATTACATTGCATGACTGCGGCAGACTGCCGACAATGGTATCCCAGAATCCTAGAAATCTAGAAAAGACACGTTGTCAGGCAGTCAGGCAATAGTAGTTCTTGCGCCTGTGAGTTTAATTGCATCTTTATTCTTCTGATTCTTCTCTCATAGCTGCCATAGCTTTCGATATCCTATATCAATGACAATCATTGAAAGTTGAGAGTTGAGAGCACGGCCTGGAGCCTGGAGCCTGGAACTACCTGGAAACCACGCATGAACATGAAACTTTGTCACAATGCCACTCAACCACCAACGATTGTTACTGACCTTAGGCATTCTGGCACTTTTGACAACGAGCCCGTAGACGCCGCGCAAATCAACGAAATTTCAATTGCTCCGCCGGTTTGCCAGCCGGGGAGGCCCGGGGAGGCTCAGAGCCTAAACGGGCCTTGACCTACGGTTTCAAGGCTCGTGGGCCCAAAGCAATTTCGAGCAATTCCGAGCGTTCCGAGCAACCAAGGAAAATTCCGAGCAACCCCCAAAAATTCCGAGCAACCAGCCCCAATTCCGAGCAAGTCAAAGAGGTGGCTAAGAAGGGCGAAATTCGAGCATTCCGAGCGACCAGCAAAAATTCCGAGCGACCCAGCAAAAATTCCGAGCAGGCAGCCCACGAATTTCGAGCATTCCGAGCGCCCATCCCCAGCCGGGCCCCAGGCCCCCAGCAGGACCCCAGGGACCCCCAAAGGCCGTCCCAAAGCCCCACCGGAAACCCAACCGCACCAACCGCACCAGAACTCTGCCGCAAAGAAGGTTTCGGGGATTTTTGGGGATTTCGCGAGTTTGCGTGGATTTTCTGACAAACTGACGCTCTGCGGTGCTTTTGTGAAACTTCTGAGGTGTGCGGTCTGCGTTCTACAGCAGCAAGCTTATAAGTCTGAAACACCTGAAACAGAATATCGTCTGCTCAAGCAAACTGAACAAACGGCACGACCTCTTTCTGAGACTCTGTCTGGGGTCTGGAGCAGCAAGCTGGCTGAGCTGCACGCTGATCCTTTTGCATCACGATGCAAAACAAACAGTCAACACAATAAATAAGTTCACACCAGAGTTCAGCTTGTTAGCTTGAGGGTGGTCTACAAAGCTGCTACACAGCAACTGCCAAGCCCCAATGCGGTTCAGCGTTTAGGGTAAGACTTCACGGGCGCTGCATTCAACTCTTCTTCAGATGGCAGAGTGCCATTCTTGAAGGCCTTCAAAACTTCTTGCCAGCATCGGCCCTGATGTTCCTTCTTGGAAGATACATGGCGGCCTTTCTGGGCCCAAAACTTCAACATTCTCAAGGTCACCTCCGGACCATCGATCTTGGAACTTCGTGTTTTCGTGCACGCCGCAGTACCGGAATCATGTTTGGGGTGCTTACAGGTCAGCTGGAAGCCGGTCTTTGTGGGAGTTATGCGACAGAGACCATAAGATGTGGCCACATCACGTCTTCTCGTCAAACCCTCTGCCCTCCTCCCAGCACGTTTGCCACCCTGCTTGCTCTCGCTATCGGAACTTGAAGAGGAGGAAGAAGATGAGGAATCAGACCCCCCACTGCTTTGTGAACTGGAACCAGAAGAAGAACTGCTTGAAGAAGATGAAGAGGAACTTGCATCTGGCCTGGGTTCCGCCTCTCCAGCTGCAGCTTCCTCTGGAGCGTGGGCCTCTGCCTCGGACTCAGCCTCAACAACATCGTGCTCAACGCCTTCTTCGCCCATGTCAGCATCGTCAGCATCCTCCAACGCAGGAGCCGATTGAACCCCAAGACGGGCTCTTTTTCGTGGAGCTCGCACAGGTACAAGAGCTGACTCTGCCACCCAAACGTCTTCATCATCCATGAAAATCAAGGCATTCTCTTTCCTGCGACGAGTTTGGGTGGACCCTGGCTTGCCTAGCAGTTGTGCGTACACGTTGGCAGGCTGAAGGTGTGGAACAGGGCTGCCATGCTGTTCTGCTTTGAGCAGGCAGAGAAGGTAATCTTTGCAAAGATATGAGTTTGTCTTGAGGTAATACCAAATCTTCTCATCTTCAAGCTTATACGCTGCGCCTTTGTCCAAAAGTCTCTTGGACTCCAGCCCTTGGTGGTGCCAGCCTTGATCTCGAAGAGTCAACAACAGCTCTACCATTTCCATGTCCTGAAGCCCCACATCACGAGCCTCGAACACTTTCCCCAAACTTGTCAAGACGGTCTCAACTTCGACGCGCCTGTGGCCCTTCTTTGTCACTGCCCAGCCGCCATCCTTGTCACGCCTAGCCCAGTCCCGAGCTTCAAGCTTTTCCAACAGCTGAGACTTCTCGGTGTGCAAAGGGTCGTTGCCTGCAACGGTGTAGGAACCGGCTGCCAGCAAATCACTCAACAACGACTGACACGCAGAATCTTCAAAGGCAAGCTTGTCAGGATCGTCTGCTGGCACTCTTAGATGACATGCAAGATTGCTTGTGTTCTCCCATTTCCTCATGCCCAGCAATGACTCCAGAGGCAAAGCTTCCAGGCAGAGTACCACAGGAGTGGCAGACTCGTCGCAATCCAAGTCTTGTAAACTGACAGGGCTCGAGTTGACAACCACGCCAAAGCCAGCACCCAGCCGCTTCACTGCCGTAACCCTCAAGAAGGAAACCGCCCAGTCGGTGTTGGAGAAACCTGTGCGGGTAGGCACAACAACCTTCCCAACGGATTTGCGAATGATCTGCATAAACACATGACCTCGCAAGCTGAAGGAATCCCAATCCAAGACCGGCACAGGGTCATCGTCTGAATGCCGGCAGGCTGCCCAGCGCAAGCTTCGAAGTGCCTGGTTACTGAATGGCATGGAGTAGATTTTGTCAGACACTGAAGTTGAATCATCCAGAAGCCCAGACATGGACTGCAAAGCATACCGCTGCAAAACAGCATCATCTGTCATGGGCACCAGAGCGTTGTTCAATCCCAAGGCCACCACTGCTTCATCACGCGACTGCAACTCAACAGCATGAACATCCGACTGCTTTCCCCGGACCCTGCGGGGAGGCTGGCTATCTGAAGACTTTGACAGAGCACCGACCGGTGCTTCATTGTCATGAGCTTGCACTGGCACTGGCTGATCTGAAGGATCAGCTGCAGGCTCCAGGCGGCCGTCACCGTTACCTTCAGACTCATCAGGCGCAGGTTGGTGGTGAAGCCTGTCGCTGTCAGGAGGTGCAGGGGGAGCAAGATCTGACCATGGCTGCTCTCGCTGGTACATCGTAGCCGGGTCTGCATGGTAAACTATCTTCATGTGCATTGGGTCACGATACCCACAAATGCGCAAAGTGGATGGGTGATGCTGCAAACCAAGCGCTTTCAGAGCTCTTGCAGGACTGTGAACCTGATCATAGAAAGATGCCAACTCCTTGAAGATCTCCGGTTGCGCCGCTGTGTCACTTCGAAGCTTGTTCATGCGGCGAGCCAAGCTGACATAGGCTGGAGTGTGGTTGCGGGCAAGGGCAATCTTTTTGTGAATCTGCAGGGGCAAGGCGCAGGGTACAAGGAATGCACAACAGCAAGAATGGCTTTGTTGGCGAAAGAGCACTATGGCCTAGCACTGGCACTGTCATCTCCCCTCTCTCTCGCTCGCTCTCTCTCTCTCTCTCTCTCTCTCTCTCTCTCTCTCTCTCTCTCTCTCTCTCTCTCTCTCTCTCTCTCTCTCTCTCTCTCTCTCTCTCTGTCTCTTTCCTTCTCCCGCTCTCCTTCTTCAAGGTGCTTTCAAATCACGGATGATCCTAGCAGAGCTATGAATAGTGTGTTGTCTAGCCATTCTTTCTCTGCTTTCCCGAATTGACACTGAACCGAAAATGAAAAGAGTTCAGCGACAGCCAACAGCCCCCTCAGGACCTAGACAGCGCTTTGAAGACACACGCACACACACGAGGCACTTCGTGATCCCGGCCTGAGCATGATCCCCTTCCACAGCACGTTCTTCTATGGGGCAAAATCGCAGCATGCCCAAAAACTGCGCTAGATCAGGCACAGCTGCAAGTTCCTCCCCGTTCAAGTAGCGATCCACCTGCTCCCTGACAGGATTCTGCTGCAACGTGGCAAGAAGTGGAGTGGTAGCTGGCATGGCAATGCATCTCCGGAGGCACTCTCTTGACTTTCGCCTGTCCAAATGGGCACAGCCGAAGACAAGATACGGCGCCTCCTTCCAGTGAGCCAATCTCAGGTTGACCACAAAAAGCAAATGGGCACGTCCTCGCTGGAAATCCTGCAAGATTGCAGCACGAGATTCTTGAGATATGTCTCTCGGCAATGTCGCCAAGAGCTCTGATGCGCTGGTTCCACTCAAACTTCGCATGAGCGCCTGAAAATCACCGCACGCCAGCTCAGGCGCGCGACAACCTCTGAGGGGACAAGTGGCCCATAGTTGTTTCACTTTCTTGGGCATTTCGTCTTCCGGCCAATGACTGTGGCATTGACAAGACTCCACCCAATGCAAACATGAGTTCAGAACCTTCGCAATGGAGTCCATCATTCTCAGCACGCCCCAGAACTCTCGTGAGGTTAGCGCAGAATCTATCACAGTCAAATCTACGCCATGGCCACTTGCATCATCTGCATCACGGGCCGCGCCGTACTTGTTCAAATTCCAGCCAAACCGTAGGGTTGTTTCAATCTTCAAAACTTCTACAACACAGTGGGCAAGGCTTCCCCAACGGGATGGATTGAGTTTCGCCTTGAAGCCCTTGACGTCTGCTTGAAGGTACCTGCCGATGCGGTCAGAGAAGCAAGTCTCAAGCAAACGCTGGCGTGATTCCTTTTTGCACAACAGCTTTGAGATGTGCGTCAACTGCTTGACGGCCTCGTCAAAAAAAAGCATCGACTTCCCCAAGTCCATAGTTGAGTTGTGAATGATGTGCAATAGACCTGCTATGCCCACAGAGTTGCTGAAGTTGACTGTCGCGTGGGCGTCTTCCTCGTGCTCAACAGGTGGTGCCAAATCGCGGTCATCAGCGCCAGCGGCGGTGTCGAGATGTGCAACCCAGGGCAACACCCTTCTCACCAAGACTGGAGGCACGTTGTGTAACCCCATCTCGGTGCCCTGATCAGTTGTAAATGCGAAGATTGAACCGCAAAAGTCTTGCAATTCCAAAGCACTGCCTGTCTCCAAGAAAAAGCAATGAACTGCGGCATGAAACTTATGGAAAAGTTTGCTGTGTGCACTACCCAACACTACCGCCGGTGCCAGATGTGTGTCAATGCTGGCCCACATTTCAGCCTGAAGCTCAACTTCCCGATCATAGGTGTCTGCCAGAACCTCATCTTCCATCCTCTCCAAGTAGCCACCCCAAAGTTCGCTGCTCTCCAACGCAGCACCAAAAAGGTCTGCGCAAGCATTCTTTCTCAAGGACGTTATCCGGATCAGCTCAAAATCAAAATGACCCTGAACGGACGAGTCAATCATGACATACCTCACCACCCCTCCATCCTGAAGAGCCTCGCGGTTTAACCGACGTGTTCGCAGCATCAGGGCAGTATCCACGCTCAGCCTTGCTCGAGAAATCTTTCCAGCACTTGGCACACGCAGTCCAAAACCAAAGTTGGGGCCTTGCAAAGAGGAGTGCACTGCCTCAGGCAAACTCTTTGGCATGACAATGTCGATGGCCCTCAGAAGAACGTCTTTCAATTCACTGGAGTCTCGTAAATGACTTGTCAGAAGAATGCACTGCAACATGTATGCTGCCTGATAGGGAAGTCTATTCGTGCACACGCGGCCCTGACATCGAACCACTTTCCTGTTGAGGCTGCACAAATCCAACTCATCTTTCATACGCTGAAGCATGTAAGCTGCTCTATAGCAGCCCTCAAGCAGAGCAGCATCCTCATTGGATTGAGGGTTCAAGCGAGCAGACAACATGCGCACTGTTTGGGCAAACTCCTCCGCAAGGTCTGCAGACATCTCAGGCACCTGAAAGGTTTCAATTTGAGGCGCAATGCTGAACTTCTGCGCCAAGCTCTGAATGTACGACCATCCAAAGATCTTAGATTTTTGCCGGACCCCGACTGAAAACAAGTGCTCGGGCAAAGGGTCTGGCAAACAGAACGAGGACCATTTCTGGCGGGCAATGAGAAAAGCATGGGCACCTGGCAGTCGCACCACTAGGTGGCAGCTCTGATCGACCCAGTCAGCCAGAGGGGAACCGTTCATGTCCCTTTGCAGTTGTGCAACGAGGTCCTCTGGTGAGTTCAGATCAACCTGGCCAAAGAAGCACTTCAACCTGCGATGGTCAGTAACAGGAAGTTCGACCGGTTTCGCAAAGACCTGAATATCTGTGACATTGAAATAGTACAGATTGCCATGCAAACACTCAGTTCCGAAAACCGACTGCCAGAAGTTGTACTGCATTCGCTGGCACTCATTCAGAACAGCTAGGGCATTGTAAGCGAAACCGGCATCCAACTGCATCACCCCCAGCACCTGATCATGCTGCAGATCGTAAGCCCAAGGATCTGACTTAAACGCAGCTTGCTCTGAGTCATCCATGCAATGCAAAGAACAACCATTCCAATCAGTCTTGTACCTTCCACCACTGCTAATATTGCCCCAGTTTTGATACTTGCCATGGGTCGCCAGCCAGCAGCACAACACCATGAGGACCACACCACTGGACAGTCCACGCATCAAGCTTCACGACCTGACGGTTTGAGTCTTCGATTTAAGATGCAAAGTTTGGATAGGCTGCTGAATCATAGGGTTTGGGAAATCTCTGCAAGCTTCAGTGAAAGCTTCTACCCAAGTTACAGCTACGTCAGGCTCCTTTACTTTCAGTCGGGCCTTTTTTGGGGTTTCGGGATGATGTCCATATAAGGCTCTTCAAGTTGAGGCTTAGGCTTAGGCGGTTTAGGCAAAGGTTAGGATGTTGAGAACCAGGCGGGCGGGCTGAAGCCGGAACTCTGGGCACGCCATTGCTCAGAGCTCACAGAGATGGATCCTAATGTGTCATTTCACAGTTTGTGAGGTTTCGACCATTCATGCGGCTCTTCTGAAGCCCACAAGACTCAAACTAGAACGGGCCTCAGTCTGCTCGCTCTGTGATAGGGTTGGGTTTTTTAGGTTTTTTAAGCACTTGCAATCAATCTGTTTGTGGCCGAAGGCAATTGCCTGAGCAACTGCAAGCGCTGCAGCACTGCAAGACTGCAAGCTGACATCTCAAAAAACAGCTCGTGACGCCTCAATGACGCAGCCTCAAGTTTCAGGATTGCCTTAAGGCTTTTGGGCGTTTTGGGTATTTGGGTACGGTTATTACGGCCCCGGCTAGACTCGCTAGACCTGGCCGGTAGCACTGGTAGCCTCATGGAGTTTGGAATTGGAGCCGAGGCATGAGGAATTGAGTGATGATGCATCACGCATCATGCAGCGAAGTCGGAGTCTGAGTCTGAATTCTCAATGGAAGCGAAAGCATTCAATTCAGATTGAAAATGACGAAGCCGAAGCACTCTCTGTCTCTGACTCTCTGAGACTCTGAGCCTCTGAGCACTCTCTGGTCTCTGAACTCTGAACCACCATCAACTTGCCATCAACCAAGACATTCTTGCTCTTGCACTGCACACGCAGCCCCCAGCCCGGCGGCTCCCATGCAACAAAGAACTCACGACTGCGATTTGCAAACTTGCAAACAAAGGGCAACGACTCGCAACGACATACTACACTATACAAAATCGCAGGCTCGCAAGTCGCAAGCAACGGCAACTCACACGACACACACGTGCTGCTCGCAGAAACGCACTGTTTTTCTTTGTAAAACATGGCTTGCCACGATTGCAGCGGCTTGCCTTCCGCCAGTGTTCGCTGCTAGCCCAACGAAGAGAATACAAAAGCGGGGTACATTCATACACATTACACATGTGCATTATCTGTGCATTGAGCATTGCATCATGCTTTGCCTGGCAGCTGTATGCTGCCATCCATGAACTTCTGCCCACTTCACGATTCACGATTCACGACGAAGAACACAAAGAATAAAAGGACTCAATACGACTTCGCAAGATTTGCAAGTTGCAAGTATTGCAAGTGCTGTGGATAATAGCGCCAAATTTTTGGACGTGGTGACCAGTGACCACTGACCACTGACCACTATCGACCACTCGCATGGCACGCCTTACCTTCTTGCGGGCAAACAACTCGTAACCAAACTTTTACTGCCAGTTGGCAGTTTGCACTGTGCATCATTGAAAGTTTGACAGGGACCTGTAAAAGCCCAGCACCGACAGCCTGAGAGCCTTTCAGAAAAGTTAGCAGCTGGCGTGGGGTGCCATCTTCAACGACGTAAGACATTGAGGCTAGTCATGTACACATGATTCTGAGCGCTGCCTGGGGTCATACACCAGTAAGAACCATGGCGACACTGAGAAAGCTACCAAAAGTATGATCACGAATGGAAAGTCTCATAACCAATCTGAAGCAGGACGAAACTTGACTCCTTTGTGCACCAAGCTCCTCTTTTGCAGCAGGCAGCATGTTTCGGTCCATGACAACCGTAACAGTAACATTTCTCAGAACCCCCCCCCCCCCCGCAGCCACATTTAAAACCTAAAGCTTAGTAGGTGGAGCTTTGATCTTCGTCATGATGTGTGATGTGGTACTGGGTGGGGGATGAATTTTGAAGATCCCCTGGTTAATTCCGGGTAATGTAGAGCAGACATGAAACGAAATCGCGGTTCCGCAAGTACAGCTGACATGCTGCAACACCTTGACACATGCAACAGTTCTTCATTATCTGTTGACTTTCATTATGTAGGGTCTGGCGGGGTTCAGCTTGCTTGAGTCTCAAGGGTCGGGGGCGGCCTGTGTGCTTATTTGCAATGCTGTCCCGGAAGCATCAGTGCGCTGGCTCAGCTTACAAACAGCTGGGGCGGTGCGTCAAGCAGAGATGTGGAAGCCTGCCCTGCACGCATCCAATACGGAGCGTCAGGTACCCCGTAAGTACGGCTTCTTGTGAAGATAAACTTAAGACATTAGTCCGAATCTAGAAGCCCTAACCCCGAAACCCTAAAAAACATAAAGAAACCCTAACAAGTCCTAGTAGGCCTAACTTCATCCAGGACAGAGCTTCAAAAAAACCCACCAGAGTTATCTGACACATGGGGCAGGACATGGAAACCCAAATGCAATTGTATAGTAGATTTGAGAATAGTACCAATCAGCAAAAACACTGCAAAAACACTGCATACTTATAGAATCATCATAGTAGAGATGAGCTCTAGTTGTACTTCAAAGTTACAATACGTGAAGCAGACACCTTAAGAACGGGCTTTAGAGTCGCCGTCACCTTCTAGGTCGCAATGACGCAAGCATACTCTCCATTCTCCCTTAATCCGAAAGTTGACCCTCAACCCGAAGCTGCTTCCGTCTTGCCAGTGACTCTGCCAGTGCACCGGATAGTGTTTAGGAATATCAGCTTTTCTTTGCGACAACAGCGGGGGCCAGCGGGAGGGGTGTACAATCAACGGGAGGGCACCATTGTGCACAAGCCTGTTGAGAAGGGAACGACAGCTTGTTGGCGTCGCCTGGGGTGTTGTTCCGACAAATGGAAACACCCCATCGCTGGAATGACTCAGATGTGGAATGACCACAGTTCTGGATCTGCACCGTGGTGGAAACCAAGATTTAATATTGTTGTGAATGGAAATTTCTCAAAGATTCGGTTGGAAACTGGACAACACTGGAACCTGGTTGAATCCAGTCAGAAAGCGACCCTTGAAAGCGTGTTGGAACACCTTTCTTTTCAAGTTGTTTCCTGTCGTGCTCCAGTTGTGCCTCAAATTCTGTTGTTAAGTTTCTGTCGCTGTCTTTCAAATCTCAAACTGTGCCTTCACTTGACTTGGTCAAGGCCGAGTTCTGTTCCGCCTGCTCCACAGACGCGGGTTAAAAATTTGTTTCTCCACGGTAAGACTGGGTTGAGCCCTCTGGGTGAAATTGGGTGGAATCTGGGTTGTGTTTTTGAGTGTTTTTGCAACATGAAGTCGAGCAGTCGAGAAGAGGACTGTTGGAGTCAGGAAAAAGAGAGAGCAGCTTGGGGAAACAAGGGTTGCGAAAAGAAAGCAAGCCGTCACCATTCTGGCAACCGCGAGAGCGATCGAGGGCTCAAAGGGTGCTCTTGGGGCAGCGAAATTATCAAGAAGGCGAGCAGCAAGACGATGGAGTTGAGCCAGCAGTCGAGAAGAGGGTCAATGGAATCAAAAGAAAACAAGAGAAGCTTAAAGAGAGGCAAGAATTTGCCAAAACGAAAGGCAACTGGCACCGTTCCGACAGCAAGCAGGAGTTGGTGATGGAGGAGGGAAGCTGGAGGGCTCAGGGAAGAACATCTAACTGTCGACTGAAGGGGCTCAGAGGTGCTATTGGAGCAAGTCGAAGTCGAAGACGATGGAGCCGAGCAGCAGCCGAGAAGAAGGGCCAATGAAATCAGAAAATGAACGAGAGACGCTTAGGGCGAAGCTCAAAGAGGCAAGAAATGCCTGGGGTGTTGTTCCGACAAATGGAAACACCCCATCGCTGGAATGACTCAGATGTGGAATGACCACAGTTCTGGATCTGCACCGTGGTGGAAACCAAGATTTAATATTGTTGTGAATGGAAATTTCTCAAAGATTCGGTTGGAAACTGGACAACACTGGAACCTGGTTGAATCCAGTCAAGAAAGCGACCCTTGAAAGCTTGTTGGACTTGCAGAGGGAACTGATACGTGTCACTCGGCTCAAAGTCTTTTTGAAAGTTCGGGGGCTTCGCATCCAGACTTCCAGCATCTTCCACGTGCCATGGACGGCGAGTTCCTGACGGCGGATGAGGCGTCAAACAAGTTGTGGCCTTCTAGCCGCCAGGCGTTGTGGTTCTTACTTTGGTGGAATTTGCTTGTCTTGCCGTTGCATTGCCCAGCAGGGCATGAGTGGAAGTCCTTCAACAGCAACTCCGAGAAGGGCAACTCATACTTGCACTGCACAGTGCGCGTTCCGAATCCAGACTACGACAGTGAGGATGAGGACGAGGAGGTTCCAGCGAAGAAGCTGTGCAACAAGAAGCTCACCTGGCGTCGTCCAGGAACGCTTCCAAAGTACCTAGCGAACAACTACACACCTGCGCAATATCTTGCTTCTTTGTACTGGTTCGCGTCAGACGCACCCTACAGAACTGCTCGAAAGCAGGCAAAGGTCAGTTCGAAGAACTGGGCTGGGTTTTTAGCACGTGTTAGAAGCATTTTGTGGCTGTGTGTCGCTCGTTTGAATCCTGCTCAACTCGGCGGCGAAGGCAAAATCGTGTGCATTGACGAGACGTTTCTCACGAAGAAGAAGCGTTGCAAAGGTGGTTTCCGAGGCCGCCCAACGGCTGGAACCAAAAAGTGTGTGCTGGGCATGCTCGAGTTGGACTTTGAAACTCGACGAGCCACAGGGCATTGCCTTCTTTTGGAGATTCCGGACAGGAGTGCTCGCACCTTGAAGCTTTTCATTCGAAGACATGTTGTTGCTGGCAGTTTGATTTTTACAGACAGCTTCAAGAGTTATGCTTGGTTGTCGAAGCCAGACTCTGGCTTTGTGCATCGCTGCGTGAATCACAAACGCCGTGAGTTTTCCAAAACAGAAACAATTTTTGGAAAGGAAGTTGTGGTGTCAACGAACGCAGCTGAAGGGCTTTTCGGCCGCTTGAAGGCCTTTTTGCGAGCCAAAGGCGCCAAGAAGGTGAGTCGAGACAGCTACGGCGGTCTTCTGTCAGAGTTTTTGTGGACTGCAAGCTGTTCACCACGCCAAGTGGATCCCTTTGCGGATTTGCTTGAGATAAAGTTTTGGCAGGACCAACACCGTGAGAAAGAAAATCATGCTACGTCTTTAAAGGATTCAATTCCGGAGGAGGTGCTCGAGGACTTCCTCAGTGTGTGCGAAGCACCCGCGCCTGCGAGTCCGCCAGGTGAGGCTCCTGTGCCCGAGGCTCCCGAGGCAGCCCCAGAAGACCTTTCGGTTGAATCTCCATCTGACGTTTTGTCCCCGTCCGAGACAGCTCCAGAAGAGCCTTTAGCGCATGTTCAGCAAGCTTCTGATCAGGCCTCTTTTCCTTTACCCCTTTCCGAAGCTTGCGACAGTGACAGCAGCGATGTGGAACTTGTCTTGGTTCGACCTGCAAAGCGGGCCCGTGCTACTGTCAAACTTGAGAATGTGCTGCAAAATGTCCTGGGGGTGAAGACAGAACCCGCTGCGAAGCAGTCGCAGGTGGTGAAACAAGAGCCGGCGAAGAAGCTCTGCCCCCATGATCGTGAGCCACCGAGGAAATTTTGCCCCCAAGGTCACGACCTCATGTTAAAACCGTTGGGCACGTCGACCTCCTCAAAGCGGGTTGGTCGGAGGGAAATCCCTCTCGTTCATTGGGACAGGGTGTCCTGTGACTTATGCGGGAGTGTCAAGGAGCAGGATCACACATGGAGATGTGACACCTGCGATTGGGATGTATGCCTAGAGTGTGCATCCCTTGGGCTTTGCTGAGACCTGTTTGCGAAGCATGGCTTCTGTCAATTACAGGAGGTGAAATTGTTGTGGTGCCAATGCTGCCTAGAATGAAGGATGCTTTGCAGGGCAGTCTGATCTGTTTCCCCTGCCGAACAGTCTTCAGTATCTGAACGAGTTGACGTGTTTGCAGCCAGGGTCGTTCATTCTCTTTGTATAGTTTGAGAAGAGAAGCTGGCGCAACAACAGTTTTGATGCTGCGAGGAGAGATTGAAAGCAGTGTCTGCTGGTGTCACTTTTGTCATCCAAAGTTGCCCGTGCAGACAAACAACATGTTGCATTTTGGAGCAGAGCGGTTGATGATATGCCGGCTGGGTTCATCTGGTGGTGCCTCTAAATCTCCTAAACCTGAAAGAGCAGAACAGTTTTGGGGTATGCTGGCCGAGATATGGAAAATGTTGTTGCTTCTTGTCGTCCTAAACCTCAAAAAAGCATGTTGTATCAAAACTTGCAGTTGCGGCAATGCGGTTTGACAGTGTTGTGGTGAGCAGAGCGGTTTTGACGGTTTTTGTGGTATGCTGGCTGAATTTCAAAGAGTAGTGTCTGCCGGTGTTGCTTTTTGTCATCCAAAACTTGAAAGAACAAAGCCCGCGAGATCAAAAAAGCATGCTGTATCAAGTTTTGTTGCAGTTGGGGCAGATCGGTTTTGACAGTTTTGTGGTATGCTGGCTGGTGTTGAAAAAGCAATACCTGCTGGTGTTGTTTCTTGTCATTCAAACCTGAAAGAAGAAGATCGAAAAACGTGTTGTGTCAAGTTCTGCAGTTGGGGCAGAGCGGTTTTGGAGTATTGTGGTCTGCTGGCTGATTTTTGAAAGAGTAATGTCTGCCGGTGTTGCTTCTTGTCACCCTAAACCTGAAAGAACAAAGTTTTGGAGACCCAAAAAGCGTGCTGTATCAAATCTGCAGTTGGGGCAGATCGGTTTTGACAGTTTTCTGGTATGCTGGCTGGTTTTGAAAGTGCTATACCTGTTGGTGTTGCTTCTTGTCACCCTAAACCTCAAAGAAAAAAGCTTTCGAGATCAAAAGAATGTGCTGTATCAATTTTGCAGTTGGGGCAAAGCGTTTTTGAGAGTTTTGTGGTATGCTGGCTGAATTCTGAAAGAGTAATGTCCGCTGGTGTTGTTCTTTTTTCTCACCCTAAACCTGAAAGAGCGAAGCCTTCCAGATCACAAGAACGTGCTGTATACAGTGACCGAGCAGTGTCTTCTGGTGTTGCTTTTTTGTCATCCTAAACCTGAAAGGGCAGAGCCCTCGAGATCAAAAAACCGTGCTGTATCAAACATCGCAGTTGGGTGAGAGCGGTTTTGACAGTTTTCTGGTATGCTGGCCGAGTTTTGAACAATGGTGCTGCTTCTTGTCATCCTAAACCTGAAAGGACAGAGCCCTCAAGATCAAAAAAACATGTTGTATCAAAAATTGCAATTGGGGCAGAGCGGTTTGACAGTGTTGTGGTATGCTGGCAGAAGTTCGAAACAGCAACGTCTGCTGGTGTTGCTTTTTTGTCATCCTAAACCTGAAAAGAGCAGAGCCCTCGAGATCAAAAAACCGTGCTGTATCAAACATCGCAGTTGGGTGAGAGCGGTTTTGACAGTTTTCTGGTATGCTGGCCGAGTTTTGAACAATGGTGTTGCTTCTTGTCATCCTAAACCTGAAAGGACAGAGCCCTCAAGATCAAAAAAACATGTTGTATCAAAAATTGCAATTGGGGCAGAGCGGTTTGACAGTGTTGTGGTATGCTGGCAGAAGTTCGAAACAGCAACGTCTGCTGGTGTTGCTTTTTTGTCATCCTAAACCTGAAAAGGGCAGAGCCCTCGAGATCAAAAAACCGTGCTGTGTCAAACATCGCAGTTGGGTGAGAGCGGTTTTGACAGTTTTCTGGTATGCTGGCCGAGTTTTGAAC
>CAJNDS010001373.1:0-21016 GCA_905221605.1 Symbiodinium natans | reverse complement strand
TAAACACAGGCCCTGAGGCCCTGAAACCCTAAACACAGGCCTTGAAACCCTAAACGCTGGGCCCTGAAACCCTAAACACAGGCCCTGAGGCCCCGAAACCCTAAACACAGGCCCTGAGCCCTTGAAACCCTAAACGCTGGGCCCTGAAACCCTAAACACAGGCCCTGAGGCCCTGAAACGCTAAACACAGGCCCTGAGGCCTTGAAACCCTAAACGCTGGGCCCTGAAACCCGAAACACAGGCCCTGAGGCCCTGAAACCCCAAACACAAGCCCTGAGGCCTTGAAACCCTAAACGCTGGGCCCTGAAACCCTAAACACAGGCCCTGAGGCCCTGAAACCCTGAACACAGGCCCTGAGGCCTTGAAACCCTAAACGCTGGGCCCTGAAACCCTAAACACAGGCCCTGAGGCCCTGAAACCCGAAACACAGGCCCTGAGGCCTTGAAACCCTAAACGCTGGGCCCTGAAACCCCAAACACAGGCCCTGAGGCCCTGAAACCCTAAACAGAGGCCCTGAAGCCTTGAAACATAACGCTGGGCCCTGAAACCCTAAACAAAGCCCTGAGGACCTGAAACCCTAAACACAGGCCCTGAGGCCTTGAAACCCTAAACGCTGGGCCCTGAACCCCTAAACACAGGCCCTGAGGCCCTGAAACCCTAAACACAGGCTTTGAGGCCTTGAAACCCTAAACGCTGGGCCCTGAAACCCTAAACACAGGCCCTGAGGCCCTGAAACCCTAAACACAGGCACTGAGGCCTTGAAACCCTAAACGCTGGGCCCTGAAACCCTAAACACAGGCCCTGAGGCCCTGAAACCCTAAACACAGGCTTTGAGGCCTTGAAACCCTAAACGCTGGGCCCTGAAACCCTAAACACAGGGCCCTGAGGCCCTGAAACCTCAACACAGCCCGAAGCCTGAAACCCTAACGCGGGCCCTGAAACCCTAAAAACACGGCCCTGAGGCCCTGAAAAACCCCAAACACAGGCTGAGGCCTTGAAAAACCCTAACCGCGTTGCCATTGAAAGCCCCTAAACACAGGCAACTGATTGACCTGAAACCCTAAACAGGCCCTGAGGCCTGAAACCCTAAACGCTGGCCCTGAACCCTAAACACCGGCCGAGGCCCTGAAACTCAAACACAGCCTGGGCCTTGAAAACCCGGGAACCCTAAACACAGGCCCTGAGGGCCTTGAACCCAAAACTACAACACAGGCCCGGAGGGTGCTTGAAACCCAAAACGCTGGGCCCTGAAACCCTAAACACAGGCCCTGAGGCCCTGAGGCCCTGAAACCCTAAACACAGGCCCTGAGGCCTTGAAAACCCTAAACGCTGGGCCCTGAAACCATAAAAACAAGCCCTGAGGCCCTGAAACCCTAAACACAGGCTTTGAGGCCTTGAAACCCTAAACGCTGGGCCCTGAAACCCTAAACACAGGCCCTGAGGCCCTGAACCCCTAAACACAGGCCCTGAGGCCTTGAAACCCTAAACGCTGGGCCCTGAAACCCTAAACACAGGCCCTGAGGCCCTGAAACCCTAAACACAGGCCCTGAGGCCTGGAAACCCTAAACGCTGGGCCCTGAAACCCTAAACACAGGCCCTGAGGCCCTGAAACCCTAAACACAGGCCCTGAGGCCTTGAAACCCTAAACGCTGGGCACTGAAACCCTAAACACAAGCCCTGAGGCCCTGAAACCCTAAACACAGGCCCTGAGGCCTTGAAACCCTAAGCGCTGGGCCCTGAAACCCTAAACACAGGCCCTGAGGCCCTGAAACCCTAAACACAGGCCCTGAGGCCTTGAAACCCTAAACGCTGGCCCCTGAAACCCTAAACAAAGGCCCTGAGGCCCTGAAACCCTAAACACAGGCCCTGAGGCCTTGAAACCCTAAACGCTGGGCCCTGAAACCCTAAACACAGGCCCTCAGGCCCTGAAACCCTAAACACAGGCCCTGAGGGGGGAGGGGGGAGGGGGGAAGGGGGGGAGGGGGGGGAGGGGCCGAAATCGGCCGAACACTGGGGGGACCAGTGTTCGTGGCTTTTCGGCCAGGCCGAAATCGGCCGAACACTGCGTGGCTTTTCGGCCGTGGCCGAAATCGGCGGAACACTGGGGGGACCAGTGTTCGTGGCTTTTCGGCCAGGCCGAAATCGCCCGAACACTGGGGGGACCAGTGTTCGTGGCTTTTCGGCCAGGCCGAAATCGGCCGAACACTGGGAGGACCAGTGTTCGTGGCTTTTCGGCCGTGGCCGAAATCGGCCGAACACTGGCGGGACCAGTGTTCGTGGCTTTTCGGCCAGGCCGAAATCGGCCGAACACTGGGGGGACCAGTGTTCGTGGCTTTTCGGCCGTGGCCGAAATCGGCCGAACACTGGGGGGACCAGTGTTCGTGGCTTTTCGGCCAGGCCGAAATCGGCCGAACACTGGGGGGACCAGTGTTCGTGGCTTTTCGGCCGTGGCCGAAATCGGCCGAAGGTTTAAATATATATAAGAAAGAGAGGGTTTAGGGTTTAGGGTTTAGGGTTTAGGGTTTAGGGTTTAGGGTTTAGGGTTTAGGGTTTAGGGTTTAGGGCTTCTGAGAGAGAAAGGAAGGCACACACTCAACACTAAACCGTCAGAAGCCGACAGAGTTGACCCAGCTGACTTTCCATGGAGAAAAAGCCCAGGGAACTCCCCGCCACACCCAGGGTCTACCCGACCCGTAGGGTTTAGGGTTTAGGGTTTAGGGTTCAGGGTTCAGGGTTTAGGGTTTAGGGTTTAGGGTTTAGGGTTTAGGGTTTAGGGTTTAGGGTTTAGGGTTTAGGGTTTAGGGTTTAGGGTTTAGGGTTTAGGGTTTAGGGTTTAGGGTTTAGGGTGTAGCACGGGTCAGCTGTACGCAGTTGTGTGCAGACATGCCCACCCCAAAGGCCACCCAAACACTACTTGCAGCGAAACAAACTAGAGCCAGCCGAACCAAAGCCAGCCCATATTCAAACACTTCTGCGCTTAATGCTGTACTTCGGACCAGTATCCATTATGTTTTTTGATGTTACGAAATTTGCTTTGAAGATGCCTTGCTGCATGGTAACATTTAAGAAGCTGCCTTGGAAATAGAACCTCCTGTTGCTAGAAAGGAGCCTTATGGAAGTCATGCCTGAAGCTTGCAGGAGAAAATTCAGGTTTTGCGCAGGGGGACGTCTTCGGACGGAGGGCCTTCTCATTGTTTCTGTTCCCTACGCTGGAGTGTCAAGGCTGCATGGCGAAAGACTTGCTGCTAGGAAGATGCCTTGTGAAAGGTATGTCTAAAAGCTTGCGAGAGAAAGTTCAGGTTTTGCGCTGGGGGACGTCTTCGGCCGGAGGGCCTTCTCATTGTTTCTATTCTCTATGCCGGTGTGTGTCTAGAAGTTTGCGAGAGAAAAATTCAGGTTTTGCGTTGGGGGACGTCTTCGGCCGGAAGGCTATGCCGGAATGTCAAGGCTGCTTGGCGAAAGACCTGTTGCTAGAAGGGTGCCTTGTGAAAGTCACGTCAAGAAACTTGTAGCAAAAAAACAGGTTTTACGCTGGGGGACGTCTTCGGCCGGATGGCCTTCTCATTGTTTCTATTCTCTATGCCGGCGTGTCTCTAGAAATTTGCGATAGAAAAATTCAGGTTTTGCGCTGGGGACGTCTTCGGCCGGAGAGCCTCTCATTGTTTGTATTCTTTAGAAATTTGCAGGAGAAAATCAGGTTTTGCGCAGGGGGACGTCTTCGGCCGGAGGGCCTTCTCATCGTTTCTAATCCTATGCCGGTGTGTGTCTAGAAGAAAAAATTCAGGTTTTGCGCAGGGGCTTCCCCGAACCTGGCTCCAAAACTTCAGAGAGCCTTGAGGGCTTTCGACCTCCCAGAACCCTTCCAGGAGGGCAGGGTTTTCAAAGGGGCCTCCCAAAAGCCTTTCAGGCCCGCTGTCGGGAGGCCCTCCAGAAGGCCAAGGAGACCTCCTAGGGGGGCTCAGGCCAGGTTAGAAAAACACCTCCCGCGAGACAATTCAGGTTTTGCGCTGGGGGACGTCTTCGGCCGGAGGGCCTTCTCATTGTTTCTATTCTCTATGCCGGTGTGTGCTTAGAAGTTTGCGAGACAAAAATTCAGGCCTCCCAAGGGGTTCTCAGGGGCTTCCCAGGCCAGAGGCCTCCTGAACAGCCTTTTCAGCCCTCCAGCACTTTTGCAGCCAGGGGCCTCCCAAGGGTTTCCAGGGCCTTGCAGGGGCCTCCCAGGGGCTTCGGGGCCTCCCAGGGGCCTCCCAGAGGCTTCCAGGGGTCTTCGGGTCTGTCAGGGGCCTTGCAAGGGGCCTGCCCAGGGGCCTCCCAGGGGCCTCCCAGGGGCCTCCCAGGGGCCTCCCAGGGGCCTCCCAGGGGCCTCCCAGGCTCGAAGATGGAAAAAAAGGGACCTGAAGCCGAAAAACGCGATTTTTGAGCAGTGGCCCAGGCTGAGCCCGAAAAAGGGCCTCTGGTCCAGCAACGAAGGCCGCAGTCGGCACCGCCCCCAGAGGGGCCCCGGAGGCCTCCAGGGGGGCCCCAGGCCAGGTTAGAAAAACACCTCCCAAGAGCAAAGGCTCGGTTTTAGGGTAATAGAATATACTAGGGACTGTGCTTGGCGACCAAGCTTGGCGACCCCTGCAGGGGTGTGCCTGCAGGCCCGATCAGCCTAGATCGGGCCTGCGTGGTCTCGCTGAGCGCTCGACGGCGCCCACTCACCTCTAGAATGAGAGGGTGGTGGGCGGGTTTAGGGTTTAGGGTTTAGGGTTTAGGGTTTAGGGTTTAGGGTTTAGGGTTTAGGGTTTAGGGTTTAGGGTTTAGGGTTTAGGGTTTAGGGTTTAGGGTTAATAGAATTGATTCAGGGTGGGTCCAATAAACGTTTTGAGCGAAAGTTTGAGGCGAAAGTTTGACCGAAAACGTTTTGACCGAACCGTTTGACCGAAACGTTTTTTTTGACCGAAACGTTTTGAACGAAACGTTTATGGACCGAAACGTTTTTTTTTTTTTTTTTGGAACACACCGTTCATTTTGGGGGCTGTGGGCGGCTGGGGATGGGGATGGCGGCTGGGGGCTGGGGGTGGGGCGGGCGGGCTGGGGCTGGGGGCTGGGGGCTGGGGGGCTGGGGGGCTGGGGTGGCGGCTGGGGGCTGGGGTTGGAGGCTGGGGGGGCTGGGGGGGCTGGGGTTGGGGCTGGAGGCCTGGGGCTGGGGCTGGGTTGGGGCTGGGGCTGGGGCTGGGGCTGGGGCTGGGGCTGAGGCTGGGGCTGGGGCTGGGGCTGGGGCTGGGGCTGGGGCTGGGGCTGGGGCTGGGGGCTAGGCCCGGGGGGCTGCGGGGGGCTGAGAAGGGTTGGGGGGCTGGGGGGCTGGGCGGCTGAGGCGGACAATTTGGGGTTTTGGCAGCCAATTTTGGGCTTTGGGAGGTTTGCCGGGGCACGGGAAGGCCCCACAGGTTTAAGTAAATTGAACATTTGGCCTCCCGGCCTCCCGCTTTGGATTAATTTACTTAAACTCTGTTTGTCAGCTGTTTAGACAAATATCTTTGAAAATTCAGATTGGTGCCACATACAATTTCTATTTATTTTGTCTTGAGGGTTTAGGGTTTAGGGTTTAGGGTTTAGGGTTTAGGGTTTAGGGTTTAGGGTTTAGGGGTTAGGGGTTTAGGGGTTTAGGGGTTCAGGGTTTAGGGTTTAGGGTTTAGGGTTTAGGGTTTAGGGTTTAGGGTTTAGGGTTTAGGGTTTAGGGTTTAGGGTTTAGGGTTTAGGGTTTAGGGTTTAGGGTTTAGGGTTTAGGGTGTCGCTTGAGTTGTATGTTGGTGCCGAAAAGAAAAAAGGCACCAACATACGCGCGGCCTGCTGTCGATCCCACCCCAAAAACCACCCAGACCTTAAATCACCTTTCAAGGCGGGGGCTCGCCAAACGTCAAGGTTTGGACTCCCCAAACGTGCAGGTTTCCAGGTTTGGACCCCCAAAACGTGCAGGTTTCCAGGTTTGGACCCCCAAAACGTGCAGGTTTCCAGGTTTGGACCCCCAAAACGTGCAGGTTTCCAGGTTTGGACCCCCAAAACGTGCAGGTTTCCAGGTTTGGACCCCCAAAACGTGCAGGTTTCCAGGTTTGGACCCCCAAAACGTGCAGGTTTCCAGGTTTGGACCCCCCAAAACGTGCAGGTTTCCAGGTTTGGACCCCCAAAACGTGCAGGTTTCCAGGTTTGGACCCCCAAAACGTGCAGGTTTCCAGGTTTGGACCCCCAAAACGTGCAGGTTTCCAGGTTTGGACCCCCAAAACGTGCAGGTTTCCAGGTTTGGACCCCCAAAACGTGCAGGTTCCAGGTTTGGACCCTCCAAAACGTGCAGGTTTCCAGGTTTGGACCCCCAAAACGTGCAGGTTTCCAGGTTTGGACCCCCAAAACGTACAGGTTTCCAGGTTTGGACCCCCCAAAACGTGCAGGTTTCCCGGTTTGGACCCCCAAAACGTGCAGGTTTCCAGGTTTGGACCCCAAAAACGTGCAGGTTTCCAGGTTTGGACCCCAAAAACGTGCAGGTTTCCAGGTTTGGACCCCCAAAACGTGCAGGTTTCCAGGTTTGGACCCCCAAAACGTGCAGGTTTCCAGGCTTGGGCCACCAAAACGTGCAGGTTTCCAGGTTCGGACCCCCAAAACGTGCAGGTTCAGGTTTGGACCCCCAAAACGTGCAAGTTTCCAGGTTTGGACCCCAAAAATGTGCAGGTTTCCAGGTTTGGACCCCCAAAACCCCAAAACGTGCAGGTTTCCAGGTTTGGACCCCCAAAACGTGCAGGTTTCCAGGTTTGGACCCCCAAAACGCGCAGGTTTCCAGGTTTGGACCCCCAAAACGTGCAGGTTTCCAGGTTTGGACCCCCAAAACGTGCAGGTTTCCAGGTTTGGACCCCCAAAACGTGCAGGTTTCCAGGTTTGGACCCCCAAAACGTGCAGGTTTCCAGGTTCCCAAAACGTGCAGGTTTCCAGGTTTGGACCCCCCAAAACGTGCAGGTTTCCAGGTTTGGACCCCCCAAAACGTGCAGGTTCTCCAGGTTTGGACCCCCCAAAACGTGCAGGTTTCCAGGTTTGGACCCCCAAAACGTGCAGGTTTCCAGGTTTGGACCCCCCAAACGTGCAGGTTTCCAGGTTTGGACCCCCCAAAACGTGCAGGTTTCCAGGTTTGGACCCCCCAAAACGTGCAGGTTTCCAGGTTTGGACCCCCAAAACGTGCAGGTTTCCAGGTTTGGACCCCCCAAAACGTGCAGGTTTCCAGGTTTGGACCCCCCAAAACGTGCAGGTTTCCAGGTTTGGACCCCCCAAAACGTGCAGGTTTCCAGGTTTGGACCCCCCAAAACGTGCAGGTTTCCAGGTTTGGACCCCCCAAACCCAAACGTTGTGTTTGGGTTAGGGCTTGTCAACCAGGGTTTGGGGTTCTCTCTGTGTCAGGGCCAGGTCCGCAAGTGCAAGCGACCTTAACGTTTCGTGTCCTGTAAAGTAAGTTGTCTTTGTTGTGTCGTGTACACTCCACAACCTTTCCGCGATCCCTAGACAGGGATCGCGGGTTTAGGGTTTAGGGTTTAGGGTTTAGGGTTTAGGGTTTAGGGTTTAGGGTTTAGGGTTTAGGGTTTAGGGTTTAGGGTTTAGGGTTTAGGGTTTAGGGTTTAGGGTTTAGGGTTTAGGGTTTAGGGTTTAGGGTTTAGGGTCTAGGGTCTAGGGTTTAGGGTTTAGGGTTTCGGGTTTAAGGGTTTAGGGTTTAGGGGTTTCGTTTAGGGTCTTCGGGTTTTAGGTTTAAGGGTTTCGGGTTCGGTTTAGGGTTTTAGGGTTTAGGCTTTAAGGTTCGGGTTTCGGGTTTCGGGGTTCGAGGTTCGCGGTTTTAGGGTTTAGGGTTTAGGGTTTAGGGTTTAGGGTTTAGGGTTTAGGGTTTAGGGTTTAGGGTTTAGGGTTTAGGGTTTAGGGTTTAGGGTTTAGGGTTTAGGGTTTAGGGTTTAGGGTGTGCCAAGCCTGACGCGCGGCTGCTTGTTGCCCGCCCGACCCTCCCGGCGTTCGTTGTGTAATCAATTTTCCTTTTTTTCTTTTTCTTACCCCCTTCTCTGAATTACAAGCACGTCGCGCGGAAGTTGAGTTGTAGCCGAAGGATGCAACTCAACTTGCGCGCAGATGTTTAAGAAACAAAAATTGGAGAAACCGGAGGGAAGTTTTCCCCGCCAAAACAAAAGATTGTGGGTCCCTCGGAGCAGGGTCCGGGTTTTACGTGAGACTACCTGGCTGCCGCCAGCAAAACAAAGCCGCCGCTTCCTCTCAGAAGAAACCAACATGCACGCTCTTGATCCCGAAACTGTCCGGGAGGAGCCCAAAAAGGCCCAGAAACGTCCGGGAGGAGCAGAAACTGTCCGGGAGGAGCCCAAAAAGGCTGAGAAACTGTCTGGGAGGAGCCTAAAGGCTTAAAAAGGCTTCCAGAGGCACCAAAACCCGAAAAGGCTCCGAAACTGTCCGGAAGGAACCCAAAAAGGCTTAGAAACTGTGCGGGAGGAGCAAAAAAGCGAGGAGCCCAAAAAAGGTCAGAAACCGTCCGGGAGGAGCCCAAAAAAGCTCAGAAACGAGGAGCCGACAGAAACGCGAAATTGTCCGGAAGGAGCCCGAAAAACCAAAAAGGCTCGGAAACTGTCCGGGCCCAAAAAGCTCAGAGATTGTCCGGGAGGAGCTTAAAAAGGGCCGTGAGCCCAAAAAAGTGCAGAAAATTGTCCGGGAGGAGCCCAAAAAAAAGGCGTTCAAAAAGGCCCCAAAACCCAAAAAGGCTCGAAAACTGTCCGGGAGGAACCCAGAAAGGCCCAGAAACTGTCCGGGAGGAGCCCAAAAAAACTCAGAAACTGGAAGGATTTAAAAAGGCTCAGAAACTGTCCGGGAGCCCAAACAAGCACGAAACTGTCCAAGAGGAGCCCAAAAAGGCCCAGGAATTGTCCGGGAGGATTTGAGCAAGGGGGTCTCCGAATGCTAAATTGCTTTGAACACGAAACTGTCCAGGAGGAGCCCAAAAAGGCCCAGAATCTGTCCGGGAGGAGCACCAAAATGCTCAGAAACTGTCTGGGAAGAGCCCAAAAAAGCTCAGAAACTGTCCGGGAGGAGCCTGCAGGAATTGTCCGAGAGGAGCAAGGCTCGGTTTTGGTCAAATTCCAGAAAACGAGAACCCACCCAGCACCGTCGATTTCAGTACTAAAAAATCGCATTTTTAACTGGGACCCGGGCCGATCCTGGGGTTGTCCTCATTTGGGGTGCTTTTGGCTGAAACCGGTGAAGGCTCGGTTTTGGTCAAAAATCCAGAAAACGAGAACCCACCCAGAACCGTCGATTTCAATACTAAAAAATCGCATTTTTAACTAGGGCCCGGGCCGATCCTGGGGTCCCCCTCATTTGGGGTGTTTTTGGAAGCAAACTTTCCCCTTCAAGGGGGGGTCGGAGTTATGAGCAGGGGGGGTCTCCGAATACTAAATTGCTTTGAAAATGGGATAACACGACCCCCCCTTGACCAAAATTAGGCCGTGAAAAGGTCGCAGGGGTCCGGGTGACCCCTTTGGGGGGCATCTAAAATGCTCCCAAGCAGCTTGAAAAGCTATCGAAAAGGCTCTGGTGGCTTCAAAAAGCTCTGGGAAACTCTGGGAAGCTTGGAAAAGCCTTGAAGAGCCTTGAAAACTTGAAACCCTGAAACCGGTGAAGGCTCGGTTTTAGAGCCCGCCCAGAACCGTCGATGTCAGTACTAAAAAATCGCACTTTTAACTTGGGGCCCGGGCCGATCTTGGGGGTCCCCCTCATTTGGGGTGTTTTTGGAAGCAAACTTTCCCCTTCAAGGGGGGGTCGGAGTTATGAGCAAGGGGGGTCTCCGAATACTAAATTGCTTTGAAAATGGGATAACACGACCCCCCCTTGACCAAAATTAGGCCGTGAAAAGGTCGCAGGGGTCCGGGTGACCCCTTTGGGGGGCATCTAAAATGCTCCCAAGCAGCTTGAAAAGCTATCGAAAAGGCTCTGGTGGCTTCAAAAAGCTCTGGGAAACTCTGGGAAGCTTGGAAAAGCCTTGAAGAGCCTTGAAAAACTTGAAACCCTGAAACCGGTGAAGGCTCGGTTTTAGAGCCCGCCCAGAACCGTCGATTTCAGTACTAAAAAATCGCACTTTTAACTGGGACCCGGGCCGATCTTGGGGTCCCCCTCATGTGGGGTGGTTTTGGAGGCAAACTTTCCCCTTCAAGGGGGGGTCGGAGTTTTGAGCAAGGGGGGTCTCCGAATACTAAATTGCTTTGAAAATGGAAAAATACGACCCCCCCTTGACCAAAATTAGGCTGTGAAAAGGTCGCGGGGGTCCGGGTGACCCTTAGGAGCCCCTAAAAGGCTCCGAAGCAGCTTGAAAAGCTATCGAAAAGGCTCTGGTGGCTTCAAAAAGCCCTGGGAAGCTCTGGGAAGCTTGGAAAAGCCTTGAAGAGCCTTGAAAAACTTGAAGCCCTGAAACCGGTGAAGGCTCGGTTTTAGAGCCCGCCCAGAACCGTCGATTTCAGTACTAAAAAATCGCACTTTTAACTGGGACCCGGGCCGATCCTGGGGTCCCCCTCATTTGGGGTGTTTTTGGAGGCAAACTTTCCCCTTCAAGGGGGGGTCGGAGTTTTGAGCAAGGGGGGTCTCCGAATACTAAATTGCTTTGAAAATGGAAAAATACGACCCCCCCTTGACCAAAATTAGGCTGTGAAAAGGTCGCGGGGGTCCGGGTGACCCTTGGGAGCCCCTAAAAGGCTCCGAAGCAGCTTGAAAAGCTCTCGAAGAGGCTCTGGGGGCTTCAAAAAAGCCCTGGGAAGCTCCGGGAAGCTTGTAGGCTCGAATTTAGGATTTAGGATTTCATGCCGGGTATGGGGTTGAAGTTTACAGGTCTGACCTTTATTAGTCCCAGTACGGGGGCTTGCCGAGGAGGAGAGGCTGCAGAGGCTTTACCCTCTGCAGTGGTGTGTCTTGACGGCTCCTGATCGTCGCGAGGCCGCTTCGCGACTAGGTCGCGCTCGCGGCCAAGACTTTAGGGTTTAGGGTTTTAGGGTTTAGGGGTAGGGTATTAGGGGTATTAGGGTTTAGGGGGTTTAGGGTTTAGGGTTTAGGGTTTAGGGTTTAGGGTTTAGTTTAGGGTTTAGGGTTTAGGGTTTAGGGTTTAGGGTTTAGGGTGTAGCACGGGTCAGCTGAACGCAATAGTATGCAGACATGCCCACCCCAAGGCCACCCAATCACAACTCACTGCGAACCCAAATCGGAGCCAGCCAAAGCCAAGCCAGCCAAAAAAAAATCACACATTTTAAATGCAGATGAGGCGCTGCAACCCTTCCAGCACGTGGTGGGTCGCGTACAAGAAGTTGGCAGAACGGCCCCTGTCTTGCGCTAACAAGCTGAAACAGCAACAGCAAGCAGCGCGGCTCTGGCACGGCTCTGCAGGCAACGGGTTTGGAGCAAAGGCGCAACGGTCTGGAGAATACATGCAGTCACGCAGTGGCTAAGAACACAAAGCCTTTTGCTCAGGAAGCGCACGAGCGACTCGAAAAGTGCGAACACGCTGGCTTTGTGCACTGCGGCTCGCCTTTCTGTCCGGAGTCGCAGCCTGTCGTCGCGACAAGGTGAAGTGCCACTACTCTGCGGGCGCAGAAGCACATTGCTTGACGAACAGTGTATCTGGCATTTTAGGGGGCACATCTATACATAAGCGTGTGCATTTGCCCAGCGAGCAAGCGACGTCCTTGCAGAGCACCGAAGTGAAACGTCCGGAGAGGCAGGGATTCGCCCCCGTATTCACATGGCCGGCACGAAGTGCTCCGCAGCCACGCAGCCTCCGAGCAGGTAGTCACAATCGCGCCGGACGCGGGAAAGTGCGACGTACCCTGCAGCGGCGCATCCAGGGCAATCTGGCCAGAAGGTCACATGGCGCAGTTCTGCGCCCTGGAACTTGTGCACCGTATCCGCGTACCCGAGGCGCACTGGATGGTACGTCACGTGGCCATCTGGGACGTTGTCGTCACTGACAGGATAGACGCAGAGAGTCTCCGAGGTCTCGGTCTCTACGATCAGTGCACTGTAGCGTGGGTCGAAGCTGAGGACCGTGGCTGCCATGCCGTTCACGAAGTCATGGGCCTTGTCCATGTTGCGTGTGAGTCGGACTCGCAGGCCAGCGTAGAGGGTGAGCTGCCAAGGCTCGGGGCAACGGTCCAGGAGGACCCCGGTGTCCTCGTCATAGTTCGCAGGGTTGCTTTCCCAGTCGGCAGCAACGCGCCCCAAGGCTGGCTGACCTGCGCGCTTGAAGAGTACCTCCTGGGCCAGGGCGTTGACGAGCGCAGCGCCACGACGAGTACAGGTGATGACCGTCGTGTCCCCGGCCGTCCTCTCCATGAGCGCTTGGATGTCCTCTGCTCTCGGCCGGTGGTGCCCGGACCAGGCCTTGTGGTTGCGGCACAGGTCTCGCACGAAAGTGCTTCCTTCCGTGCCCGTGGGCCGATTCTTGCGAAGGAAGGTCAACTTGCTTTGCAGAGGGTCGTCTTCATGCTGACGCCAGATGTGGTGGAGCTCGATCTTGCGGACCAGGTTCCATTTGGGATGCCTGACCAAACTCCGCTTGGTGCGGTCCGGTGGAGGTAGCTGCCATTCGTCGCCGGCGAAGACGAGACATGGCGCCTTCCCTGCAGCCACCCACATCTCGTCGAGGCGGTCGAAGTGCTCTTCAAAGAGTTGCGGCGCCTCGTCTATGACGATGAGATCATAGCAGCTCATGATGCCCATGGCCTCCGCGAGCGGCTTGTGGAACAGGAAGGCCCCGTGGCACGTGTCCAGCTCCGCATCCGGATGGCGCTGCTTCATACGCGCCCGCTGGACGCCAGTCGGGAGAGCAATGAGCACGCGCGCTCCCCGCTGCTGGGCCCGCCGGATGCAACGGTCCAGGACGGCCGTCTTGCCTGTGCCCGGAGCGCCGGAGCAAGCGACCATGGAGCCATGCTCCTCAATGATGCCTGCCAAGCGCTCGTACTCCTGTTCGTCCTCCACTTCCCGAAGTCGCAAGGCTTGGTCCACCCGCTGGTTGACGTTGCGCTCGAAGGTGGCTTGCTCCGCGGTGAAGACGAGGTCGTCCAACCTCTCTTCGAAAAGGTCCGCGATACTCCGGGGCACGGCGACGGCCTCCACACGCCGCAGCTCTCCTGAGAGGTGCTGCTGGATGAAGAAAGCCTGCGCCTGGAGCATGCTGACCACTGTCTCAATGTAGGCATCCCGGTGGGCGCGCAGAGCCATGTACTCGCGCACGCGTGGGGCGCTGCGCCAGAGCTCGGGCGCCCAGTGCAGGGCGCACGCAAGAAACTTCACCTGATCGGGGACCGACTGCACGATCTCCGGCAACAGGAGATCTTCCAATCGCTTGTACGGAATGTGCAGCGCCATCCATTGCCCGTAGAACTTGTCGTTCTGCATGGAGACCATCTCCGCGGCGATGATCTTTTCCCCGAAGGTCTCAAAGCGCACGGCGAAGTCCTGCAGAGGGACCCTTTGGTCCGTCCGCAGATAGGCTTTTCGGATATGCTCCAGGATGGCGCCCTTCTTATTGACCTTCCGCAGGTATTCGATCAGTGGCATGTCGCAGCGCCAGTCCGCAGCTTCGTAGAGTTGGAGGTACTCCGGCTTCACCGGCATTCCTGGATGGGGTGCGATGATCGGCTGCATCGTGCCTCCCATGAAGAACATCGGAAATGTCTGATTGGCAAGAAGAAGCCACATTTCCGGCTCCCCGGGATGGAAGGTGAAGAGAACTCGGCGAGCTGCGCCGTAGCCGCTGCTGGCGTCGTCCATGAGCTCCTTGCCCGGGCCATCGCCGAACTTCGGTAGGTAAGTGGCGGTGTACTTAAGCATGAGGCCGGAGCCACGGTCCAGCTGCAGGTCCTGATGGCACTTCAGCACATCCAGAACTTCGGGGATGTACCCTCTGATGCCGAGCTTCTTGTCCAACTCCGTGTGGTGCAAGCGCACCTTGTCCTGCACCGCATCATACTCGTTGTTGCCCGAGTGCTGTGGCCATCCGCTGCCCGTGCGTCCAGCCTGGCCATCAAGGACATAGCCTCGCAGAGGGTTCCCTTCCTCAGGCACCGTCGCGCTCGCCTTGTCGGGGAGACGCATGGGGGCTAGACTGTCTGCAAACACCAGTCCATGGAGGTGGACTGCGGCCCGTCCGTGGTAGCTCTGCGTGACTTCCTTTCTTTTGCCATCTTGGAACTCGAGGCGCCCTATGAAGTTGACCTTCAACCTGCGCCCGTCCTCCATGACGCCGCCAAGGAGGGCGGAGCGCCAGGTGCTGGAGGCGTCGCCAGACTTTCGACCGCCTCCACAGACCCACTCGCGGAAGAGCTCCGTGAGGATGTGGGCGAGATGCATCGTCTCGGGGCCGGCCAGCTGCAGCCGCTGCCGACCCAGCTGGGCCATCTGCCGCAGCAACCACTCATGGTAAGGGGCGGACCACTCAAAAGGCGCCCACGTCAGGAAAGCCACCGGATGGCCGCACTGGGCTTGCATGTCCAACGCCGCCGCGTGCCGCACTTTCCAATATTGGGGTGTCCACGGAGCGCCCTTCATGGCTTGCCACATGGGTGTGCCGCGAAGTGCACCCTTCTTGCCGCCAACATCGGACCACGTGGAGAGATCGAACACGAAGTGCAGCAACTCATACTCGCCGGCGTAGTCCGCGATGGGGCCCAGGGCCTTGGCAAGAAAGTTGCGCTTGAGACTCTGCCTGCGCGCAGGGTCCACGTCCTCCTCCTCGCCTGCCTGGTCCTCAGACCACCCGTCGTCGTCCGGCTCAGCTGACTGGCGGCGAGCTGCACGCCGCACGTCCGCCAGGCGAGCGGTCGCACAAGCGCCGGTCCCAGTACAAGTGAGGCCAGAGAACGCACTCCACGGCCGCCTCCTCGATGCATCGCAGCGGGCGCTTGCGCCGGTCGTGGTCCGCCTCCGGGTACCGCTGCATGAAGGCTCGGTGGCGATGGACGAAGTCGCGGTAGCTGGAGTCGTCGCTGCGTATGAGGAACTCGAAAGCCTACGCAGGAGTGAGCATCCTAGCAAACGAACCCACAATGACAGCGTGACATGTGGCAAGGCCTTCGCAGCAGTGCGGCGAGCAGCGCCATCCAGGCCGGCGATCTTCTCCTCCACGTCCTGCGCGGACCATGCGAGCCGCAGCATCGTGCTGTGGAAAAAGTACCCGTAATCCGCCTTCCACTCTGGACCGCAGTCCACCTCCAGTGGACGCAGAGCCAGAATAATTTCACGGGACAAACCCTGCAGCGGCTCCGGAACTTCCTCCGGCCATGGGACCCAGATCTGCTTCGACTTGTCTTTCTTGCAGTTCTTGCACCGCTGGATCACCGCCGCCGGCAAGCGACTGCAAGCTGCCTCCTTCAGGTGCTGTGGCTGCACGGATCCACAAACGGCACACAGTCCCCAGGAGGCCCGCTTGCACCAGGCTTCCATAGCAACTGCCGACGAACTCGTGCACGCCGATGGAAGGCCGGTGTCGTTCGGAGCCAGGTCCTGGACCCGATTCTGCAGGTCCTCCGACTGCGGGTTCCGCCATGTCCACTGCGCATGCTTCACCCTGCGTGTGTGGCCAGGAAAGAACTTCTTGTGGACGTACTCGCGATCGGAGTCTACACGGGCCTTGTAATCCTCCACTTCGGCAGGGGTCGGAGGAGCCAGGACAGAAGTACGCCAGGAGAGCACAGTGTCCTTGTCGGGCTTCGACGGCCCTCCGCGCGATGCACGCAGTGCGCGTTGGGAAGGCTCGATCAAGGCACTCCGCATCTCTAGCGGCAGGGACGTGAGCACACTGCGGTGGAGCGCCGCTTCATAGACTGCTGGCGCGGTCGCGCGCCACCTCTTCAGCAGCCGCACGACGCTGCCGCGACCCTGCGGGGTTCGGACCGCTCGTTCCATGGACCCTGCGTCGCAGAAGAGACATCCGAATGCGCGAGTGCCTTGAGCCCGGCCTCCGTGCCCATCAGCTGCGAAGCAGCATGGATGATCCGCTTGGCCGCGGCACCAGGTTTGCGTGCCACGAGTCGGCGCTGCGGCACCGCCGCCGGAGACAACGAGGTTGTGGATGTCACCCATGTCGGGGGTGACCTCGCCCACACGGGTCAGAGCCTCGTCGTAGATGTCCGGGTCGAAACCACGCAGTACCTGAGGCTCTTTCGCAACTCTTGAGCGAAACGCGTATCCATCGAGTTCACAAAGCAAAGTGCAGTTGAGTTGCTCGGAGCATACGGACCACAGTGGACATGCTGGAAGTCGTCACCGCGTTTTCCAGACGCCCCAAGTCGCAGAACAAGCATGCGCCATGGCCTTGCGTCGGTCGCGCTGGCTCGCCAGCCCGGGTAGTAGAGAAGCGGCACGGCGCATCCATCATGCCGGGGCACGTGCGCGGCATCTCGGCAAGGAAAAGCTACAGTGATTGCAAAACACAAAGGTTCGGCTTCTCAGTGGCTGCAGGAGATAAGCTAGACCAACTGTTTCGCCGAGGGCCCAGATTCGCAGATGCAGATTCACAGCACGTCAACTGCAACACAGGCTGTGCCGCATGCATGGTTCAGTGCAACCGGACTCAGACGACGCGAGACTTTGGTGCGATTCGCGAGGCAGTCGGCGATTTTATTCGGGCACGTGGATGCTGCTACTCACTCTTCTCCCCTGGAGCCGCCGGAGCCGTTGGAAAGGTCGTCGCACCTGGGCATGCGCATGAACAGCAACAACATGTCCATCATCGGTTCGCATAGATTGTAAGAAAAGACCAAAAGCAGCAAAATTACCCAGGCCTGGTTCCCCCCCGAGCCATCAGCGCCACCTGACAGTCTCGGAGGGGTTCCTACCCTTCTCGAACCTTAGTGTGGACGACGTCGCGAAGCACGGGCTGGCAAGTTCCCGCCCCCACGCGTCGTCCGTTACCTTATAGGTGAAGCAAAAACGTCCAAAAACACGAAAAAAGACTTAGCCAAAAACGTGCGGCGACCCAATTTTCCGTGGAATGCCGCACGAGCTCCCCGCGGCAGGTAGCGAAACACGAGGCGGGCGCGCGCCGCGCGCAAACCTGAAAAATCGATCCCGTGGAAGTGGGCCCAATTGCTTTCGACGAAACCGGTCAAAATGAGCATTTTCCCGCCGTCACATTTTCGATTTTTGCGCGAAAACCAAGCGTTTTCGAGGATTTTGTTAAGCGGAATCAAGGCTGCCCTAGGCAAACCCCTTGTAATGCGACGGTCTGGGGTGGTCCGGGGGCGTCCGGGGGTGCCCCCCGGACACTGTCCCGCTCCACGTCCGGGGGGGTCCCGGGGCACCCCCCGGACAAGCGCCCAACACGCCCCCGGACACCCCCGGACGCCCCGGGACGGCCCGGGACGCCCCCCGGACAACCCCGGACGCCCTTACGGGAGGAGCCCAAAAAGGCTCGGAAACTGTCTGGGAGGAGCCCACAGAAGCTCAGAAACTGTCAGGGAGGAGCTCGAAAAGGCTCAGAAACTGTCCGGAAGGAGCCCGACAAGGCTCAGAAACTGTCAGGGGAGGAGCCCAAAAAGGCTCGGAAATGGTCCGGGAGGGGAGGCTGGGCCGACAGGGAAAGGACACCCCCCCCGCCTTGCGAGAGCAAAAGTGTGGGGTTTAGGGTAATACAATATATCTGTGACAATGCTAGGCGACTCTAGCTAGGCGACCCTCTCAGGGGTGTGCCTGGCAGGCTCTGCAGCCCAGCAGAGCCTGCCGTGGTCTCGCTGAGCGCTCGACTGCGCCCGCCTACCCCAACAGAGGTGAGAGGGGTGGCGGGCGGGTTTAGGGTTTAGGGTTTAGGGTTTAGGGTTTAGGGTTTAGGGTTTAGGGTTTAGGGTTTAGGGTTTAGGGTTTAGGGTTTAGGGTTTAGGGTTTAGGGTTTAGGGTTTAGGGTTTAGGGTTTGAGTTTAGGGTTTAGGGTTTAGGGTTTAGGGTTTAGGGTTTAGGGTTTAGGGTTTAGGGTTTAGGGTTTAGGGTTTAGGGTCTAGGGTTTAGGGTTTAGGGTTTAGGGTTTAGGGTTTAGGGTTTAGGGTTTAGGGTTTAGGGTTTAGGGTGTCGCTTTAGTTGTATGTTGGTGCCGAAAAGAAAAAGGCACCAACATACGCGCGGCCGGCTGTCGATCCCACCCCAAAAACCACCCAGACCTTAAATCACCTTTCAAGGCCGCGGCTCGCCAAACGTCAGGTTTGGACCCCCCAAACGTGCAGGTTTCCAGGTTTGGACCCTCAAAACGTGCAGGTTTCCAGGTTTGGACCCCCAAAACGTGCAGGTTTCCAGGTTTGGACCCCCAAAACGTGCAGGTTTCCAGGTTTGGACCCCCAAAACGTGCAGGTTTCCAGGTTTGGACCCCCAAAACGTGCAGGTTTCCAGGTTTGGACCCCCAAAACGTGCAGGTTTCCAGGTTTGGACCCCCAAAACGTGCAGGTTTCCAGGTTTGGACCCCCAAAACGTGCAGGTTTCCAGGTTTGGACCCCCAAAACGTGCAGGTTTCCAGGTTTGGACCCCCAAAACGTGCAGAGGTTTCCAGTTTGGCCCAAAACCGTGCAGAGGTTTCCAGTTGGACCCCAAACCGTGCAGGTTCCAGTTTGGACCCCCCAAAACGTGCAGGGGTTCCAGGTTTGGCCCTCAAAAACGTGGCAGGTTTCCAGGTTTGGACCCACAAAACGTGCAGAAGTTCCCGGTTTGGACCCCCAAAACGTGCAGGTTTCCAGGTTTGGACCCCCAAAAACGTGCAGGGTTCCAGGTTTGGACCCCCCATTTAAACGTGCAGGTTTCAGGTTTGGAACCCCCAAAAACGTGCAGGTTTCAGGGTTGGGACCCCCCAAAACGTGCAGGTTTCCAGGTTTGGACCCCCAAAACGTACAGGTTTCCAGGTTTGGACCCCCCAAAACGTGCAGGTTTCCCGGTTTGGACCCCCAAACGTGCAGGTTTCCAGGTTTGGACCCCAAAAACGTGCAGGTTTCCAGGTTTGGACCCCAAAAACGTGCAGGTTTCCAGGTTTGGACCCCCAAAACGTGCAGGTTTCCAGGTTTGGACCCCCAAAACGTGCAGGTTTCCAGGCTTGGGCCACCAAAACGTGCAGGTTTCCAGGTTCGGACCCCCAAAACGTGCAGGTTCAGGTTTGGACCCCCAAAACGTGCAAGTTTCCAGGTTTGGACCCCAAAAATGTGCAGGTTTCCAGGTTTGGACCCCCAAAACCCCAAAACGTGCAGGTTTCCAGGTTTGGACCCCCAAAACGTGCAGGTTTCCAGGTTTGGACCCCCAAAACGCGCAGGTTTCCAGGTTTGGACCCCCAAAACGTGCAGGTTTCCAGGTTTGGACCCCCAAAACGTGCAGGTTTCCAGGTTTGACCACCAAAAACGTGCAGGTTTCCAGGTTTGGACCCCAAAAACGTGCAGGTTTCCAGGTTTGGACCCCCAAAACGTGCAGGTTTCCAGGTTTGGACCCCCAAAACGTGCAGGTTTCCAAACTTGGGCCCCCAAAACGTGCAGGTTTCCAGGTTTGGACCCCCAAAACGTGCAGGTTCAGGTTTGGACCCCCAAAACGTGCAAGTTTCCAGGTTTGGACCCAAAAACGTGCAGGTTTCCAGGTTTGGACCCCAAAAACGTGCAGGTTTCCAGGTTTGGACCCCCAAAACGTGCAGGTTTCCAGGTTTGGACCCCCAAAACGTGCAGGTTTCCAAACTTGGGCCCCCAAAACGTGCAGGTTTCCAGGTTTGGACCCCCAAAACGTGCAGGTTCAGGTTTGGACCCCCAAAACGTGCAAGTTTCCAGGTTTGGACCCCAAAAATGTGCAGGTTTCCAGGTTTGGACCCCCAAAACGTGCAGGTTTCCAGGTTTGGACCCCCAAAACGTGCAGGTTTCCAGGTTTGGAGACCCCAAAACGTGCAGGTTTCCAGGTTTGGACCCCCCAAAACGTGCAGGTTTCCAGGTTTGGACCCCTAAAACGTGCAGGTTTCCAGGTTTGGACCCCAAAATGTGCAGGTTTCCAGGTTTGGACCCCCCAAAACGTGCAGGTTTCCAGGTTTGGACCCCCCAAAACGTGCAGGTTTCCAGGTTTGGACCCCCAAAACGTGCAGGTTTTCAGGTTTGGACCCCCAAAACGTGCAGGTTTCCAGGTTTGGACCCCCCAAAACGTGCAGGTTTTCAGGTTTGGACCCCCCAAAACGTGCAGGTTTCCAGGTTTGGACCCCCCAAAACGTGCAGGTTTCCAGGTTTGGACCCCCAAAACGTGCAGGTTTCCAGGTTTGGACCCCCCAAAACGTGCAGGTTTTCAGGTTTGGGCCCCCTAAAACGTGCAGGTTTCCAGGTTTGGGTCCCCAAAACGTGCAGGTTTCCAGGTTTGGACCCCCCAAAACGTGCAGGTTTCCAGGTTTGGACCCCCCAAACGTGCAGGTTTCCAGGTTTGGACCCCCCAAAACGTGCAGGTTTCCAGGTTTGGACCCCCTAAAACGTGCAGGTTTCCAGGTTTGGACCCCCCAAAACGTGCAGGTTCCCAGGTTTGGACCCCCCAAAACGTGCAGGTCTCCAGGTTTGGACCCCCCAAAACGTGCAGGTTTCCAGTTTGGACACCCAAAACGTGCAGGTTTCCAGGTTTGGACCCCCCAAACGTGCAGGTTTCCAGGTTTGGACCCCCCAAAACGTGCAGGTTTCCAGGTTTGGACCCCCCAAAACGTGCAGGTTTCCAGGTTTGGACCCCCCAAACCCAAACGTTGAGTTTGGGTTAGGGCTTGTCAACCAGGGTTTGGGGTTCTCTCTGTGTCAGGGCCAGGTCCGCAAGTGCAAGCGACCTTAACGTTTCGTGTCCTGTAAAGTAAGTTGTCTTTGTTGTGTCGTGTACACTCCACAACCTTTCCGCGATCCCTAGACATGGATCGCGGGTTTAGGGTTTAGGGTTTAGGGTTTAGGGTTTAGGGTTTAGGGTTTAGGGTTTAGGGTTTAGGGTTTAGGGTTTAGGGTTTAGG
>CAJNDS010001372.1:0-21181 GCA_905221605.1 Symbiodinium natans | reverse complement strand
TGTAGTGCACTGTTCTGTCCATTGAACTCTCCTCCTGCCTGGCCTTAGGCCAGCACCAACCATACCACCTCTGTACTGAAAAGCGCTAGTGAAGCAGCAGTTCCGTTCTATACTGTTCGGATGGGATCGAAGAATGTGCCCGAAAAGTTTCAGCTGTGCTTTGTGGATGTGGTGAGTGAGTGGAGGCTGTGAGGTGAGTGTTCTCACCTCTTGGTTGGTGTATGTGCGGGCTGTGGGGTTGAGCACCTCCGTGTAGTAAGTGCTTTTGAAGTGGAGGATCTTTCGAAGACTCTGTGAGTGGAAAGCTTCGAGTCTGTTGAGATCGCCTTTTGTGAGCGCTGCTGATTCCAACCCGTATGTTACGAGCGGAATGAAGACCGCATTGTAAATGCGTAACTTCCACTTCAGTGTGAGGTCGGTGTTGCGCCAGAACTGGTGCAGAGAGTTAAAGTGCTTGCGGGCTTTGGCGACACGTGTGAGAACGTCTTTGTGAGAAGACCCGTCGCTGCTAATTGTGACGCCAAGGTATTGGCGTGCTGCTCAATAGTGAGGGGGGCGCCGTTGTGAAAGTGGACTGTGTTCTGTGAAGTGGGGGAGCGTAGTAACACGCACTTCTTGAGGTTCAGGTGGAGGTTGCTGTGAGCCGCAATCCGCTGCAGGATGTGGAGCAGCTGTTCTGCTCTGTGAGCTGTGCTTGCGATGAGTGCTGTGTCGTCCGCATAAGCGAGGTCGTAGAAGGGCTGGTTTTGGCTGTACAGCCAAGGAAGAGACCCGCCGTGAGCTGTAAGTTCCCGGTCCACATCGTGCATAACCATACCGTGAACTATGAGAAACAGGTATGGTGAGAGCGGGCATCCTTGACGAATGCCCGCGCTGGCTTCCTCCCTGGTGCTTTGCTTCCCAGCCGCCGCCACTGTGAATTGTGGTGAGGTGTAGATGTTGTTGATGAGGGCTGTGAGATGTGGTGGGACGCCGTAGCGTGACAACGCTGTGTGGAGGGCGTCCGGGTGTATCTTGTCGAATGCTTTCTCCCAGTCGAGAAAGATGGTGTAAAGTGTTTGTCCTGTGGCCTCCGCACGTTCAATGAGACGGCGGACGATGTGAATAGGCTGGGATGTTGAGCGCGTCGCCCTAAACCCGTATTGGGTTTCCCTGAGTCTGTCGTCCAGGGCTGCTTGGAGTCTGGTGTGAATGATCTTGGCGAAAAGTTTGTAGGATGTGTTCAAAAGTGAGATGGGGCGGTAGCTGGCAGGGTCTGTGAGGGGACCTTTGCCTTTGTAGATTTCGACTACAATAGCATGGTGCCAGTCATCCGGGATGGTGGCTGTGAGCAGGGCTTGGTTGAGGACCCGCAAGAGAGCCTCTTGGTTATGGTCGTCTAACCACTGCCATGCTTCAGCAGGAATGCTGTCGGGGCCTGCTGCTTTGTTGTGCGCCAGCTCTTTAAGTGCTGCGTTGAGCTCTGCTGTGGTGATGGGTGAGAGGTCCACTGCTGCTGCCGGGTGTATTGGGTCTGTGGGGCCAGTGTAAGGTGTAGGTGGAGCTGCCCAGTGTTCGCAGGTATTCTGCGAAGGTTTGGGCTTGCTGTGAGAGGCTGGTGGGCTTGCCCTGTGAGTCTCTAATGGAGACCGGTCTGGGCTTGTAGTCTGAGCGAACTCTCTTGATCCACTTCCATTTTTGGCGAGGGTCAAGAGTGGCCTCGCTTTCGGCCAGTCGCTCCTTTAGCCACTGGGTTTTATCTTTGCGGGCTTGCTTTCTAATGTCTTTGTGGAGTTGGGCCTCAAGATCAAATCTCTGAGCGAGGCGTGCGGCGGAACGTTGCTGTATGAGCTGCCAAGTAGCTTGTGAGATCCAGGGGTGTTTGGGGAAGGACGCGGTGGTTGGGATGTGGTCGCTAATGGCTTCCTTGGTCGCCGCCTGGAGGCTCTGCCATTGCTCATGTGGTTGTGATTGGAGTGGGAGCTGTGGGGGTGGTTGTGAGTAGTCTGTGGTAGGGGTGATGGCATCCAAGTTTTGCTTGATGTGGTTGTTGTAGGCTTGCCGCTGTGCGGCAGTGGGGGTTCTGGTGTGGCGTGGTTTGGGGGCTGTGCGTTTGGCCTCTTTGGTGCGGAGCTGCAGCTCGACTTTGACCAAGTAGTGGTTGCTGTTGAGTGCTGCGCCGGGAAGAGTGTGGATGTCGTGGATGATGTTGCGCCAGTCTTTGTGTATAATGGCGTGGTCGAGTTGTACGAGGTCGCCGTTGGGTCTTTTGTGGGTGTGTCTATTGCGAGGTGCTTTTTGCATCCAGCTCTGTGGGAGGCAGTAGTCCTGTGAGGCCAGGAGGTCGTGGAACTGTCGCTGGTTGGTGTCGCCTTCTGCAGCATCGTCTGGCTCGTCTTCCTCGGCAGTTTTGCCTGGGACGAAATGTGGGCCAGTGGCGTGAGGGATGGCTGCGAGCTCGTCTAAGGCTAGTGCGTTGAAGTCTCCCACCACTAGAAGGGGGGTGCGTTCTCTGTGAGTGGAGAGCTGTGTGGTGAGTGCTTGCCAGAACTGGTCCCGGCATTGCTGTTCGCGTTGGTTGTGTGGGGCGTAAACCGCCAGGATGCTGAGCGGAGCTTCGACGGTGTCGACGGTGAACCGAAGAAATCTGCCGTCGACGCAGGTGAGATCTGTGATGGTGGGTGTAAGGTGTGGGGCTGTGATGAGGGAGACTCCTGTGAAAGTCTGTGTGGGCTTGCCTTTGCTGTCGTACTCTTCTGTGGCGCTGTGGGTAATGGTGTAGCCTTCGATCATGAATTGATCAGGCTGCTTCATGTGCGTCTCTGTGAGCGCCAGCCAGCTAAGGCGATGCTTACGCATAATGTGTATCAAGGTGTGTAGCTTGGCTGCTTCCAGCAGGCCTGTGGTGTTCCAGAAAGCGCCGCGGAGGTGGTGCCGTGGAGGGGTTTGAAGGTCGTGTTTGTATCTGCCCTTCTTGCTGGGCTGTACAGTGTGGGTTTTGAACCAATGGGCTCTCGGTGGCGGGTGTCGTGTCGGGCTTGCCACTGCCTTCTGCTTTGTGGAGCTGGTCTGGTATCTGTACGAAGATGGTTGGGGGTGCTGTTGTTCTGTGGGGTCTTTTGCTTGAGCTTGAAGAGGTTCTGCAAGAACCTTCGGAATCTGTGGCATCTGTGGGTTCTGGTGGTCGCTGCAGCGGATGGTGCTGTTTGGGTGCGGCGCTGCTGCTTGTCGCTGTGCTGCTGCTGTTGCTGCTGCTGTAGCCGCCGGTGTGAGAGAGCGCGGCCGGTGAGGTCGTATAAAGGCTTTGAGTGGGGCCGGTCCAGGGAGCCCCTACCCTGAAACGGCTCGGTGGAGGTGGCAGGTGTGAGTGCTGAACGCCAGCTGCGGTAGTTGCGCCGGCGTGTGGCTCTGTTGGTGATGCGAAGTTGTGCTCTGCGTTGTCTTGCGTCTCTGCTGCGGAGACTGCGCTTGTGCTGTGAGCGAGTGAGAGGCTTGTGGTGGAGCTGTGGCGGTAGTGTGTGTTCGTGGGTGGGGTGGTTGGTGGCTTGCACTTCGTCGCCGAAATGCTCATTCCTCAATCCCGAAAAATCCGAACTAAAAACAGAACTGTGAGAATTAACATGGAAAAGGGCTTGGGGATGGCTCAGCGCGCCCGGCTCACCTTTGGGAGGTGTGCTTACATGCTTCAAGCTAATTCGCCCCCTTTCTTCCACCTGTGCGGTCGCAGCGTTGCTCTCTGTGAGAGAGGCACTGAAAAAGCACACTGTGCTGGAAGATGGGGCTCCTGCGCGCCTGCCGAAACTTCAAGCCGAAAGCCTGGGACGAGGGCGGCCTGTGAGGACTGCCTGGGCAGCCTCCGAACCCATCTGCCTGAGCTTCTTGCCCTTGACCCACTCCTCCCACTGCGAAGAGGAGTAGCCGGAGATGTCGTAGCCGCGGTTGATGTGGCTGATCTTCTCGTTCTCCACCTCCTGTTCAAGCTCCTCCTGTGAGTTGAAGGGGTAGTGGGGCTCCTTGGTGGAGTCGGCCTCCATGCTGTCGAGGGTGCCCTCCGTGCCGGAAGAGTGCTGCCTCTTGGTGCCCTGCGAGGCAAAGGTTGCGAGGGTCTCGCCGGGGGCAACTGCAGTCTCCATGGCCTGGTCGGCGGACATTGCCTCCATCAGCTGGTCCACTGGGCGGAGATCCTGAAAGAACTGCCGGTCCGGGTGTTCCTGTGAGATGCCTACGAAGGAGAGCTCCCAGGGGTACTCGAACTTGAAGCGGGCCACCCAGTTCTCGATCCCGTGCTCCTCACCCTCGTTGTAGCTTGGCACGGCCTTGGTGAGGAAGCGGTTCAAGCGAGCTGCGGCCACATAGTCCTGGCTAGTCTTCTGTGAGGCAGAGGAAAATGCCTCTTGTTCCACATCCGTCTGTGAGATCTGCTGCTTTAGCTGATCGTACCAAATGTCTCGCCAGCACTCCAGGATTTTGTCTTTGTGCTCCGCCGGAAGCTGGACCTCGCATTTCCAGTCTGCCACGGTGCCCGTGGTTCCTGTGAGGCTGCTGGTCTTGCGACTGTAAAGTACACGGCCTAGCCAAGCACCCTCCTTGTCCTCTAGAATCAAGGTCTTCCACCTTGGCACCAAGGACTCCTTCTTGAAGCGCGCGAAGAGGCGCTGATAGGAGTTCATTAATCCGTGCAAAGGAGCACCGAGACGCCTTTCGAATTGGGTGATTCCTGGCGCCATCTTGATGGGAAGGTTCCAGTGCCAGGTCTTGATCTCCCAGACTTTCTCAGTCGAGTCGGTCTTCGCCTCGTCCGACTGCTTCTTCTCAGCGTCATTCTGGTCTAGCTCGATCCCGGCCTCGTCCTTCACCTCGTGCCAGTAGCGAACCACAGCACGGGAGCAAACCTCCATGACCTTCTTTCTAGCGGCATAGGTCGGGACTGTGAGGATGGAAATCGGAGCCAAAAACTTCTTGCCATCCGTGCCCTCTAAGGTCGTGGTTGTGAGGTCCCACTCCAAGTAACCGAGGTTGTTCTCCTTCAGAGCTTCTGCCACTGTGAGCTCACGGTCTGCTGCTGTGGTCCAGTCTGGGAAATTTCTCAGCACAAGGGTTCTCTTTGCAGCCTCTATCTGTGAGTACAGCAGGTCCTTCTCCGTCCATGCTGTTCTGATTTTTAGCATGCGTACCTCGTGTTCCAGGGTGTTAATCTTCTCGGCGTGTTGGACAAGCTCGGCACCGACCTGTGAGAATGCTGCCTGGAGAGCGGGGCCCACCTTCGTCTGCAGGGCCTCCGTGATCATTGCCGCGCACTCCTCTCTGGTCACCGACTGTGTGGGGCCTGCATCTCCGTGGATTCGGATCTCCCAATCCTGGGGTCGAGCCACTGGCGCTGCTGTGGAGAGCACAGAAGGGCCATCACCTGTGAGCAGGGCATCATGCTGTGAGATGCGCCGCTGCATCTCCTCGAGCTTGTCGGCCGTCTCGGCGTTTGCGGCCGTCTGAGCCGCCCCTTGCACTCGTAATGCCTCTAGGCCAGCAGCCACTGCGGAGAGCTGCGAGGCCATCGTCTCCAGCACCTTTGATGAGTCTGCCATGGCGTCTGTGAGGGCTACAAAGCGGAAGGGGGGCGCGAAAACTTGAGCACTCGTGAGCCTCCAAGCCGCCCCTAAACCCCTTAACCCTAAAGCCACAAGATCCCTGAAGCCCCTACAAAACCTGAAGCTCGAACCCTTTCCCGGGCTTGGCCGGCCTGGAGCTCCCCGCCGGGGTCTGTTCAGGAGAAGGGATTACAGTGGTCACAGGTCACTGGGCAGCATGGCCAAAAATCACCGATATTTACACGAGGCAGAGGGACAGAGACAGAGACAGAGGCACAGACACAGACAGAGACAGAGAAAGAGACAGAGGCAGAGACAGAGCCAGAGGCAGAGGCAGAGACAGAGACACAGAGAGAGAGAAAGAGAGAGAGAGAGAGAGAGAGTCTCACAAAGAGAGAGAGAGAGAGAAGGAGAAGGAGACGTTGGTTCCCTTAGGGTGAGGCTAACTATCGCAAAAAAAATACCAGAATCGGTTATCAGTCCTGTCTTCGTGCTCCTGCATACTTACGACTTCATTCAGAAGTGAGGCCGCGGGTTCGGAAGAAGCTTCCCGACTGTTTTCGAATGTGCAGGATGTGACCAACATCGCTGCGCGCGTGTTCAGGAAGTGTTCGCCAGCGTCCACGAAGCGCTCACAAGCGTCCGCAAGACTCGCACCATTGTGGAATGGTGTTGGCGTTTGTAGTCTTGTAATTGCAGAGTCGGTGTGTGAAGATGCAAACAATCGTAGGCATGGGCACTCACACTGCTTGAGTGTCTAATGATGTGCGCAACCACACTGCAACAGCGATCTGGCATCGAGGACCAGTCGCAAGGTCGGGCTGGAAGAGGAGATGACTCCGTGGTGCACGGTCTTCTGCGCTAAACCGCTAAGCATGACTCCACAGGACCGCGTCTGGAACTCACTTTTGGGATCTTTACGGATCGTTCAGAATTTTCTTGTGACAACGGCATGTATCTTGCTGCACTTTCGGGTCGGATGGAAGCAACAGGTTGTGAGTCCACGAAAGGAGCTTGAGAAGGGAGAGGTTCCTTAAACTCAAGTTTGAAAAGGGTGAAGGGCGAGGGGACTGGGGGAGGAGTGATCGACGAATGTCGCGATTCTTCGGACCATCTTTCCTGGAAACTTTAGCACGCATACAAACACACATCCGAACATAACCCCTGCAACCCGCAATGGTCAACCGCGGATTCGGAAACTGAGAATGCGCGGATTCCGAAACTTGGGAGAATGCGATTCGGCAAACTTGAAAACGTGGCTCCGGTAAACTGAAAGAAGCTGCTTGAATTGGGCTTGGAGAATGTCATCACCCCCCCCGAGGGACAGCGAATGGAAACAAGAATCGCCCACTTTCCTGAATCTCGCAGTTTCCTGAGTGGGGCAGTCTCTTACGGGCTGGTAGTCCGAGCGCTGCAATCCTCCCATCATCCGAATCCTTGCATAACCTGATCCGCCTCTGCCAATCATTAGGACATTTGCATGGATGATTCACCTGCCAAGCCAATACCCCAAGCCGCGAATGCGGAACCCTGAAGCGTCAGCCCATGTCAGCCCCCCCAGGCCTTCCAAACCCCAGCTCCACCACATGGCGCTGAGGTTTTGGGTTTAGGGTCAGGGTTTCGGGTTTGGAGATTTACGGTTTAAGGCTTAGGGGTTCGGTTTCGGGGCTTAAATTAGGCCAACAGGACAGCCCATATATACACTCACCAATATTTCCAGGAACCAGGGACCGTGTACGCACGCAAACCATAATATAAACCCATCTTCATGCGTGTGGAGGGTAGGAGTGTGTGTGTGTGTGTGCGTTTTGGCACGTGCCGTGCATGTAGACGTGTCAAGGCTCAAGTCTGAGCTTCAGAGCTGTGATATGGCAGCGGGCAATGAAAAGATCTTGTGTTAAGGGCTCGGAGGACTTGGGGCTTGGCGAATGGCCCCAGCTAACACCCCACTTCCCTGTTAAGAACTAGAAAAAGCAAACCTAGCAAGGCATGCCCACGATATCAGATAACCTGGCAACATGCACATTCGGCCACCTAAAAAGTGAGAGTATTGCCCGTGCACGTCCACAGAATGCACGAACGAATGTGCGAATCAGCAACATTAACCATGCGATATCTTTCCAGCTGAGGCCGTCCTGACATTCACCGCACAAGACCAAAACATGCTGCTAGCTCATCTAAGTTGTGCACATTATCCATTGAAAACAGGAACGGTCCTGGACGGCATCTCGTGATTGGGACCGCTTCTTAACATCAGCGCCGACGTCGCTCATGGCAAGTGCATGTGCATTAGGTCCCAGAAAATTACCAATCTAAGGGTGGTTCCGGTGGTTCCATCGTCCCTTCATACGGTCCTTTGCTTTCCTTGAAGGGTTCTGATCTATGGGGCCTTGGGTCGCATAGGGTATTTTCGGGGCGTATCAACGGTACACAGAGGCTTCCAAACTAAGGGTCCTTGTAAGCACCGATGACCCAGTGTCTACCGCCAAAAACTTGTCTGATTCCGAGTGAGAACCTCTTGTTGTTGAAGGGTTTCGCATCACCAATGCTGATCGACGGGCACCACCAAATCAAGTCTTTTGCAGCTCCATCGGAATGAACAACGTGCGAAAAGCCCCTCCAATATTGGAGTCGACACTATTGGCCATACTCGTGTGTGAATGACGGCGATGGCAAATTGCTAATGACGCTGGTTCATGAAAATACAAAAAAACTTACCCATTTTCAGGCGCCAATAGTTTGGCCATGGCAGGGGTGGCGTGGAGCTGAAGGCTCAGAGTGGGCTTTGGGTCTTTCCTCTCCTCAACACCTGCAGCAGTCCCGGCACGCCGGAGTCTCAGTCAAGCGAGAAGCCCACGGACGCCGAAGCCGACAAAGCAGCCTCAAGCAACAAAAAGTTTTAGGGTTCTTTGGGGCGTTTCAGGGTCCTTTCCCCATCCTCGGTGTGGGGTTGCCAGATATTAAGTCAGCTCTTCTCCTCGCCCGGCCCTCGTGTAATTACTCCTCGTCCGGTCTCCTGGGCCGATCCGCTGATGCCCACCCCCACACCCCCAACCAAAAAAATCCCGCAGACAATTTACTAAGAATTTAAAATTAAAAAACTCGAAGTAGGTAATCGTGATGGTGCTTTTGTTCTGTTTTTCGGGCATTGAGGCTTTTGGAGTGCTTTTGGGTGTTTAGATGTGTTTAGGTTCGCTTTCAGGGTTTTTAGGGCGTCTAGGGTAGATGCAAAGAGCCGAAAAATATACCAAAGTTGCCAAGAATTTACCAATGTTATCTCCTTAGAAGGCCCCAAGCCGGAGACACCAATACACAACAAGTGTGGATACAGCTGGCCTTCATGATCCATGCTCTAAAATAAAGCGAACACCCGCTTCTTGCGTCGGGCAACTCGAGTGGCTCTTTGCCGCTGCTGCCAGGCCAACAGCCCTCTGGGCAATGATGGGGATGCGTGCCCGGCATCCACATCCTTAGGAAGCGAAGGCAGAGACACATGATTTCTGCTTCTGGCTGTGGCCCACAAGCGACATCTTCAGGCGACTGGAGCCAGGGCAGTCCACTCAAGCAATCATAAGGGCAGGACGGGCGACTTGGTCGGTATGGCCGGGTCCTGTCAATAGCCAAGACCGTCGAGCAAAACGTCGCACTACCTTCTCACCGGAAGAGCAGAAGATCTCCTACAACGGAGAAGGTTCAGAACCGATAGGGTGGTTGGGGTGTGCTCATGCCGTTGGCAGACTTTCGGGAATCTGTGTTCGAAACAACGTCTGTGCAGTGCCCGACTTTGTCATTGTATACAGGGTTTTCGACTCGATTCCCCACCGTGATGACAGCCCGTTTTGGGTGCAGGGTTGAGGGTTGGGCTCAACTCTCAGGGAGTAACGCTGCGTATTGGGGGCTGAGCCACGATATGCCCAGCCAAAACCAACCTAAACCCAAGAAAACCCCAAGAAAACCCCACGAAAACATAACAAAAACTCAAGACAAACTTAGGTTTCCCATCCTGCGAAAGCTACCAAGTTGGCCACTTCCTGAACGCCTCGAAAACACCCGCCAGGACACTCCTAAATTTAAGCCCTGCCCCGAGCGGAGTTGACCGGCCTCCATGATGACTTCAAACATCTCGTCCAGGCGCATCTTGCATGCCTGCGTAGAGCGACTGGAAGCTGCCGCACATTGCGGCACCAGTAGTAAACCTAGTAGCTCACCACGCACGCAGCGCCTTTTGGAGTGTTCGTACTCTTCCACTGAGCGTCGCCACCTCCGCCTGATGGAAGCATGCAGCACTACACGGGGCCTCTGCATGGCACATCTACTGAGTTGTCCGGGTTCGGGTCCGCACAAAAAATTCGACATCGAAAGCAGTGGTCTACAACAGATTGAAAAGAATGGCTTTCGTTCTCCCAGAACTGTTGTTCTCCCAGGGAATTCAGTTTGAGGTCCCCAGACAAGGCCCTAGCAGCCCTATAGTCCCCCTACAAACCCAAAGCCGCAAGCGGTAAAGGCCACGGCAAGCCTTGGGAAGTGCCAATGCACATGCTTATCGCACGCTTCTCGGGGTGACAAGGCGAACCCAAATCATTTCTGGCGCTTAGGTTTCGGGAAAAAAGAACTATGCAGGTCTTGGTCTTAGCGGTTCCGCTTGCAGCGGAGGCCTCAGGGTTTGGGGTTCAGGGCTCAGGGACTTGTCAGGTCTTGGGTGGTTTCAGGGATCTCGACTAAGTTTTCGGAGCACCCCTCAGATCTCCACTTGGACACTGGGTGAAGCGGCACGAGGGCTTGTGTATCCCAAACTCCAAACCCGAAACCTGCACAAAGGACCCTCCAAACGCCTGAAGCTGCTGGATGGAGTTCTCCTTTGCCTCGCGTGCTCTGTGGGATCTTTGGGTGGCGTTACTGTTGCAACACTCAAGGCCCTTATCCGTATACTCATGTACACATTCATGTACACGAACTTTTCTTATGACAGCATATGTGACGTGCACAACTTAATGCATTTAAAGTCTCTCTAGGTGGAGAAAAGTGGCTGACAAGTGCGGATGGGTTGTTGCGTGCCAGAGAAGATAAAGAGAAAAGTACACCAGGCTGAGCAGAAGGTTGAAAACGCAGCGTCGGGCACTGGGTCGAAGACAACAAGGACGCACACACGCACATGCACACGCACGCCCAGACGGACGCAGACCCACCCACGCCCACACCCGCACAAACACAAGACACCAACAGAGACAGCTGCTGAAAACGAAACTCGAGAACCGAAACGAACCACCACGGACACGAAAGGAGAGAATGAATCCCCGCCATGAAACCGCCCGCATGCCACAAAACAAACGTGAACATAGCGGCATGGGCACTTTGTCCTCTTCAGGGGAAACCCCATAAAGGGCTCAAGACACAAAAAATTGAGGGAATGCGCCTGACGCAACCCACGCAACATACTGAGACGCCACGAGGGCCAACTTCGCCGATGTTGCTATCTGCATCTGGCTGCATCTGCTTGAGGTCCGGTATCTGGCATCTGCAATCTGAACCCCTGCGTGATATCATGAGGATTGGGCCCTGTCCTCGGTTGAAAATTGTCTGGACACAAAGAATAGCCAGTGTGCCCCCAAGCTGCCGTTAACACACCCCAGTGTCCCGAAACACTTCCCTCCTGACAGCACACTTCGTTGGAGCCGGTAACGGTCAGTTAGCACCCCCTGCATTGTGTACAAAAAAGAGAGACAGAGAGAGAGAGAGAGAGAGAGAGAGAGACAGAGAGACATTAAACGTCATGTGGCGAACAGTGCCGCGTGCACACACACACACACTATGCACACTACGCATTGCCACCACCTATCCTGCCTCGAGCGCACACTGCAGCTCTTTCATCACCTGGTCTTGCTGCACCTGCTTGAGAAAACAACACTCTGAAAACTTCGAAGAGGGGCTCCGAATGAAACATCCTACACCTCCAATGCCGAAAATAGCACAGCCGAAAGCGCTGAAGCAATAAGAAATACGGGAGGTTCATGGCATAGCGAAACTCTCCCGAACTTAAATTGGTCTCAGGATTTTGAAGAAATCAAAGGCACCTGCAAAATCTCGGAAATCCTTAAAGCCCTTAAGATTTTGCAAGGGGGAAACAGACCCGTCAAATTGAGCCCGCACCCGCGGGACCTCGAGACGAACATGGGTTAGAAAGCTGTTGCCCAAGCCGCCCAAGCCTGGGCAGGCTCAGCCGCCACCGTTCCCGATGGCGCGGCGTCGAGCTCGATTGCAGCATCCTGGGGCCCATAATGACCTCAAAACCTTCCACCTAAAGCCTGGAGAGCCGAGCCCCAACATACTCCATGCTGCAACATGCTGCAAGCAGCAACGCTGCCCCGAAGCCTCTAATTAGGGTAACCTCCATCTTTCCGCTCAAGCTGTCACAAACACACCCTGGCATGACCGCAGCAGCGCGGTTGGCACGCACACACACACACACACACGGAAAGAGACACAGCTCTATAACTGCAAAATGCCGTACTTACAACTTCTTAGGCCAAGCTCTCGGCCTCATCCTGGTGGTTCTGGCGGGCAGCCTCAAGAGTCTACAGCCCAGGAATCCTACACACATCAGCACAGCCATCATTCCTGGAGGTAGACACCAAGTTGATGCATGACGTGGGCTCACAGCATACGTCTGCACCCATGCTACATTTAGGCTTCCCGAAACTTTGAGATGTCGTCAAGCTCCACGACAAGACATGTGGGCCACCACCTCTAAACCCGAACAGGCCGAGATGAGTCGGAGAAGTACCAGAAACACCAGGGCCCAGGCTTGCCACAGCCGCGGCACCAGCTGTGGCGCCTTCGGGACGCATCAAGGTGTTGTGGAGAAAGCTTGGCACGAAGAAAGGGCTAACTAAGCCTGTAAAGGGAACAGAGGGGTTTGCGGATGTCGCAGGGCTTTCTTGATGGGCCGCTTACAGGAAGGGTCGTCGCTGGGCTTCCAAGAGGGCTTCGGGCTGAACCTTGAACATGAAGAGGCGAGGGCTGTCACGTAACGTCCTAACCCAAAAGGAACCCCTGACAAATCGAAGCCAGCCTCAGGATCCCTGTGCTTGCGACCACGCCAACAACTAATATCCCAGTGCTCAATCGGATAAACCCAGTCGATCTGAAGGCCCCATGAATTTAGGCGCCCGACCCGAAACCCTCAGTCTTTGCAGCAGTCACGTGGGTATCTCTGTGCCCGAGTTTCCTGTACTCCTCGCCCTGGCCCGAGTTTGGGGTCTCCGCCCAACCCCGCGTCGCCCAAACCGGGTCAGCCTGAAGGCAGATGACCTCATCGGTGAGCGTTCCAGGTGGGCCGGCGTCCAGCCTGATTGAGGTCATCCTCATTCTCATCATTTGTATGAAATTGATAATGATGATGATGATGATGATGATGGTGATGATGATGACGACGATCGTACTTGTTCTTGTTCTTCTTGTTGCTGCTGCTGTTGTTGCTTTTAAGGAAATTTCATTGTTACTCCTACTATTAGTATGAGAATTCTGACTATCATTGCCAGCGTTGCTGTTGTGTTTGCAAGCTTGTGCTTCTGAAATTAAGACTGACACGAATGCTGAGATGGTGGCTCGTGCTGATACACTTCCGAAGAGTAAGACAAACACTAACAGTAATCACTAATGCTAAAAGCCAACACTTAAAGTACTCACTGCCACTAACCCGAGCACTAAGAATAGAAATAGCACGAACACAAACACGAACACTCATACTCATATAAGACTACGTAACACTAGTACAATGAGGAATACTAATACAATACTGGCCAATACACAGTAATGCCCACAATACTGACGACGATTATGATCCTCAAGACCATAATGAAAGGCCAAACATCACATCACGTCATCATCATCACCACCGCCATCATCTCAATCATGTCGTCATCATCATCACCATCATCAACACAACCTTCACAATCACCATCATCATCAGCATCATCAACATCTGTATCACCACCAGTCATCACAATCATCACAAACATCATCATGATCCTCATGGTCATCGTCATCATGGCAGTACCAATAATGCTAACCAGAAGAACACGAGGCAAAACCCTAAACCAAAAACCCTAAAGTCTTGATTTGGAATTCGGAGCTCCAGGTTCGAGATGATCCCCAAGAGGACCCCAACAAAAATTAACTCCCACGAGGGCACCCTTACCCTAAACCCGAAAACCCTAAACCCTCAACCTTATCAACCTTGATACACGCAAACAAACATGCAGACCGCTTTGCCAAGCTCCGGGCTTGTACTTTGGCTCCGCCTCCTTCCCGCTGCGCTAGGCAGGGGTACAGGACTCAAACAGCATTCAGTTATTCAGGGATCCGCAATGTGATCTAAGGGCTATTCGGCTACTGTTGGGGTTAAGGGTTTAGGCCTAAGGGTTCTGGTCTCTAAACCCAATGACCCCGTTGCAAACCCCAACCCCTAAACCAAACACCCTGAACACGAAACCCAAAACCCTGTCGTCTCGGGATGTCGAGTTTCTGGGTTTTGGGTTTAGGTCCCTACACCCAAAGCATCAAAATCTCGGCCGCTACCTCGGAACCCCCCGCACCCTGAGCGGCTAAGGGTTTAGAGATTAGAGTTTTTGAACGAGAGAACAAAGTGTGCACGTCAGGTTCATTTGTAAACGAATTAACTGAAAGTAGGAATTACAATGAGTTCGTTCATTCCTTTCATCTTTATAAGTAAGGCTTTTAAGTGAAGGAAATTATACTGGAAATGAAGCCTGAATTATATTTCCCTTTGGAAATATGTTCTTTGCCTTTCTAGTTGGTCTTGTTCACCCATTCATTCTCTATTGCATCACTTGCGAGCACCACTATGAATAGAATAAAAATAACACACGAAGACATGCCTCATTTTCCGCTCAGACTTTCATTCATTTTCTTACTGGCTCGCGAAATCTTGTCTTTTCCTGCGCTCCGTTCGCCTGTCATCTAATGATTCGCGTGCTGGAATGCGATAATGAGAGTATTTTGGTATTTCTTCACAGATTACTTATTATTGCATTGTCCTTCTTGAATTCTGGGATTTTGCAAATCAATAATTCTGTAGACAACTTCATGACCCAGAAAGACTAATATCTAATATCAATATTGGGGTTTCCTCACGCTCCTTAATATACGCTGAGGTTTAGGGCCTATTGCACCGATCATCGCTGGGACCAGCATACAAAAGTCCCCGTTCCTGTAGCAGCAACCCAGATAAGTTGTGAACCCCACACCTCATGTATCTGTAGAGTACCTGAGATTTAACAGAAGCAGCCCTAAACCCTATCCCCAAACTCTTCTAACTTCAGGTTCTCGACTTCTCCGCACCCAAACACCCTCAATGACTCAATTTCCGGCGTCCTTGGGCAAGTCTTTGGCCTCTTTTAGCTGACGCGCCGTGTCCGACAGCAGAGAAGACAGCTTCCTCACCTGTTGAGGCTTCAGGGTTGAGGGTCTAGTGCCTTAAACCCTAAAACCCAAACTTATAAACATCCTTGAACAGTCTTAAACCCTACACCCTTAAACCCTGCCCGGCTTTTCGGGCCTGAAACCCAGAAAGCCGAAGAACTTCCCAGGATCTACGACCCTAGAGCCTAAACTCTGCAACCTCAATCCTGTTGAAATCCTAACTCTCCCCCAAGCCTTGAGCCACAAACCCTCAACCCTTGAACCCTCCTCCAAAGCCCGAACTCACCACAAGCCGCATGCCTGCTCCTCCAACAGCAGCACACGCGCCTCCAAAGAGGACGAAAACAAAGACACACACACACACACACACACAGAGCTTCGGGTTTAGGGTTCAGGCTCTAGGGTTTGGGGCGTAAAGCCTATAAAACACAACACTATAAAAACTCTAAAGAAACCCTACGCTCCTGCCTCGACTTCAGCCTTCTCCATCTCAACGGTGGCATTCTGCTCCCTGGTGGCTTGGGCTCTAGAACCCATGATTCTGCAAAAGAGTTCGAACTTTGGGGTTTAGGGTTAGGGTTTGAAGGGTCTTTGAAGGTTTTTGAGGTTTCAGAGAGCTTCGAGTTTGTTGCTTGCGGTTTCGGGTTTAGGGCTCCAGCCGCCAGGAAAGAAAATAGGTTGCTGAATCGGTTACTCTGCACTCTGCCTGCTAGCTGCTAGCTGAGCACCAAGCCCTCAAGCCAACTATTGGCTAACCAAGCAAGTTTGTGACTCGCTTAGGGTTCAAGCCCTATAATCCTATAATCCCTGAACCCTAAAACCCCAAACCCTCAACCGTCCAACCCTAGGCAGCATACGGGCTCTCACACCCTCCTGGATCCTTGTGACTAAGACCTATGCCCCAACACAAGTAACTTCCAACCGGATTGCCTTCAGGGTTTAGGGTTTAGAGCCCTCAACCCTCCAGCCCTTGTCTGGCATTTCGGGCGTAACCTCCACCACTTCGAACCGTGATCCCAAGGAACTTAAGCCGTCTCAAAGCTGGCGCCTCATCTGTTGCAGCTGCTCACGGAGTTGCGCCTCGATGTCTGCCTGTCGTCCAGGACTCCCGAAGCTTCCTGAAGGTTACCTTCGCCCCTTGAGGACACGACAACGGCGCGCAGGGCAGCGCACAGGAGGTTTCGGCGATGGTGGAAAGCCACTAATCACCATAACGCCCTAAACCCTAAGTCTTAGACATCCATAACCCCTCAGCTGCGTTACTTGCGGCGGGGATCGAAGGGCTCAGGGGCTTTGGGATTTGGGATTTGAGATTCCGAGAGCTTGCATGTTAGAGCCTCGGGTTTAGGACAGATTGGGGTATGAGGTATAGCGTATACACCGGATCATTTAGAAACATTGAGTCTGAGAGTTTTGAAGCCTGCTGGAGACTCTGGAGGCTTGGCTGCTCTATGCGAATTTGCTCGAGAATACGTAGCTGAAGTACGGCCCTAGCATTTTGGGACGACTCAAAAGCCACACGTGGCCAAAAAACACTATAAAACCCAAACCCAATTGAAGGCTTTCAGACACGCCCTCAACCTTTGAAGCCATACAGTCATAGACACCCTACACCCCAAAGGGCCCCAAAGCCTTTGGCATGGCGCCTCATTTAGCTCCTCGCACTGGATGGTGGTTGCCGGCCGGCCGCCCTGCACCTCGTCACGGGTTAAGGGGTTCCGTAAACCCTATAGAAAAACAAAAACACAAATAAGACGTACATACATACATACATACATACATACATACATACATACATACATACATACATACATACATACATACATACATACATACATACATACATACATACATACATACACACACACACACACACACATACATACATACATACATACATACATACATACATACATACATACATACATACATACATACATACATACATACATACATACATACAATCATACATACAATCATACAGACACACACACATACATACAGACATACATACATACATATATATATATGTATATATGAGATATATATATATATATATATATTCATAAATGTAAAAATTGACAAAAGTAGTAAATCCCCAAACCCCAAAAGAAAGGCGTTGATCAATAAACTTGAAACCCTTGAAAGCCGTGAGCCTGAACCAATAAGATTCATCCATGAGCCACATAAAACATCAGAAGCCCAAGGCACCGAATCCAGCGGCTCTCTGCTAACAGCATGGCCGAAATCCACATGCACGAGGCGCCCGTCCACCTTCACACACTCACATCTCACTGTTTGAGGTTTAGGTCCTGATGCTTCACGAGGGCGAACATGGAAGAGCCCTCTCCGTCGCGGGATACCCTGTCAACAGACGTGCCCCCTCGCCCGCGCAAAATTAAGGAACCGAGATTCTTGCAACCCACCACCCTCGACCCAAAACCCCTAAACCTCAAGTGGGGCTCCCGAGGCGCTGTATCCATGAAGTTCTCATCTCAGTTCTCATCTCAGCACGGCAGACATTGCAGCTCTAAAGGGTTTAGGGATTAGAGGGTCCCAAAGCTTTCTGGAGATCCGCAAGTGGGTTCCTAAACCCCTTTTACCCCAATGCCAAACTACTAAACCCTACGCCGTGAACCCCGTAGCCTGAAAGCCCAAACCTCAAGCCCCAAGCCTTGAGACCCCCCGATGGCCCCACGCCTGAAGCCCCTAAACCCCTAAACCCCTCAACCCCTGAGGGTCCTAAGCTCCCCAAGCCGCCCCTTTTTGGGCGGCCCTATGCAACTCGCTCAGCAGCAACTCCGCAGAAAACTCAAGGCTGTGAGAAGACTGTGTAGGAGTGTGCTTCTAGGAGTGTCTTGCACGTTGGCAACCTCACTAGGGTACTCCAAAAGTGGCGGTCTACAGCAGCTCTGTGAGCTTGTAGATAAGAGTATGGGAAGGTAGGGCTGCGAGTGGCAGGGGGTCTGGAGGACTTTAAAAGCCAGTGCCAAAGAATTGTAGTGCACTGTTCTGTCCATTGAACTCTCCTCCTGCCTGGCCTTAGGCCAGCACCAACCATACCACCTCTGTACTGAAAAGCGCTAGTGAAGCAGCAGTTCCGTTCTATACTGTTCGGATGGGATCGAAGAATGTGCCCGAAAAGTTTCAGCTGTGCTTTGTGGATGTGGTGAGTGAGTGGAGGCTGTGAGGTGAGTGTTCTCACCTCTTGGTTGGTGTATGTGCGGGCTGTGGGGTTGAGCACCTCCGTGTAGTAAGTGCTTTTGAAGTGGAGGATCTTTCGAAGACTCTGTGAGTGGAAAGCTTCGAGTCTGTTGAGATCGCCTTTTGTGAGCGCTGCTGATTCCAACCCGTATGTTACGAGCGGAATGAAGACCGCATTGTAAATGCGTAACTTCCACTTCAGTGTGAGGTCGGTGTTGCGCCAGAACTGGTGCAGAGAGTTAAAGTGCTTGCGGGCTTTGGCGACACGTGTGAGAACGTCTTTGTGAGAAGACCCGTCGCTGCTAATTGTGACGCCAAGGTATTGGCGTGCTGCTCAATAGTGAGGGGGGCGCCGTTGTGAAAGTGGACTGTGTTCTGTGAAGTGGGGGAGCGTAGTAACACGCACTTCTTGAGGTTCAGGTGGAGGTTGCTGTGAGCCGCAATCCGCTGCAGGATGTGGAGCAGCTGTTCTGCTCTGTGAGCTGTGCTTGCGATGAGTGCTGTGTCGTCCGCATAAGCGAGGTCGTAGAAGGGCTGGTTTTGGCTGTACAGCCAAGGAAGAGACCCGCCGTGAGCTGTAAGTTCCCGGTCCACATCGTGCATAACCATACCGTGAACTATGAGAAACAGGTATGGTGAGAGCGGGCATCCTTGACGAATGCCCGCGCTGGCTTCCTCCCTGGTGCTTTGCTTCCCAGCCGCCGCCACTGTGAATTGTGGTGAGGTGTAGATGTTGTTGATGAGGGCTGTGAGATGTGGTGGGACGCCGTAGCGTGACAACGCTGTGTGGAGGGCGTCCGGGTGTATCTTGTCGAATGCTTTCTCCCAGTCGAGAAAGATGGTGTAAAGTGTTTGTCCTGTGGCCTCCGCACGTTCAATGAGACGGCGGACGATGTGAATAGGCTGGGATGTTGAGCGCGTCGCCCTAAACCCGTATTGGGTTTCCCTGAGTCTGTCGTCCAGGGCTGCTTGGAGTCTGGTGTGAATGATCTTGGCGAAAAGTTTGTAGGATGTGTTCAAAAGTGAGATGGGGCGGTAGCTGGCAGGGTCTGTGAGGGGACCTTTGCCTTTGTAGATTTCGACTACAATAGCATGGTGCCAGTCATCCGGGATGGTGGCTGTGAGCAGGGCTTGGTTGAGGACCCGCAAGAGAGCCTCTTGGTTATGGTCGTCTAACCACTGCCATGCTTCAGCAGGAATGCTGTCGGGGCCTGCTGCTTTGTTGTGCGCCAGCTCTTTAAGTGCTGCGTTGAGCTCTGCTGTGGTGATGGGTGAGAGGTCCACTGCTGCTGCCGGGTGTATTGGGTCTGTGGGGCCAGTGTAAGGTGTAGGTGGAGCTGCCCAGTGTTCGCAGGTATTCTGCGAAGGTTTGGGCTTGCTGTGAGAGGCTGGTGGGCTTGCCCTGTGAGTCTCTAATGGAGACCGGTCTGGGCTTGTAGTCTGAGCGAACTCTCTTGATCCACTTCCATTTTTGGCGAGGGTCAAGAGTGGCCTCGCTTTCGGCCAGTCGCTCCTTTAGCCACTGGGTTTTATCTTTGCGGGCTTGCTTTCTAATGTCTTTGTGGAGTTGGGCCTCAAGATCAAATCTCTGAGCGAGGCGTGCGGCGGAACGTTGCTGTATGAGCTGCCAAGTAGCTTGTGAGATCCAGGGGTGTTTGGGGAAGGACGCGGTGGTTGGGATGTGGTCGCTAATGGCTTCCTTGGTCGCCGCCTGGAGGCTCTGCCATTGCTCATGTGGTTGTGATTGGAGTGGGAGCTGTGGGGGTGGTTGTGAGTAGTCTGTGGTAGGGGTGATGGCATCCAAGTTTTGCTTGATGTGGTTGTTGTAGGCTTGCCGCTGTGCGGTAGTGGGGGTTCTGGTGTGGCGTGGTTTGGGGGCTGTGCGTTTGGCCTCTTTGGTGCGGAGCTGCAGCTCGACTTTGACCAAGTAGTGGTTGCTGTTGAGTGCTGCGCCGGGAAGAGTGTGGATGTCGTGGATGATGTTGCGCCAGTCTTTGTGTATAATGGCGTGGTCGAGTTGCACGAGGTCGCCGTTGGGTCTTTTGTGGGTGTGTCTATTGCGAGGTGCTTTCTCCATCCAGCTCTGTGGGAGGCAGTAGTCCTGTGAGGCCAGGAGGTCGTGGAACTGTCGCTGGTTGGTGTCGCCTTCTGCATCATCGTCTGGCTCGTCTTCCTCGGCAGTTTTGCCTGGGACGAAATGTGGGCCAGTGGCGTGAGGGATGGCTGCGAGCTCGTCTAAGGCTAGTGCGTTGAAGTCTCCAACCACTAGAAGGGGGGTGCGTTCTCTGTGAGTGGAGAGCTGTGTGGTGAGCGCTTGCCAGAACTGGTCCCGGCATTGCTGTTCGCGTTGGCTGTGTGGGGCGTAAACCGCCAGTATGCTGAGCGGAGCTTCGATGGTGTCGATGGTGAACCGAAGAAATCTGCCGTCGACGCAGGTGAGATCTGTGATGGTGGGTGTGAGGTGTGGGGCTGTGATGAGGGAGACTCCTGTGAAGGTCTGTGTGGGCTTGCCTTTGCTGTCGTACTCTTCTGTGGCGCTGTGGGTAATGGTGTAGCCTTCGATCATGAATTGATCAGGCTGCTTCATGTGCGTCTCTGTGAGCGCCAGCCAGCTAAGGCGATGCTTACGCATAATGTGTATCAAGGTGTGTAGCTTGGCTGCTTCCAGCAGGCCTGTGGTGTTCCAGAAAGCGCCGCGGAGGTGGTGCCGTGGAGGGGTTTGAATGTCGTGTTTGTATCTGCCCTTCTTGCTGGGTTGTACAATGTGGGTTTTGAACCAATGGGCTCTCGTGTGTTGTCGGTGGCGGGTGTCGTGTCGGGCTTGCCACTGCCTTCTGCTTTGTGGAGCTGGTCTGGTATCTGTACGAAGATGGTTGGGGGTGCTGTTGTTCTGTGGGGTCTTTTGCTTGAGCTTGAAGAGGTTCTGCAAGAACCTTCGGAATCTGTGGCATCTGTGGGTTCTGGTGGTCGCT
>CAJNDS010001371.1:0-21191 GCA_905221605.1 Symbiodinium natans | reverse complement strand
CCCCCCCCCCCCCCCAACGTTTCACAGAGGCTCAAGCAAATCAACTTTTGTTGAGCTGACGAGCGCGTTTAAACCTTTCAACTATGCTCCAGCGGGGTCGGCGGCTTGAGCCGGAGGCTCTTAAATCTTATTTCCCTATATAACCCCTTTACAGTTTTGCAGCGTTCCCGCAGAGCACGGCGGGATTGGGAAAACTTCCGTCTTGCGGGACAACTTCCACATCTACACAGTATCCCCTACATAAGCCCCAAAGAAGCCCCAAGGTCCGTTTTACGGGTCCCTCCTTTCGTCCCTTGATAGCCCTAAACCCCTCAAAGCCTAGCAGAATTTGGAGGGGCCTGCGGCCCTGCACACCGAGCACCGGCGCCTCAGCCCCCGAAGAGGGTTCTAGGGTCTAGGCTTTAGGGTAAGGGGTCTAGGGTCTAGGGTTTGGGGTTTGGGGTTTAGGGTCTAGGGTTTGGTCTAGGGGTTAGGGGTTTAGCAGGTTCAGTTCGCTGAGCTCTGCTCCGCACCGGTATATCCTGCATGTGTGTGGCCGTCTCAGAACAGGAAAGATTTGAAAGATTCCTGGCCTGTACACGACGTCTTGGGATTGGGAAAATTAGGGCTTGATGGTTCAAACCACCGAAAAACCCCAAACCCCAAACCCCAAACCCCAAGCCCTAAACCCTAAATCCCACACCCCCCCAATGTCAGTTGAGATAAAGCAGCTCGGACGCAATGCAGTGACTGCCACAACCCTAAACCCTAAACCCTAACCCTAACCTCTAAACCCTAAACCCTAAACCCTAAACCCTAAACCCTATGTGTTCTATCAGCAGCTCGGCGAGGGCAGGCAGTGTTGCACCAGGATTGAGCTCGAGAACATCGACGTGCATGGCGATGCGATGTGCGAGCTACCGAATGGCCCCGATGGAACTCTATGAGCATCATCTTGGCTTCGGTTCGGTTTAGGGTTTGGGGTTTAGGGTTTAGGGTTTAGGGTTTGGGGTTTGGGGTTTGGGGTTTTGGGGTTTGGGGTTTAGGGTTTAGGGTTTAGGGTTGCTGCCTTCAGCTGAGTGTCCGGGCTGAGTTGTACCAAGCCGGAGAACGTTGCATTTTGGCCGATGGGGTTTAGGGTTAGGGCTTCTAGTCTTCAGCGATCTAGGGATTTCGGTTTGGGTAACAAACCCCAAGTACCCTAAACCCGAAGTCCCCGAAACCCTAAGTCCCCTAAACCCCAAGAACATACAATGTGAGGTTTCAGGCTTTGGGATTTGGGATTTGGGGCTTAGCGCGCCAGGGGAGAGCAATCCCAGCGCAAGGAAGGAAGAGTGGCAGAGCAGAGAAAGCGGGGGAGGAAATCTCGGTTCTGGGCTGTAGGGGGGGAGGGTGACCCCTAAAGCCCTAAACCCCCAACACAGAGCCCCTTAATTTAATCCCAGCAGAGGATACTTGGGCCCCAAGGTATCTTGTAGATATCCATGTCGAGATCATAGATAAACAGTAGCCAGAGTTCTCTACAAGTCTTAGGATCCCCTAACCAGATTATAATAGGGGTTAGGGTTTAGGGTTTAAAGGGCCCTTCTCTGTAGTACCCTAAAATATCTATCACCGACGTCGCCAAAGCCTCGGAAAAAATTTGGCTGGCTGCCTGGGGCCACGGCGTCTTGTGACATAGCGCCTCCGCTAGGTCTAGGGTTTAGTATCTATGGTCCAGGGTTTTGGGGTTCAGGGTAAACCCGAAACCCTACACCACGACTACGTTTCTTTGTCTGCTGGCTTAGGGTTTAGGGTTTAGGGTTTAGGGCTTAGGGTTTAGAGTTTAGGGTTTAGGGTTGTGATCACCCCTGGAAAACCTCCAAGCCTGAGAATGCCTGAACCATGAGGACACCAGCATCAAGAACCGGGGTGTAAACCCTAAACCCCTGCACCGAAGACCCATGGCTCAGACGTAACAGCCCTAAACCCTAAACCCCCTAAACCCTGTAAACCCAAAGTCTTTACCTGGGAGACCTTTCTAAAGCTGCACACTTGGGCTTTTAAGCGCCCACAACTTTCAAGGGCGTAGCTTCCAGGGTGTTCAGGTTTTAGGGGTGTCGGGGGTTTAAGGTTTAGGGATAAGGGCACTGTGCCCTTGTCCTTTGTAGAGCTTGGAGCTTACATCCTTATCTTCTAACCTCACGCTTTTGAATCCTGAAATTCCCGGACGCCTGGGGCCTAAACCCTAAACGCTACACCCTAAACCCTAAGCCTAAACCCTAAACCCCAAACCCCAAACCCCAAACCCTAAACCCGAATCAGGGTTTAGGGCTTGGGAGTTCTGCAGGCCTGAGTCGCCAGGACGGACAGCGAAGCGCCGAGCCAGCAACCTGCCCTAAACCCTGAACCCTATCAACCCGAAACACTAACCCTAAACCCTAAACCCTAAACCCTAAACCCTAAACCCTGTATCCCCAACTCCTGCGTCTTAGGAATCCGCAGAGCTTTGGCCGAGGAAGTGTCTGGAGCTGAGATTTTCAGCGGTCAGCTCCTTGAGAAACTGTTTGCTTTATGTAGGCCTAATTCATTCTCATGGGTAGCTTACGGCAGTTCTTAAGAATTCGATATGGGCTGATGTGGTGGCAATATTGAGAGTTTTTTGGCTCCTGTAAGAAATAATCAGCATGAAATTCCAATGGTCCTCATCTCGAGGAGTAGGGAAAAAGCAAGTAGTCCTCCTCCTCCTCTTCCTCCTCCTGGTCTTCGTATTACTACTATGTTCCCATGTTGCATTTCATCGATCATCATTGTTATGTTGCGCTTCCTGCTCTTCCACATTTGTATTATCATTATAAACTCTTGTGCGGCCCACTGACTTGCGTCTTTCAGCCTCATATTATGCCATAAGGTTGGGTTTAGGGTACCCCAACCCCGAATACGGCGGTGCCTCGCCAACTGCTGAAGCTCTCGTGCGGGCAATGACGCGCAGCCACCTCGTGTGCACAGAACACCATCTCAAAGCTTCCTTCCTCGGTGTGCTTCAGACTTGTTGTTAGGTTCTTTGGATAGCCAACCCCCCCCCCCCCCGCCCCCTCCCCCTGGCAAAGGGATCTTAACTCAGAGAACTGCCCTAAACAAGGCTTTAGGGTTGAGTGGGGTTTGGCAACACAACGGGTTTGGCAAGACCATTTTGGAGTTCAGGGCTTAGGTTCCAAGACCCCCAGTCTTCCCAGCCCGAACGAATCTACAGTTACTGGCGATTCTTGGTAGGAAAGATGAAAACCCTAAATCCTAAACTCTAAGCCCTAAACCTCAAACGCTGAACCCTTTTTAGGCATCCTCGAGGCCTTCAAGGCTTCAAGGGACCGTGCAGGCAGCCTATCCCCTTACTTAGGGTTTAGGGTTTAGGCTTTAGGCTTTAGGGTTTAGGGTGTAGGGTGTAGGGCTTAACCCTAAACCCTAAACCCACGATTTAGGGTTTACTTGAAGGCGCTACAGCAGTTGCTTCGGTCGTTCGCTACTGGCTTCGCCAATGAGCAATCCAGCAGGCTACCCCTAAACTCTAGACCCTACACCCCAGAAGATAGCTATGTAGCCTGTAAACTCGTGACCTGATAGGCTCGCAGGCATGGAAACGATACATGTCGAAAAATCCGTGAACCCGAGCCAAAGGTGTCGACTGCCACGGCACCTTCGGCTAATGGTAAGTACCGAGTTCCGGCGTTCCTTTTAGAGACTTGCCTGGGAAGGTGCTTCAAGGTCTACATCGCCTTGATTCTTCTAAACACGAAACCCTAAACCCTAAACCCTAAACCCTAAACCCTAAACCGAAACCCCCAAGGACTTAAACCCTCCACCCCAAGTCGCAAAAATGGGCCCTGCACGTCAACAAATCGCTTAGAGGGTCGACCTTCGAACTTTCAGAACTCCGCTTTTCCAGCTTGCTAGTCCAATAACCATATTATAATACGGGCACCCCTTTTTGGGGTTGGTTACTTTAGAAGGGAACCCAGAAGCAAACAAGAAAAGGGTAAGGGGTACCACTGGGCTACCAAGCCAGCAGGTTTCAGGGTGATCGCCTCTCATTTCGTTTGTCTAGGCAAATAGATGAGACGCCAACCCTGAAAACCTAACTGATCGAGTATCTCCCTGATCAGCCTGACCCAGGGGGGCTTTTTTCCTCTGATGTAGGTTTTTACTGCCTTTTTGGGGGGCCCTTGCTAGGCTCAACCTGAAGAGCCAAGCCCTAAACCCTAAACCCCAAACCCCAAACCCCAAACCCTAAACCCTAAACCCTGAACCCTAAACCCTAAACCCCAAACCCCAGTTGTAGAGTGGCCTGGCCCGCCGGCGCCCGGCAGGCTGCCAGCCGCAGTGCCGGCGGCGCCGTGGGGGCCGCAGGTGCCCGGAGCATGATGCAAGGCTCCGGCCTAAGGCCTTTGGGAATCTTCATTTGTGTGTGTGTGTGTGTGTGTGTTGTTTTTGGGGTTCAGGGTTTAGGGTTTAGGGTTTAGGGTCTAGGGTTGAGCGCAATATGTGCCCACGGCTTCATGGTTTCAGGTTCAATTTTTGTACTCGAAACGCTTTCAGGGGTTTCTGCAAGCCTCTACGATTTGGCCGGTTGTCGGCCGGAAGCTACACTCTACGAAGTTCTGAATGCGTTTTGAGCCCGGGGAATAGATAGCGTGTAGGGTGTCGGGCTTGTAGACCAAACCCTAAACCTGAACCCTAAACTGAGAGTCCTATGAGTTGATATTGATGACACCCTGAGACCCCAGCGGACTTGGAGACCCCATGCCCGCAGCCTCTTGAATCTCACAAAAAAAGCAGGGAAATCAGGGTTCAACCCTAAACCCTAAACCCTAAACCTAAACCCTGAACCCTGAACCCTAAACCCATAGGGTTCAGGGTATCGTGCAGAGACTGTTGGGCGCCACGCCCCTGCATGCATCAACAACTTCACCACGTCACCTGCTACCGCCAGCATATATTGACACATCCGCGAAGCAACCGAACTAGCCGTAACTAGCCTTCAACCCTCAACCCTAAACCCTAAGCCCTAATCCCCAAATACCATAGGTTTGGAGTTCGGAGATCACTTGAATCATAGCTCTAGCAGCAGGTATAGCGTTCAGAGTTCGCAGCCTTCCTTTGCTTACCAAGGTTTAGGATTTGGGTTTAGAGTTTAGGGTTTAGGGTAGTTCTGAATAGAACCACAGCGAACTTGAGGCCCAGAGTCCACACACCCAGTAATCTAAAGCTCAACTATGCCTCCACGGCGCTGTGGAGTAGAGCACTAGTAGGGAATGAGAGGTATTAGGGATATCCTGTGCACCTTTTGGGTGCATGGGGAACCTCGTTCCCGAACTCCCGACTCAGAATTGGTACAGAAGCAGAATTCCGCCTCGATTTCTTCCCTACGAATAAAACCCTACAAAGTGACTTTACGTGACCCAGTGGCCCCTGCACTGAACTTCAGGGTTTAGGGCTTGGGTTTAGGATCTTCATGCTCAGGCTTTGAGGTTTAGCTGCCTGAAGCTTCAGTAGAGACCTACGGGCATGTGCAGGTTTAGGGTTTAGGGTTTAGGCATCTGATGTTTTGCAGCTCGCACTACGCCGCACGAGACCTGCCGAAACCGCCGCGGATGTACAAGCGCGCAGTTGGGCTAACGACTGGAACGATGGCGAAGCCCACGGCATGAGATTCAAGCCATTGCAGTGTGGCAGACTCGCTCAGTATCCCTTGTCTTCCAGGGTTTAGGGTTTAGGGTTTATGATCTATTTTGGGTAAGCTCCAAAGAATATGCTAGAATAGAGTTGGCATTGAATGATGTAAGTTCAGGTCATGAAGAAAAGGGGTCCATTTCTCAGAACCCTAAATAAACCCTAAACCCTCAATACCCTATACCCTGAACCCTAAACCCTAGCCCTAAACCCTAAACTAAACCGTAAACCCAGAACCCCTGCACCTGGTTGGGGGGTCCCTTACGTAGGCAGGGCTTCGGCTGGGCAAGCAAAAGCCCTCTCCCCTAAACCCTAAACTCTTGAACTTACTGGTCCTTCATAAAGAGTTACAGTATAGGATGTTAGGGTACCTATAATCAGCAACCCTAAACCCTAAACATGCAAGGTACCTCTTTCCCTTTGCAGGAACTACATTAGAGAAGAAGTCTACTACTACTACTACTACTACTACTACTACTACTACTACTACTACTACTACTACTACTACTACTACTACTACTACTACTACTACTACTACTACTACCAAGCACAGCGAACTGCACAAACATCCCCACAGCCCTTTGAACAACTGGGTCAAGGGTTGAGGGTTTAGGGGCTTAAGGGCCCGATGCCTTAAACCCTAAACCTTAGCCCTAAACCCTAAACCCTAAGCCCTAAAGCCTAAACCCTAAGCTACCCTAAACCCTAAACCCTAAACCCTAAGCCCTAAACCCTAAACCCTAAACCTAAACCCTCAACCCTAAACGTAAATGTGCTCAATATCAAAGAGCATCCTCAAGTTGAAAATTGAGGCATCGTCGCGTGCCCTGGGCATCACACACTCGCTGCGCCTCTTTTGCTGTCAATCGCCAGCCCGAATCCTTCGACCCCGAAGTCCCTAAAACCGAGGGTTTAGGGTTTAGGGTTTAGGGTTTAGGGTTTAGGGTTTAGGGTTTAGGGTGCCCTCAACCCCTACAGTAAGACCCGCAAACCTCAAGAAAGAACCTTCAACTTCAACTCAGCTGAGACCATGAACTCGCAACTTCAACCCTAGACTCCAGACCTTAAACCCGAACACCTCCACCCTAGACCCTAATGCAACCCGAAGGGTGACAAACACTACTGCGCTTGCACGGTTGCTTGCGCTCACGCTCACAAACAGTTGGCCGAAGGCTTGTGAGGCCTCCAGGCAAGGAAGGAAGGAAGGAAGGAAGGGAGCAAGGAAGTTTTTCAGGTCAAAACCCTCAAACCTCATCAAGACGACAAGGCTCTGTGTTCTGCTTGGGGGCTGCTTGCCCTTCGCGCCCAAATTAGAATGTCCACTCTAACATCTCCCTGAATCAAACATGCAACCGGGCCGCACAACTAACAAGCCAACACCCCCCCTCGCCCCCCCTCCGGTGGAAGGCTTTACCCTAAAATCTAACAGCCGTAAACCGTAAGACAAAAAAAACGAACTCCTCAAACAAGTCTCTAAACCCTGAAGCACTAGAACTAAATTGCGTCTCTACGCACTTTCGAGCATTCCCTAAACCCTAAACCCTAAACCCTAAACCCTAAACCCTAAACCCTAAACCCTAAACCCTAAACCCTAAACAAAATTGTCTGCCCCATGGAAGCCATCGGTTCGGCCACCCTCTCGTCCGGTCATCTGGCAGCTGCTGCCTGGGAAAGAAATCTCTCTCCAAGCTAAACCCTAAACCCTAAACCCTAAACCCTAAACCCTAAACCCTAAACCCTAAACCCTAAACCCTAAACCCTAAACCCTAAACCCTAAACCCTAAACCCTAAACCCCCCTTGGAAGACTAGTTGTCCCTTGGGGCTCAGATGAACACGAAACATACCTCCTACGGGGGCAATCGCATGCTAAGCTCCCCTCAGAACTTTAACACAGGCAGATTGTTCATCTTCCTTAGGGGTTGTGCAATCTCAAGGAAAACGCTAAACATGCTTCTCAAGGGGACTATATTGCAGTTGGCCCCAGACCCCTAAACCCTGAACTCCAATCAAGCCCGAAGCCCTATACACCCTAAACCCCAAACCCTAAACTTAGTAACCCTAAACCCCAAACCCCTTTTAGGGCTTAATAGAATCTGGGCTTACTACAAGATACCCTAAACCCTAAACCCCTTTTAGGGCTTAATAGAACCTGGGCTTACTACAAGATACCCTAAGCCCTAAACCCCTTTTAGGGCTTTCTAGAATCTGGGCTTACAAGATACCCTAAACCCTAAACCCCCTTTTAGGGCTTAATAGTATCTGGGCTTACAAGATACCCTAAGCCCTAAACCCCTTTTAGGGCTTAATAGAACCTGGGCTTAGGGTTTGGGTTTAGGGTTTAGGGTTTACTACAAGGCTTTGAGCTGTCCCCCAAGGCCCTGGCGAAGAGCTCTTCCAACTCCTGCGCGGTCGCGGCCTCAGACTGCACACTTCGGGGGTTCAGGAGGGTTTAGGGTTTCGGGTCTAGGGTTTAAGGGGTTCAGGTTGGGATGTTACCCGTTAGTTAACCAGTCCTTAATCGGGACTAGAATAGGGGGGTACTATAAGTAAGGACTGTCGGTATAAGGGCGAACATCCCAAGGTCCAGGGGATTTAGGTCTAGGGTAGGGGTTGAGGGCCCCAAGCCCCAAAACTAAACCTTAAGAAACCCTAAACCCTAAACCCCAAACCCTAAACCCTAAACCCTAAACCCTAGGTATCTAAGTGCCCGTGTGGTGTGTGCCACGCGCTCGCGGGGCAACTGCCCCCCTGCTGCCATGGGGGCTCATTGGCGTACCCTGAACCCTGCTCCCTACACCCTCTTTCCATTTCCTTGTAACCCCAAACCCTAAACCCTAAACCCTAAACCCCAAACCCTAAACCCTAAACCCCAAACCCTAAAGCCCCCTAAACCCTAAACCAACCCTATGCCCCAGAAGCCCGAGCCTCTCAGCGCCCTGAAACGCCGTAAACCCCTTCAGCCCTCTCAGCACCCTAAAGGGGTTTAGGGTTTAGGGTTTAGGGTTTAAGCCCCAACAAGCCCTATACACCCGCATATCTCGTAAATCCAATCAAGCCCCATGAAACCCGACGAAACCCTCCAGAACCCTGAACAAAAACACAATACGCCACCCACCGTATAATCATGATGAAGCCGTATACACTCTATGGGGCCTACAACCTAAACCCCCAAGCCCCTAACCCGTACACCCCTAAACCCGCAACCCCTAAACCCCTAAACCCCTAAACCCCAAACCCCAGACCCCTAGACCCCTAAACCCTAAACAAAAAGCTCTAAACCCCCTAAACCCTAAACCCTAAACCCTAAACCCTAAACCCTAAACCCTAAACCCTAAACCCTAAACCCTAAACCCTAAACCCTAAACCCTAAACCCTAAACCCTAAACCCAAGGCTTGGCTGCCGGGCCCAAGCGGGCGTTGGTCCCCGGCAGTAGCCCGGGAAGAAGCCCGGCTGGAAGCCTGGCCTGGGTGCGACTGGTAGGGTTTAGGGTTTAGGGTTTAGGGTTTAGGGTTTAGGGTTTAGGGTTTAGGGTTTAGGGTTTAGGGTTTAGGGTTTGGGGTTTGGGGTTTGGGGTTTGGGGTTTGGGGTTTGGGGTTTGGGGTTTGGGGTTTGGGGTTTGGGGTTTGGGGTTTAGGGTATAGGGTTTGGGGTTTGGGGCTTGGGGGTTGGGGTTTCGGGCTAGAAGGGTTTTCACGGAGCATTCGAGCATTGCACAAAATCGTCCGGGACTGTAGGTCTTCGGGAATTTAGGGTTTAGGGTTCAGTGTTTGAGTAATTTCGGGTTTGGGGAATTTAGGGTTAAGAGTTGGGGGGTTTAGGGTTTGGGAAATTCAGGGTTTAGGGTTTAGGGTTTGGCGAATTTAGGGTTTAGGGTTTTGGGGCATTTTGGGTTGAGGGTTTCAGGTTTAGGGCTGCTAAGGTTTGCTTAGGATGTAGGGAAGTAGGGGTGTCGGCGTGAAGGGGTTTAGGGGTTTCTGTCCTGGTTTCGGGTGGAAGGAGTTAGGGTCGGTTTAGGTCTGGATTTAGGGAGATTAGGTCGTTCATGTGAGGTAGGGAGTTTACAGTCCAGGGGTTTGATGGAGGGCCTCGGAGGCTCAGCCTACAGTTAAAGAGACGCCCCCCACAACCCTAAACTCTGAACCGCAGCTCTGTACTACCCAAGCCCTAAACCCTAAACCCTAAACCCTAAACCCTAAACCCTAAACCCTAAACCCCTAAACCCAGGTCTCATCTGGTTCGCGATGCAAGATCATGAAGCCAGAGCTTAGGGCCTAGGGCTTCGGGCCTCGGCCGAAATTCCTTGAAGCCTCAAAAGCCCTGAAGCTCGAACCCCCTTAACCCCGACGCGGCCACCATAGACGGTCGCATGCCTTCCTTTCTACGTGGCTGGAGGCCTTGGGGTTTAGGGTTTAGGGTTTAGGGTTGGCTGATTCTGAACCCTGACCCCAAAAGTGTTTAGGGTGTAAGGGCCAAATATAGAGGCCTTAATAATTGGAAGTGGGTTTTGGGGGGGTACTAGAGTATCATGGCAAAGGTACCGTAGGGGAATATTAAACCCTAAGCCCTAAACCCCTAAACCCTAAACCCTAAACCCTATACGTATTATTCCGACCCTTATATTTGGGATTCGGGTTGCGCCAACTGCCCGCATGCTTTTGCCTAAGACGGCCGGGATGGTCAACCACCATCTGCACAGCACGATGCTCCATGAAGCTTTTCCCCCCCTCAAATTCCCATCCAAAGGTCCAAAAGGAAACCCTAGCCTTAAACCCTAAACCTTACACGGTTTAGGCTTTAGGGTTTAGGGTTCAGGGTTTAGGGTTTAGGGTTTAGGGTTTAGGGCCCAAACCCAACCCCTGAGCCCTAAAACCTAAACAGGTTCGACCTGTCGGTGTTTATGCTCAGGCTTCCGGGCTTATGAATTCAGAGTAGGGGGCCCTCTGCTAAATTACCTTTTGCTAGGGGAATTCTAGCCTAAATAGTAAGACTTAAAACTTACATCCCATTCTAGGGCGCTTATAACTTATAACTCTGTCGATCTAGGGGGGGCCCCTACTTGTAGAATGCTTTCATGGAGTTTGGGGACATAAGGCCCTGTACAGCTGGGCCCCGGGCATGCTAGCCTGAGGAACATCCCAATCTTTGTGAGGTTCAGGGTTTTGGGATACCCTAAGCAGCCTCGAAGCTACTAAGCCCTGCAAACCCCACATCCCAAGCTCACCAGAACCCCGAAACCTAGCCGGGCTCGAAGGGATTACCTGCCTTATCTGTTAATTTTGGGACAGGTATTTAAACCCTAAACCCTAAACGCTAAAACCCTAAAACCCTAAAACCCTAAAACCCTGAAACCCTAAAACCCTAACACCCTGAAACCCTAAAACCCTAAAACCCTAAAACCCTAAAACCCTAAAACCCTAAAACCCTAAAACCCTTAAACCCTTAAACCCTGAACCCTAAAACCCTTAAACCCTGAACCCTTAAACCCTAAAACCCTAAACCCTAAACCCTAAACCCTAAACCCTAAAACCCTAAAACCCTAAACAACTACCAATTAGGGGGCTCATGGGTCCCACTCAAGCCCTCAAACTCTAGGGCTTAGGGTTTAGGGTTTGGGGTTTAGGGTTTAGGGTTTAGGGTTTAGGGTTTAGGGTTTAGGAATCCAGAAGCCTTAGACCCCGAAGCGTGGCTCATCGTACCTTGAATGCGCCCTGGGCCCCGCCCCCTTGCCGCTGCGCGTGTCAGTCGACATGAATTTGCTTCTAGAGGCTGCAGAACTTTTTTTTTTTTTGGGGGGGGGGGGGGGGTTCGGGGGGTTCAGGGTTTCAGGGTTCAGGGTTCAGGGTTCAGGGTTAGGGTTTAGGGTTTAGGGTTTAGGGTTTAGGGTTTAGGGTTTAGGGTTTAGGGTTTAGGGTTTAGGGTTTAGGGTTTAGGGTTTAGGGTTTAGGGTTTAGGGTTTAGGGTTTAGGGCTTCGAGTGTGGTCCAGGGTAACCAGCGTAACCAGCGTTTAGGGTTTAGGGTTTCGGGTTGAGGGTTTCGGGTTTAGGGGGAAGAAAATCAAGATTGTGGGTCAATTGGGTGTTTAGGGTGCCAATACACGGCCCATTTCTCATGATCAGTCTCACCCACTTAGAGGGTTCGGGGTAGTCAAAGCACAAGGGATTCACGGTCCCTATCCTCTGCCCACATTTTGGGCTGACAGTCCATAGCAGGGGTTATAATAGGGGGTACTATAAACCTACTAAGGCCTGTTAGTATAAGGGGGGACATCCCAACCTGAACCCCCCCTGAACCCTGAACCCTGAACCCTGAACCCTAAACCCTAAACCCTAAACCCTCCTGAACCCCTTGAGGATTTAGAGCCGGGGGGTGCAAAGGCTCAGAGCTTGGGGTACTCTATAGGCTTTATGGTGATTTGGCTCAGGGCCCGAACTCCGAGCCCTAAACCCCAAACCCTAAACCCTAAACCCCAAACCCTAAACCCTAAACCCTAAACCCTAAACCCTGAACCCTGAACCCTGAACCCTAAACCTTGCCCTGAACCAAGAACCGCAGACGCGCGCGGGCAAGGTTTCAAAGACTGGCAAGGGGCCACAGGGCAGCCCAGCTAGCAAACAATCTATTCGACAACATGCAAGCAGCTGTTGAACGAGAGCCCTAAGCCTTAAGTTCCCCTTAGCAGCGTTTAGGGTTTAGGGTTTAGGGTTTAGGGCCTAATCTCTCAAGCCCTAAACCCCAAACCCTAGACTGTAAACCCTAAACATCCCTAAACCCTAAATCCTAAGCACTAAGCATCACTGCCCCTAAACTCTGAGGGAGTTGGGACTTTAAAGCTTTAGAAGGCGGTAGGGTTTATACAGTTCAGGATACATGCGTAAGCTATGTGCATATGTGGGTGGTTGTCAAAATTATGGACCCTTTTTGGGTACACTAAATATTCGGTGCCGTATTATAATAGGGATCCAAAACGGGGCCATAATTTTGACAACCACCCATATAAATGCATACGTATATGGGGTTGATGAGGTTTATGGGTTTTAGAAGGTTTCGCAGTTTTCTCCAACGAAGCGGTGCTTGTCCCCTTTTTTTCAGATTGGGCGAAAAGCGTGAACAAAGGCTCAAGGGACTCTAACTGTCTCTAACTTCATATTTCGGGCATATAGATGGGGGCCAGATTGGGGCTTGGGGCTTGGGGTTTAAGAGACTAGGCCCTAAACCCTGAACTCCGAACCCTAAACCCTTAGCAAGGGAGGCACAACTACGAGTTCGAAACCCTGGTAGGGCACTACACCCTGATCCTGACATCTGCCACATGAACGTCCCTGCCCTAAGTAAGGGCCCATGTCCCTAAACCCTAAACCCTAATTCCTAAACCCTAGAGCCCAAGTACATAATAAGAGGTACATGGACCCTTCGTTCTGTGGTCAGTACTCTGTCCAGGATGCCCAGCAGCCCAGGAGAAACAAGGCGGGTTTAGGGCGTAGGGGGCTTAATTCGGGTTAAGTGTAAGGGACACCTAAGCCCAAACTAGGGAACATGAGGGCGTCTACAAATATTGGGCCACACAGCCACCCTACAACCCTAAACCGTATAAGCCCTAAATCCGACCAGCTCTCAACCCCAGAGTCAGGCCGAAATCCTAAACCCTAAACCCTAAACCCTCAACCCTAAACCCTAAACCCTATATATCTTAGCGTAGTTACATGGTTCCTTAGTAGCTAGTATGGGCCCTTACATGGGGGACCCTTCTCGACCCCTTTTTTGCACTCTACAACCCAAGGGCCCAAGGGCCCATACTTCCGAACCCAACAAAAAAGAAGGTTAGGGACCAGCTTAAGGGACCATGTAACTATCCTTAGACTGGAACAGCAAGCCCTATAAGTTCGCCTCTTCTTGCAACCCCTTCAAATTTGATTGTTGTACAGTACTTACTTGCAACAGAACCTACTAAAACCCAAACAAATCAAGATCGGCCCAGTTAAGCCCCAAATGAGGCCCTAAACCCTAAGCCCTACGCCCTAAACCCTATGCCCCGAAAGCCCTAAACCCTAAACCCTAAACCCTATACCGATACCCTGTAAGCCCTAAGTGGTCTTATCGTCAACAGCCACCTACAGGTGGTGGGCCCTTGTGGCCGCAGCATCGTTGCCCAGAGGGGAGGAGGCTCAGGGTGAAATGCTTTGGTTCTGGGATTAGGGTTTAGGGTTTAGGGTTTAGGGTGTAGGGGGTTTAGGGTTTAGGGCGTGCAGGGTTTAGGGGGTTTAGGGTTTAGGGGGGGTCAGGTTTAGAGGGTGTAGGGTTTAGGGGGTGTAAGGTTTAGGGGGGCTTACGATTTAGGGGGTGTAGGGTTTCGGGGGCGGAAGGTTTAGAGGGTGTAGGGTTTAACGGGTGTAGGGTTTAGGGGGAGTAGGGTTGGGGGGGGGGGGGGTAGGCCGACTGCTTGCTGCGGGGATTTCCATGAAGTAGAGTTTTATGTTGCAGCACGCTCCATAAGTGCTACGCGTAGGTCTCTTTATCATTCCTTACCTACGTGAACCGCTTTGATTCTGAGGGTTTATCAAGAGCTTTGATTTTGGGGGTTGGGGGATTTGCTTTGGGGCTTGAAAGGTTTAGGGCCTCTTGGGTTGGCGGCCTGAGCCGGAGACTCTAAAATTTTGGGGGGCGGAGTCTAGGTTTCAGGGTTTAGGGTTTAGGTTTGTAGTCAATCCGGGCGCGCCCGTGGTGTATCGCTGCTAGGCGCCAGCCCTAGCTTCGGCTACCCCGGTGGCGTCATTTGGCGCCGACCCAACGTTTGGGTTTAGGGTTTAGGGTTTAGGGTTTAGGGTTTAGGGTTTAGGGTTTAGGGTTTAGGGTTTAGGGTTTAGGGTTTAGGGTTTAGGGTTTAGGGTTTAGGCGAACATCGAGCCTCCGCCGGGCCGCCTGACTCCTGCATTGCCACCCCCAGGGGCTCAGCTCTCGGCATCCGGCTGCACCTCGGGCCTGGCCCAACCCCGACACGGTTTAGGGTTTAGGGTTTAGGGTTTAGGGTTTAGGGTTTAGGGTTTAGGGTTTAGGGTTTAGGGTTTAGGGTTTAGGGTTTAGGGTTTAGGGTTTAGGGACCACTGGCTCTCTGTGTAGCCACGGGAATCCCTCTACCCCAAAACCTAAACCTCAGGGCTTGGGATACGTACTAAGCCCCATGTAGTCCGCAACCCTCAACAACCTAAACCCCAAACGGACATGAACCCGAAGCCCTGCAACCCAAATGGTCCCACAACCTGAGCCTGAACCGTAAAACCCGAAACACCCTAAACCCCCAAACCCCTAAAACCCTTAAACCCATAAACCCTAAAACCCCTAGCCTAAACTCTGAACTCTGAACTCTGAACTCTAAACCCGAAACCCCAACACCCCAAAACCCTCAAACCCCCAAAACCCCAACACCCCAAGACCCCCAAAATCCCCAAAACCCCAAAACCCCCAACACCCCAAGCCCCAAAAGCCCAAAACTCCAAAACCCCAAAACCCCAAAACCCCAGAACCCCAGAACCCCAGAACCCCAGAACCCCAGAACCCCAGAACCCCAAACCCCAAACCCCAGAACCCCAGAACCCCAAACCCCAAAACCCCAAACCCCAAAACCCCAAACCCCCCCAAAAAACCCCAAAACCCCCCCAAAAACCCAAAAAACCCAAAAACCCAAAACCCAAAAACCCCCCAAAACCCAAACCCCCCAAAACCCCAAAACCCCCCAAAACCCCCCCAAACCCCAAAAACCCCAAAACCCCCCCCCCCAAATCCCCAAACCCCCAACAAACCCAACCCCAAACCGCCAAAAACCCCAAAACCCCCAAAACCCCCCCACCCAACCCCAGAACCCCAAAACCCCAAAACCCCAGAACCCCAGAACCCCAAAACCCCAAAACCCCAAACCCCAAAACCCCCAAAACCCCCCAAAACCCCCAAAACCCCAAAACCCCCAAAACCCCCAAAAACCCCCAAAACCCCCAAAACCCCGAACTTTAAACCCGGAAGCCTCGGCCCTAAACCCTAAAACCGCCTTGCCAAGCGGAAGGCTTCGAGCTCGCTGCACGCGGCTTCCACTTGGAGGAGCGCCGGAAACCTGACTTGGGCTTAAGTTTAGGGCTAAGGGCTCAGGGCTGAGGGTTAAGGGTTAAGGGTTTAGGGTTAAGGGTTTCGCGTTTAGGGTTTCGGGTTTAGGGTGTTGGGGTTTAGGGTTCCGAGTTTAGGAGTTGGGGTTTCGGGTTTAGGGTGCTAGGGTTTAGAGTCTCGGGTTTAGGGTTTCGGGTTTAGGGGCTAGGAAAAACCCTCCCACACCCTGAACGCTTCGAACCCTCGATTCGAACAACTAAGCATCCCTACCTGATGGGTTCAGGATTTTAGGGGTTGACTTAGGGTTTAGAGGCTTGGGGCAGGCACATATGCTTTGTACTCCACACCCCGATAAACCGGAGATGCCAGAGACCCCAATAATGTTCGTTAGGCATAGTCCTTAACCCTCAACCCACTAACACAGAACCCGAAGAGTGTTCCTGGTTGCAGGAGTTTTTTGGAAGATGCAAACCCCGTAAACCCTTCTGAATGCCTGGTGTGGGGTTTTGGTTTCCTAGATCCTAAACCCTAAACCCTAAACCCTAAACCCTAAACCCTAAACCCTAAACCCTCACAAGCCCTCTGGAGCCGAGGGGCTGGGTCACGTCGATTTCGAGGCGCCGGGCGCTGTAGAGCTGCGGGATGAGACCTCTAATGGGCTAGGGTTTAGGTTTAGGGTTTAGGGTTTAGGGTTTAGGGTTTAGGGTTTAGGGTTTAGGGTTTAGGGTTTAGGGTTTAGGGTTTAGGGCTGTGATCTAAACCCTAGACCCTAAACCCTTGAAGGCCCTAAACACCCTAAGCACCCAAAGGACCTTGAAGTCTTTAAGGACCCTAACCCTAAGCACCCCAAGGACTCGAGGCCCAATAAAACCCCTAGAGACCTCAAGGACCCGAAGGACCCGAAGGACCGAGGGCCTTAGGGACCCTAGCGACCTGAGGACCGAACCTCAGGACCATAAGCCTCAAACTGTAGACCTTCAGCAAACACCCTAAGCACCCCCAGAACCCTAAGGACCCTAAACCCTAAACCCTAAACCCTAAACCCTGATAGCCAAGGACGACCTGATAAGAACAGAGTGAACCGCGCAGCTACAGAGGGAGGGTTCAGGGTTTAGGGTTTAGGGTTTAGGGTTTAGGGTTCAGGGTTCAGGGTTCAGGGTTCAGGGTTTAGGGTACCCTAAACCCTAAACCCTAAACCCTAAACCTAAACCTAGGGCTCAGGGTTTCGGGGAAGGAGCTGAGTTCAGAGTCACTGACACTGATGCACTCAGTGTCTGACACATTTTGCCGGTTCAGGGTTGGGGTGGAGGACTGCAGTGCCGAAATATTCAAAACACGTTGTGTATTGAAGACCTCACCATCTTAACATGCAAGATGAGTTCGCTTTAGGGGTTTCGAGTAAGGGTTTCTGGCTCCCGTGCCTAAACCCTCAACCCTAACCCCCAACCCTAAACCAAAAAACCTAAACCCTAAACCCTAAACCCCTAACCCCTAAACCCTAAACCCTAAACCCTAAATCCTAAACCCCAAACGCCGGCAAGCAGCAGACGTCAGCGATGGAAGGCAGGTCGCCCACCTCGTTACAGAGTTCTTCTACGGATCCTTGGTCTTGCCTAAGCCCTATGGCTTTTAGGGTTTAGGGTAGGGTTTAGGGTTTCGGGTTTAGGGTTTCGGGTTTAGGGTTTCGGGTTTAGGGTTTCGGGCTTCCGGTCTCGGGTCTAGGGTTTCGGGTTTAGGGTTTCGGGTTTAGGGTTTCGGGTTTCCGGTTTCGGGTTTAGGGTTTAGGTCCGCCGATGCTGGCTTTGGATGGGTTTTGAGGAGGTGAAAACCTCCCTCTACCCCCCCAAAACGCGGAGAGGGGTCGGTGCACAATTTTTTCGTGGAGGACAGGCGGTTCAGCACAGGGGGTAGGGGCGCCCTCAGCAAAATCAGCGTTTTCGGCACCCACACCACCCCCCCCACCCCCCCCCGCCCCCTGCCCCCCCCCCGCCCCCCCCCCCCCCCCCGCCCCCCCGCCCCACCCCCCCCCCGCCCCCCGCCCCCCCCCCCACCCCCCCCACCCACGCCCGCCCACGTCCTGGTGCTACCCCCTACCCCCCCCCAAACGTTTCACAGAACTCGGCCGAGCAGGCTGATGATGTTCGAACCATGCGAGCGGGTTTAGAGCTCCAGCGGGGTCGGCGGCTTGAGCCGAGGCTCTTAAATCCGGCCCCCGCGCCGCCCGTGGTCCAGGGCGGAGCCCGCGTCGCACTAAAGCGCTAGCTTCAAGGGGCGAGCGCCCGAGCCGCCGACCCCGCCCAAAATTGCTTCAAATTCGCGCGGGGCCCTTCGGGAGGCCTCCGAAACGGCATCCAAGGGGACGCAACACGCGGTGGTGCGAAAAGCACGAAAACCTCGTAAAAACCATGGGTTTTTACGAAAAACCGAGGCCACAAAACACCCGCAGCACCCCATTAAACCCTCACGGGCACGCATCATCGACCCTAGCTTTTCACATGGGGCGCGCGCCAGGCCGAAACCATGTTTTTCAAGGTTTGGGGGGGGTACCGGAAGCCCAAAACCAGGCGAGCATCATGAGCATCAGCAGCCCTGGCCCGCGGACCCAAGGCAAGAAAAAACGCTGAAAAACGCTGAAATCACCGTAAATACCGTGTTTTTATGAGGGTTTTCACGCGTGCCTCCGACCCCCACCCTTGTTGCCCTTGACCCGCCCCCAAAGTGCGCATCATCGAAACCCACGTCGGGGGGGGGTCTGCTGATGCTGCTGATGCGCGGGGGTCCGGGGCATCATCGAGCCATCGTTTCTCATGTGGGCTTCGTGGGCCTCCGGGCCCACGGCCCAGAGACCCAGCTGATGCTCATGATGCTCGGTTTGGGGGGGTGTTCCAACAGCAGAAAACCTCGTAAATACCGAGTGTTTTGTGGGTCCACGTAAAAACGCCCCTAAAATCGCTCATTTTACGCGCTCGAACGGCTTCGTGCCTACAAAACACCCGAACAGCAGGACCCCGAATGCCCTTAAGGGCATTCGGGGTCTTGCTTTTGGGGGTTTCGTGGGCACGCAAGCGTTCAAGCACATACAATCGGCGTGTTTAAGGGGGTTTTGGATGGCCTGGGGGAGGCCGCTGATGCTCATGATGCTCCCTTTCCTGGGTCCCAAAAGGCTTCCCAAGCCCAAAAACACGTGTTTACAGCGTTTTCTGAAGGTTTTTCGAAGGCAAAACGCATGCATAGAATGCGTTTAAGGCCCCCAAACCAACCCCACTGATGCTCCTGATGCGGGTGCGCGCGCGCGCGCGCGCGCGCGGGGGGGAGGGAGGGGTGGCGAAGGCAGGAGAAAGAGAGACAGAGAGAAGGAGAGGACAAAGACACGGGAAAGAGAAGACAGTGCCAAGGTTCAAGGTTTCGTGCTTTGGGGGGCGGGGGCCGGCCCGTGCCGCTAGGCCTGAAAATCCGGCCCCCGCACCGCCCGTGGTCCAGGGCGGAGCCCGCGTCGCACTAAAGCGCTAGCTTTAAGGGGCGAGCGCCCGAGCCGCCGACCCCGCCCAAAATTGCTTCAAATTCGCGCGGGGCCCTTCGGGAGGCCTCCAAAACGGCATCCAAGGGGACGCAACACGCGGTGGTGCGAAAAGCACGAAAACCTCGTAAAAACCATGGTTTTTTACGAAAAACCGAGGCCACAAAACACCCGCAGCACCCCATTAAACCCTCACGGGCGCGCATCATCGGCCCTAGCTTTTCACCTGGGGCGCGCGCCAGGCCGAAACCACGTTTTTCAAGGTTTGGGGGGGGTACCGGAAGCCCAAAACCAGGCGAGCATCATGAGCATCAGCAGCCCTGGCCCGCGGGCCCAAGGCAATAAAAAACGCTGAAAAACGCTGAAATCACCGTAAATAAATACCGTGTTTTTATGAGGTTTTTCACGCGTGCCTCCGACCCCCACCCCTGTTGCCCTTGACCCGCCCCCAAAGTGCGCATCATCGAAACCCACGTCCGGGGGGGGGTCTGCTGATGCTGCTGATGCGCGGGGTCCGGGCGCATCATCGAGCCATCGCTTCTCTTGGGCTTCGTGGGGGGGTCCGGGCCCACGGCCCAGAGACCCGGCTGATGCTCATGATGCTCGGTTTGGGGGGGTGTTCCAACAGCAGAAAACCTCGTAAATACCGAGTGTTTTGTGGGTCCACGTAAAAACGCCCCTAAAATCGCTCATTTTACGCGCTCGAACGGCTTCGTGCCTACAAAACACCCGAACAGCAGTACCCCGAATGCCCTTAAGGGCATTCGGGGTCTTGCTTTTGGGGGTTTCGTGGGCACGCAAGCGTTCAAGCACATACAATCGGCGTGTTTAAGGGGGTTTTGGATGGCCTGGGGGAGGCCGCTGATGCTCATGATGCTCCCTTTCCTGGGTCCCAAAAGGCTTCCCAAGCCCAAAAACACGTGTTTACAGCGTTTTCTGAAGGTTTTTCGAAGGCAAAACGCATGCATAGAATGCTTTTAAGGCCCCCAAACCAACCCCACTGATGCTGCTGATGCGGGTGCGCGCGCGCGCGCGAGCGCCGGGGGGGGGAGGGGGGGGAGGGAGGGGGGGCGAAGGCAGGAGAAAGAGAGACAGAGAGAAGGAGAGGACAAAGACACGGGAAAGAGAAGACAGTGCCAAGGTTCAAGGTTTCGTGCTTTGGGGGGCGGGGGCCGGCCCGTGCCGCTAGGCCTGAAATCCGGGCACGCCCGTGGTCCAACGCCGTTAGGGGGGTTAAGCCGCTGACCCGGTTGGCTCCCCAACATCCGGCTCCAAATGCGGCTCCCGAAGGGCATCAATTTTCAGGTACAATTTTTATCGCGAAAAACGCGCTATTTCCCACCGAATTTGGGCTCCTGGACGCATTTTTTGGGTGCCCCATGGGGGGTCCCAAAAACGACCCCGGAGAGCATCATCGACTCTCTTTTTCAACTTTGGCCAAATACGCGTTGTTGATGTTTTTTGGGTGGCATCGGCCACCGCAAAGGACCCCCACAAGAGCGCGCATCATGAGCATCAGCGGGTTGGGTCTCGGGTTTCGGATGCGGCTGAGAGCTTGGAAAACACAGAAATCGCTGTAAATACCGTGGTTTTCGTGCTGTTACGGACATTTCCGTTTTGAGGCCGGCATATGCCCCTATAAGCCATGCATGCCTGGAGGCCGGAGCCGCTGATGCTCATGATGCGCGGCCGGGCAGGGGGCCAGGGTGCGCATCATCGAGGCTTCGTTTCTCTTTGCAAGCGAGCATCAGCAGCATCAGCGGCTCCGGAAAGGGTTTTGGGCGGCAGGATTTCGAAGGATGCTGGCATAACTCCATAACATGGCACTCGACATGCGCACGCACGCGCGCGCGCCCGCGCGCGCGCGCGCGCGCGCGCGCGGAAAACGCACCAGCTC
>CAJNDS010001370.1:0-21204 GCA_905221605.1 Symbiodinium natans | reverse complement strand
GAGACATCATCCAACCAACAGTCCACGTTTGCCACATCTCGTCGCCTTTGGATCTTGTCTATCACCGGGTGCAATGCCACCTTTGCTAACGATGGCGCCGCTGGGCAACCCGCTTGCACGCCATTTGTAGCTCTGATGCCTGCCGATAGCACCCCATCCGCCACCAAGTATCTGGCACCCATGTACACTTCCAGTGCCATCTTCAGGATTAGCGGCGGATATTGCAGGGCCGTTGCTGCCATGATCAATTGCTGAAATTGGATGGTATCGAAAAAGGACTCGAGGTCCACAAAGAGTGACACCACATGCACGCCATTTGTCTTTGCCACCTCATTTCGCAGTAGTCTGCCGACGGCCACGTCCAAGCAGCAACTGCCTGGGACTGCCTTGTCGTACGTGGCAGCTGTGGCATAGCCTGCCTGCCAAGTACTTACCAAATCCCATCGCAGACGGACCCAAGTCCTGTACAGGATGTGTAGCACGGCGATTGGTCTTTCCCGGGTCAGATTCTTCGGCAGCATTGCTATAAGGGAGACTGTCATTTGCTGCGGCCATGCTGCCTTGGCCTCACATTCATGGTAGAAGGACACAACGGCTTCAACTGCTTTATCGTCCATGGCCTGCAAATGGTCAATCCTCCAGCCAGCTCTTTAGTGCCAGTTTTTTGATCCTTGCCTTGACCTCGACAGGGTTCAGCGGCTCCACGCTGGCCGCTTGTTTTTTGGCTGCATCCTCAAGCTCCGTCATGAGCGAGGCCGATTTTGCCAACGGCTGGCCCGTCGTCCACACTGCCGCCCAGTGATCTCGGCGAATGTGTGGCCGTTCCAGCATGTCATATTCCATGTAGGGTCTTTGTACCACTTGTTCTTCTTTTCGCAAGGCATTGTATAATGGTCGCATGCCCTTTTCCATGGCCTTGCTGAGCCATTGCTTGTACTGGTGGGCTGTCTCCTCCATATCCGCCTTTCTCGCGTAGCATTGCTGTTCGTCGATGCGCTTCAGAACAAGCCTAGCGTCCGTACCCCGGCCCAGGATACTCACGAGCATATCCTCCTGGTTCTGCGCATCACCCTCGTAATACTCGCCGAGCCTGCGTTGGACCAGACGCGCCACCGGATGCGCATCGCCATGATGTCTGCCTTGTTTGACCCATTGTTGGACCCGGTTCCAAAAGGCCGCCCTCTTGCCCGTCCAGACAACGTTCTCCGGGTTGTTGACCACCAATTTCTTCCGCACAATCTCCGATTTAACACCCATACCATCGATTCGGCCTGTGATCGACCTCTCCACACCGGCACTCAGGTGAGCAAATGTCTCACTGAGCTCATCTTCCATCTTGGGTTCATCCAAGATGTTGATGCTCTGTGTGTTTTGTACTGGTTCATACTCCACAGTCTCCGTCACCAGTGCTCCCGCCTTCTTCATCTGGGGAACATCAGGGCTACTGCACGGTTGGGCCACCCTCCAATGCATTGCAGCATGAGGCCGAAAAGGGGTTTCCCAATCCGTTTTCACTTGAAGGATGGGCACCAAGCATTTCGCAACCAGCCCGTAATCGATTTCGTCCGATCCTTGGGCCGTTGGTTCCCCCACTCCAACAAATGCACCACCAACTTCTGTCGCCAGAGTTGTGCCCCTCATGGTATCCTGGGCTTCATTCCAATCACCCAGCACCATATATGGCACTTTGCAGCCCTTGAGAAAGGCTATCAGTCTCGCCAGTACTTGGATATTGGACCCTGGAATCCGACCCCGCTCTCCAAATACAGACTGACGATGATCAAATCCCAGCCTTTATTTCTCATGGCACATGCCAGGAAGCCCGCCGGTCCTGTCCCATACTCAATAAGGTATCGCAGGTTCCTATGTCGGGGTGCCACCACTGCCAGGCCTCCTTGTACACCCTTAGTTTTTGTACTGCCTGGCATGCCAATGAAGGTGTATCCCATATCTTGGCAATGGCTCATGGCTTGCTGGATACCCTCTGTCTTGAGATGGGTTTCCTGCAGCACCACCAGGTCCGGTCCTAGTTCGTGTATCCATGCCGCTATGGGTTTCCTCCAGCTGGTGATGTTAGCCGAGGTGATTTTGATGCATTCGGCCTTATCATCTTGGCGATACCCACTTGCCACATCTGCCAAGATCCACTTGGCATATTGTGCGTCCTGCTCCACAAAGGAACGAAGCACTTCGTGGCATGCTCGTTGTTGTAGCGGGTTGAGTTCCTGCTCTTCCAGTTTCTCAATGGCTTCGAGTGCGGCAGCCTCACTGGAAGCATCATATCTACCCACCACTTGACACAACATTTGCCACTCCTGTGGTAGATCCTTAGGTGGTGCTCTTGGGTGCGCTTTCCGTTTCTTGGGCTTTTGCTTCCTTTGGTGACCCTCAGCACTTTGCGAGGCCGACAACCTTGCTTCCTCAGCTTTCTGCGAGGCCTTTAGGCTATCCCCTCTTACCGCAGTTGGGTCTCCCATCTGTGTTTGGCTTCCCTCTGCTTTTTGCGAAGCCGAATTCACCCATTCATCCTCATGGTCCGCACCTCCCAGACCGAAGTATCTGGGACCTGTGACCGCCCAACTGCTATCCACAGCACGGGCTGACTTTGGACCCCGCGTTACTGGACTCCAGCTCTCTTGGCTGTCTTCCACTGTGCTGTTTGTATTAGGCACTTGGGTACTACACACAGCTTGACTGCCTTCCCCATGTACCTGTGGCCATACAATGTCCCCGTGACACTGCTTTCGGCCACCGCCAAAAGAGAAATCAGAGTCTCCCCGTTGAGACTCCTCTACTTGTCCTGCTTTCATAGTTTGGCTGTTCGGACCAGGAGCTGCCCTGAGGTGTCGGCCCCTCCGCTCCTGTCCCAGCCTGAGGTTTCACTCGCCCTGGGCACGCGCCGGCGAGCGTTCGCGCCCCGTTGGCGTTGCCCTGACTGACACATCTCGAGACATGCGCATCGGCCCATATATGCCAAGTTCAACTGGCATGCTCGGCTCTCTTGGTCCCAAGACTCCCGTCCAGTCTGTCTCCACGACTTTGACTGCCATCCTTGTTTTGAGCGCCTCCGCTTGCTCCTCAGACAGGATGATCCCTTCCTTTTCCAGGTAGTCCGCGACGTCCTTGTATGGCGAGTCCTCTGAATCCTTCACACAGGCTTGGACTTTCTTCTGTGCTTCCGCTACCTCCAGCTCCGTGGCCTGGATGGCCTGGCTGACTTGCGCAAGCTGCTTCATGGCCTGCTCGAACTCGCTCTTTATCTTCTCCGTTTTGTCTTGAAGCCGGACCTTCTTCTCAATGAGCGTTCTCAGCTTGTTTGTCGTCCGTCTGTATGTACCAACATGGCGGCTGAGTTCCTGCTTTGGCGTCTCGTCCTCAGGCTTGTAGTCCCCCGGCGGGGGTATCCCCGCCGCTCTGAGGAGCCTTTGCACTGCGGGCTCGGCTCCTTGCCACACAGTCTCAATGGCCGCATGGTACTCCTTCTGTGACATGCTTTCTGCCTGCAATCCATTGCCAGGTAATCCCGGGGGCCAAATTGGCCCCGGCTCCATCGTCCGCGGCTTCCATCCTGCTTCTTCGATGGCCTTCTTTGCCTCCATAGAAAGCGTACCCCACGCCTTCGTGAGGGCTTGATCGGCCATCCCTTCTTTGTTCTTGGCAGGTCTTGTCCACCAAGTAGCATCTTCCTTTGGCCATTGCCACTTCTTCCGCTGGCTTGACCATGCTCGCTCACGGTAAGTGGCCTTTTTCCACGCCTTTCCGCAATGCCAGCAGTACGGGTTGTAGTACAAGTCTTCATTCCAGACCCAACCCACCTCGCAGTGGGCACACACAGTACAATGCTTCCTCATGACTGCTGCAGCCTGATGCCAGTCTAAAACGATTTAGGGTTCGTTCCAGACCCTTGAACTTGAAACCACTAGCGGGCACTTTTTGCTGGGACTCGGTCTGTTCAGCAGTCCCTTGAGCCTTGTTGGCAGCAGTGAAACGACAAGGAAAAATACTTCTACAGGGGGGGCACATGGCTAACCGAAAAGTTTGTTACCCCCTCTCCGAGTTACACTTCATTGCCTCACACTTCTCATCGCAATTAAGTTCACTCGGATGCAAACTCCTCATCCCTCACTTCGGTCATCCTTTTCCTTTAAATACATCGTGGTGCACACTTCTTTTGTTGGTGTGAAACGTGAAACGAAGAAACTACGCTGCTACTGGTAGCCTCTCTCACTTCTCTTCAAACACATACACAGACGGCTTTTTCAAGACTTCGTCCATAGGTGCGATCCTGCACCTTTAGTTTATTGTCATTTCGGACATCTTTCTCTTCCAAGCCCCCTCAGGGCGTCACTTCTTCTTTTCACCTTCCTCTTTGGGCTTCTTCCCTTTTCCTTTTCCATCTCCTTTTCGGAACTTCTTCTTGTTCTCGTCTAGCAACTTTGCGTACTCGGCCCTAATCTCCTTCTCATTTTCACGAAAGTACTTCCTGAACTGGGCCTTTGTTCTCTCCGTTCCATCCTCGTTCTTCACATTCAACCACGGGGTGTATTTCCCATTCTTGTCGTAGGAATACCCTGCGTCCCAACACATCATGTAGCTGTGGCCGTGTCGGGAACACAGAATGCAAAGCTTCTTCTTTTTGTCTTCCTCCTCGTCGGTCTCTTCTTCGATGTTCAAAACGAACTTCCCTTCCAGATTCTCCTGTCCTTTCTCGCTTTTCAACTTCTGGAAGTCACTTTCCAACTTCTTGTTGGTCTCCGACAAACCTTTGATGCTCTTCTTCAAGGTCTTATTCTCCTCTTTCATGCTCTTCGCTTTCTCTTCATCCATGGATCCAACGCTTTCACGTTTCCTCTTTCGGAGCATCTCCAATTCTCCTTTCATCGCTTCCATCTCTTTCTCGTTCTCTTCCTTTTTCTTCTTGAGCTTCTCGTTTTGCTCTTGAACTTCCTGAAGCTCAATTTCCACCTTCTGCTTTCCCAATCGCAAATCCATGAGCTCTTCCTTGATTGCGACGTCCACCTTTGGGTTCAAAAGCGGCGGCCTTTCTTCCTTCTCGTACTTTCGAAGCTCTTTTCTCTTTTCACCCAGCTCTCGCAACGCTTCGGCCAGCTTTGGCCTCAACTCATCCATCTCCTTTTCCAACTCTTCTTCATGCTCCAAAATCTCATCAGCTTGGGCTTCGATCGCTTCACAATCCTTCTTGCTCTTTTCCAACTCATCCTCCAACTTGTCCCACAGCTCGGACAAATTCTCTTTTTCTCGTACCTTGACCGCTCGGTACACCTTCGCCTCCTCGTACCTTTCCGAGGTCGAGGCAAACGCTCTTCGGGCCTCATCCAGCTTCTCCTTTTTCTCCGTCATTTTCCCCAAGAGCTCTTTCACATTTTTCTCTTCTTCGAGCACCTCTTTCTTCGCTGTCTCCTTGAGAATCTCTTGTACATCTTCCTCCTCGCTCGAGGTCTCTTCTTTTTCACCTCCATCTTTCCTCTCTTGGGACTCCTCGTCGGACTCTTCTTCCTTTTTCTCTTTCTCTTTTGGCTGCTTCTCTTCGCTTTTCTCTTGGGACTCCTCGTCGGACTCTTCTTCCAGACTCTCTTTCTCTTCTGGCTGCTTCTCTTCTTTCTTGTCGAAGATCCCTTTCCTTCTTTTCTTTGCTGCTTCCTGGAGCTCTAGCAGCTCGACCTTTCTCTTTTCGACTTCTTTCTCCTCGCTTCCAGCGCTGCTTCCAGGTTTCTCTTTAACTCCATACTTCTCATCCAACTCTTTCACCTTTTCCCCAAGCAACACCAGGTTCTCTCTTGGCCCCGAGCGGCAGAGCTTTAAAGCTTTGTTCAAAAGCTCAACTGCCTCAAGGGATCTTGCGTTCATAATCATCTCCTTGAGGGCTGCCTCGTGAGCTTTCACTGCCGCCTCTTCGGTCGCTTCTAAAGCGCTTGGCTGGGCCTCCATCTTTTCTTTTTCTCTCTTTTTCTTTTCCACCTGGCCTTCTCTTTTGCTTGAGCTGAAAACGGCTGCGGACACGCACAACTTCTCTCTAGCGTACTCTCCAAGCACCGGACTACAAACCATGAAAAGCAACATCATGACCATGATTCCCGTGAACATGTAAAATCCAAAACTCAACTCTTTCTTTTCACTTTTCAACCCTTCACTTCCTTGAACCATTAACATCATCACGATTCTCCTCAGGTACTTCTTCGGGATCTTGAACTCCGAGGCTCCTTTGGGCTCCCTGCTTTCTTCTCCTGTTCTCACGCCCATTTTTTCTAAACACTTCACAACCAAACTTCTTGTCAACGCCTTTGTTCCTACGTCCGAGGGGTTTTCGGTTCCTTTGATTGCTTTCACTTTCAGGCCTCGTCCGGTGAGTTGTTGAACCCACAACAATCCGGCATCAACGTGCCTCGTTCTTCCAAATCCTTTCTTCATGAGGATTGCTCGGGCGCTACTCGAATCCATGTGGATCCTCATTTCCGGCTTGATCTTCAGAACTCTTTCCAGCAAATTCTGGAGAAAAACTCCTTCACTCAAACCTCCAACGGCTGCAACCAATTCGCTTTCGCAGCTGCTCAAGGCTGTCGCCTTTTGCTTTCTTGCATGAAAATGGACCAAATTTCCATTCACAAAGATCAATGCACAACTCGTTGATTGTCGCGTCTCTCTATCAGTCGCCCAATCGGCGTCGGTCACAACCTCGATCAAACTCTTCGCGGTAAACACGTCTCCGCTTTTCTCGTCGAAACGCCTTTCTTCTTCGATTTCATTTCTCTCCAGGAAACTCTTCCCAGGGTGCGATTCCATGTGTTCGATCACATAGTGTGACGTAGCTTTCACATACTTTGCCACATGCCTCAACACTGCGAGGTCACCTCTTGTCGGTGTCGCCAACTTTCCAGACAGCCACTTCGTCGCAAACCCTAGGTCGGGTCGCTCGGGGGTCATGTACAACAGGATCCCCACACAAGACCTATACAGATGGTGCTCTTCCGCGTTCAGCGGGGTCTCATCTTTCATCGATCTCCCATAGTCTGTTGGAAACGGAAGTTTCTTTGGATGTGCTTTTCCGAGCCCTAAAAGCTCTTCCAATCTCTCCAGATACTTTCCGTCCATCCGGATCTCAATTCCTCCGGGTATCCCGAGGAAAGTTCGCTTCAAGAAGGTACACTTGCCTTCTCCAACTTTTACTGGTCCTTCCAGCTTGATTTTCAACTTGTGTTTCAGCAGCAGTGAAACCACTGCATTGTTCTCTTCGGGCTTTCCGAACACTTCCAGATCATCCACATGTGCGCTCATCAAAGTTCCTCCTTCACTTCCGCTCGGTAACTTGTAGAAGAAACTGGGTAACCCGATATCCGAAGTCATTTTCTCTTCTTCCAAGATCTTCCTCAGATGCTCGAACCAGTCACTGCTTCCGGTTCGCTGACCGGGTAAGGTAAACTCCAGCTTGTACCATTTTCCTCCCAGGCTAACCACTGTGTACTCCTTCTGGGGTACCTGAAGATACGCGTCAGATATGTCAATCGAGATCATCTCATAGCCTGGTGAACTTGCACAAAGTGCAGAAAGCAATTTTTAATGCTTGAGCTTATGCTCGTCGGGGAGTACAGGGCTGTGAGGTCATAATCCGTCAACCAACGGTATTCTCGTGCAACCAACCTTGCACGTCTTTTCCACTGGCCTTGCCTGTGTCTCCAGTCTAGAACGTACTTCGTGCTCAACTGCTTTGGCGCTTTACCTTCTGGCGTGGGCACTGGCTCTCCTTTTTCATCAAGCACAGCTTCTGTGAGCACTTTCATTTCCAAGAGTCTCTCTATCTCAGTTCTTTCGGATTTCGCATCGACCTTTTCCAAGTCCTCTCTGTCGAGCTTTGGTGGCCCATCGTCATACTCATGGGACCATGTCACTCGTAAGTCTTCGCTTGACTCCTCGGTCTTCTCACTCCATTTTTCTTGCCACTCTTTTGTCTCTTCAAGGAACATCTTTGTCTCTTCCAGATCAAGGAGCTCATCTCCGTGTTCCTCAGGCTCTTCACTCTTTTCAAATCTTCTAATGTGGTAGTGAACCACTTCTGCACTCACCCTTGAGGAACTTCCGCTTGCCTCTCCAACCTTCGGCGCTTTTCCGCTCCTTTCTTCCACTTCTCCTGTGCCTTCGTCCAGCTTCGGACCTTTCTTTGGCGACTCTTCTGCATCCTCCAACGCTTCTCTTGTGTCTCTTTTCATTGCTTCTTGTCTCAATGTTTCCAGTGAGGTCTCATCTGGGAACAGCTCCTCTTCAGCTTTTCTCTTTCCTTTCACTTCTCCGGGGTCTTCGTCACTTTCTTCACCTGCACTTCCAATTCCTCCTTCAGACATTGGATCTGACCCTGGAGGGCTGTTACTCGAGGAACTCTTTGAACTCTGTTTTCCGCCTGAACTTGACTGCGGCCTCGCTTCACTTTCTTTCTCCTTCCCTTCTCTTGGGGCTTCTAGCGGGGGAAGCTCAGGTTCCTCTAAGGGCAAAACCCTTCTCTTCCTTTGTCTCAGTGTTTTGAGCTGATGATCCCACGGGGCTCCCACAGCTATCTGCAATAGCTCGGGCTGATATGCATCTGCACATCTTCTCATTGTTCTTGCTTTGATCACTCCTCGACTTGTTCCGACTAAGTTGAGGTTGCTCGCGTAGTCCTTTCCAAGGAACACTCCTTTTTCCCATGGTTCTCCCTTCTCTTGGGCTTTCGGCAACGCTTTAGCAATGATCGCTGATCCAAAGGGTGCAAGCTTCCCTTTGTACGTTCTGTCCACAGTTGCCTCAAAGGCTGTTCGTCCATCTCTTCCCACGTGATACCGATTTTGCAGCCATGCCGCATGTCTAAACGCCCAACTATACAGTGGGACATCGGAACCAATCTTTGTTCCACTTCTTTGCTCTACGGTCGCGAGTAAAGTCTTCGCCAATTTCCTCACTGTCTGGATATACCGCTCAACGGTCAGTCCTTGGTGCTCGCCTGGAGCGCTATCTTGCAGCTCCGTCTTCAAGTCATGCCTTGCTCGCACGGCTTGAACTCCTTTCCGAATGGCAAGCATTGCAGGCTCTGTGTCTGTTCTCAGCACGACGTCACTGTATCCCAACAGTGCAAGAACTCGTGTGACTTCCGCCACTGCGTGGTTGATAACGGCATCTCCTCCTTTTGTTGGCACCGCGACGGCCAAAAGAAACTTCGTTTCAGAATCAACTCCCACCAGCTGAATTGCTAATGGATCTTTTTCTCCTTCTTCTCCTTGGGTTCCTGTGAACATAAAGTCCAAACTAAACACTGGTCGATGAGGCTTCTCCGTACTTTCGTCAAAGTTGTCCTCCCGACTCTTTGCTGCCTGACAGGCTTCACACCATGATGCCCGAGGCAGGTGCGTCAACTCATGCTTCTCGATCTCTTCCTGGCTCGGGAGCGCAGGTAGTGCTTCTGGGATAGGATCTCTTTCAAACTCTTTTCTGATGTCCTCTGAGATTTGCACTGTCGCCTTCAGCTTGTTCGTCGCAACCTCTTTCTTTAGTCTCTGCCACAGGACTCCTTTCGAGCCGTTCTTTGACAAATACAAGTACTTGCAAGCTTCCTTCATCTCCTTCAGTTCGCTTGTCGGGGTGATCCTCAAAGGTCCAATAAGCATTACTTCTGTCTCGTCTTCCGGGAGTACCGGAATGCCTTTGCTTCGATGCTCTTTCTTTTCCTCTTGTCTCGGAACCAACGCTTCGGTTGTCTCTCCTGTTTCCATGGGCTGATTTTCTCCTCCAAACTCTTTTTCTCTCTCTTTCAGTCCTTCAAAGCTTCCATAAGCATTGGGCTCTTTGATCTCTCTCTCCAGCAAGGTGATCATCACTTCAAACCTCTCGTTTGGGGCTCTTCCAAGAGATACGTTCTCTCTATCCTTCCACTCCTCCGAGCACTCAAAGAACTCCAGAGAATTCCAGTCTACCTCGTTCAGTGGAGAAACTGCGCCTCCTTTTCTTTCAAGCTTCCCCAAGAGGGTTGTTCGATACGGGAAATAGTCACCTTCGCTTCCTTCTCCTTCATACATGTGGTTCGGGAAATGACCGGTGGGGTCGAATGTTCTTGTCACATCCCAGTCAAACCGCGCCGGAGTTCCATCTTCCAGCACGAACCAGGAATCCCCAATCTCATTGTGCTGGAGCTCTCTCTTAAGATTCTCTTCCAGCCTTACAGGTTGCACCTTCATCTCTTCAGTCACAACACGACTGATACTCATTATCGCCATTGAAGAATTTCTCTTGAAGTGCAATGGAACTCGAACAGTTCCTTTCTTCAGCCACAACTTTCCATCTTCGCTTACAGTTCCCCAACCAAGCTTCCACAATCGAGAACAGTGGTTGGGTAACGTTGCCACAAACTGCAGTGTCTGTGATAACCAACTTCTTTCCTGACTCTTTCCAGAAAACGAACTTCACTTGCTGCCTCACAGGCAGTGTTGGAATAACTCTTCCCTGTGCATCTTTCAGTCGGTACTCGAAAGTCGAAGGTTCTCCGACCTCTTCTGCCCAATCCATAGGCAACACATGACAGTCCGCACCGCTGTCAAGCACAACTTCGCACGACTCAACCTCTTTGCAAACGTTCTTCACAGTCTTCTCATCTTGTAGCGTTCTCACTTCGCCAACTTCTTCGCCTGTTTGCTTCGAATCGTACCACTCCATCAACTCATCGTGAGGGTCTATCTCACCTTCATCGCTCTCTTCATCTCCCAGGGTGAGATCGAACTCTTCGAGTCTCCTCACTTCCAACTCATTCATTCTCCAGCTCACTTCATTCAAGTCAAGCTCCTCATCCTGGTCTTCCACCTCTTCAACTCTTCGAACCATTTTCGCAGCAGAGGCGGTGATGACTCTCACTTGTCCACTCTCGTCGTTGTTCGCTCTCGCATTGCTCCCAGAGCTTCGGTCACCTTGACCTTGAGTCTCTTCTTCTTCCACGTATCTCACCTTTCCTTTTCCTCCTTTACCTTTATCTCCTTTCTGCCAACAATCCGTGGCTCGATGTCCTGGCTTGCCACAAATGTAGCAACTTCCTTGGAACTTCGTTGGCCCGTAGCCACCTTCCACCGAGCGAACTCCCTTGTTTCTGTCTTTTCCTTTTCCTTTGGACTCTTTGCCAGTATCCCATTTTCCTTTTCCTTTTCCTTTGTTGGTAAATCTTCCTTTTCCAAAGGACTTTCCTCCTTTCTCTCCTTTACCTTTTCCTTTGTTCCTTTCCTTTCCATACTTCCCTTTGTCTCCTTTGTAACCTCCTTTCACTCGATCCACTTCCATCGCTTGAGGTCCGTTGTACGGCGTATGCTTTGTTGGTCCTTCCATGCTGAAGGACTGCAAGATGTTCTCTGCATTCCAAGACTGCGTGCTCCTCTCGTACTCGAGCAACTTCCTTCGGATGTCCGTGTAACTCGTAGTAGGACTAAGTCCAACCAGAATATGCTTTCTCAACTCATTCGGCAATCCTTTCAGCACCGTGCCGATCTTGAGGTTCTCATCATACCTCGCTCCTGAAACTTTCTCGTATTCACCCACCAGCTTCTCGTAGGTGAGCAGGTAGTCCAGGATGGAAGTTCCCTTGGTCATCGCTGGGAAACTAACGAGGGCCTGAGCCATTGCCAGTCCTCTTGTTCTGCTCGACGGCTCCAACTCCTGAAACAACTTCTTCCACACACTGTAGCCATCCTGACTTCCTTCGGACTTCAACAACTTCAGAGGACGATTCCTCAGATATGAAGCCAAAATCGCATAGAGCTTGATGCTCCTCTCTTTCTCTTCTTGCGAATACAGAGCCGGATTCAACGGTCCTGACTCTACCCTAACCAACTCTTCGGCATACTTAGGATCTACAAATCCTACAAACACCCTGAAGCTAAAACTCCAGTCTGGCCATTGTGAAACTTCTTCCTCTAAATTCTTTGGAGCAAACACTTCTGGACTCTTTACCAGCTTTGCCGCTGAGTCATAACTCCTCTGGCCTGATCCTGCAGATCCTGCAGCTCCAGCCAAAGCATTGGCTGCTGCGGCCAAACTTCCCATCACTTCTTGAAACGATGCTCCCCCGAGACCTGGGGGCAATCCTCCTCCAGCTGGCCTAGCCATTGGAGTATCGCTTGGAGTGTCTCCTCCATGCTCTTGAGCTCCTGCTCCAGCAGGATCTCCTTCTTGCATCACACTTTTCTTCTCTTTCTAACTTTCAGGCTCCTCTCAGCCTCGCTTACAGTCTCCCTTAAGGAGCTCGCTTGGTAGCTGGCCCAAGGCTCTTTTGGACTTCAGTCCTCGCTCCTCCAGAGCGCTTTCTTGGGCTCACTTTGAACCAAAGGTCTAGGCCTTCAGCTCCGCTACCATAAAACGATTTAGGGTTCGTTCCAGACCCTTGAACTTGAAACCACTAGCGGGCACTTTTTGCTGGGACTCGGTCTGTTCAGCAGTCCCTTGAGCCTTGTTGGCAGCAGTGAAACGACAAGGAAAAATACTTCTACAGGGGGGGCACATGGCTAACCGAAAAGTTTGTTACAGTCCCACCAGCACCTCAGCAATGCGAGGCCGGAAGATCCCCTCAACCGTAGTGAGGCCGAACTTTATGTGTCCTCAGCCGGAGCGAGGCCGAAACTTGGCCACTCCCTCTGCCGAAGCGAGGCCGAAAACACACCCTCTGCCGAAGCGAGGCCGAAAAGTTCCCTCAGCGCTTGGCGAGGCCGTACTCAGGCAGCTATGTTGCTGGCAGCCGACTACCAAGCAAACACAGTGGTTTCGGTTTGAGTCCTGTTGGAGCCCACCCTTAGGTACAGTCTCCAGGCAACAGCACTCCCTACCTGAGCACCCCACCGGGGTTGAGCCGAAACTTGAGCCAGGTGAATTTTACGTCTGCACGCTGCGTCGCGTAGCCACCCGAAGGGGCCGTTGGTCAAGGTGAAACTAAACTAAAAATTACCTCGCTTGAGGTGTTGCGTTCTCAGCTAGGCCCTCTCTCAGCTGCAAACCTCAGCACTCGCGAGGCCGAACTTTGCCCTCCGCATGCATTGCTGTTGAGGCACTTGTTGTGGCATCAGCCTCCGTAAGTTTGGCAATCCCCACTCAGCACTGGATGTTCTGTTCGAGGCATATTTCCTCAGCGCATGCGAGGCCGCAAAGTGAAACACGTGAGGTATGAAAGACTGCTACTCCAGGTTCGTCCGCAGCTCCGGCTTTCTCGCACTTACTAACCGTGCCTTGCAGCCTCCCCCAAAGTAGCGTCACCCTGGCTTTCTCGCTCTTACTCACCAGTTGACCAATAATGCATCTCACGCGGTTGCTTCATGGTAAAACTGCAGCTCGAGGTCCCGGCGTTCTCGCTCTTACTAACCCGGACCGACACTGCAGAGAAGCATTGACTGTTGTTCCCTCAGCGGAGGCGAGGCCGAACAACCATTCCGCTGCAATCTCTAGACAGAGTTCCCTTGCTGGCAAGCCCTCTATCTCTTTGTGACCCCCGCGGTGCCACGTATAAGCAGCAGCTCCGCGTGTCTTAGGACCACAATTTTCATTCGGATTTGTTGTTGTAGGCCTTCCAGTGCTTGAGGCCGAATCCAAACACCACATCTCACGTCACACGGCGAGGCAATTTGGCTCCAACATCTGAAGATAGTGACACATACTCTGCGTGGCGTCCGCGTGAGCTAGCCTGTCCTAGAGTTTAGGAGTTCGGCTCCTTTCATCGCTTGTCTTACCACAGGTCTCTTTCGGTGGCCCGTACTCAGCAGCCAGCACATGTACCATCCTCAGACGCCAGAGCCGCCTTGCCCCAGCAAGTGCCCATACAAACCACTCACCAGACAGTGAGAGCCAACTTCTTCAAACTACCTCCAGCGGCCGTGCCGCGAGGACCTAAACATCTGCAAGGTTCCGCCTTGTCTGTGTGCACGGACAGACCCCAGCCCTTGCAGGAGACGTGGATGTAAACAAAAGCAGGCCTGCCATGTCCAGCAGGCTGATTACCATTGGTTGCCTTCAGATGGGAAAAGCGCGAAGATCGGGTAACCTCCATCTGAATCCTTCCGGCCAATACCAACCCTTACAAACCCTCAGCACGGAGCGAGGCCGAAGGAGGCTTTCTTGGACTATTGGTTTTCCGGGGAGCAGCCACCAACAGCTGCTCTTCAACTTGCACTGCGCCGCACCACAGTCCTACTGCAAGTTCTTTGGCAACGGTTTCTCAGTAGCACCAGTCAATGAGCTTTACGACACTGATGCCTCTGGTTATTTGTGTCCAGGCAGATCCACCAGGGTTGGGCCAAATCTTTTCTACCTGATTCTACCTGCGAAGAAAATCCTGTTGTGCTCAGCTTGCCGATCCCCGAAAACCTGCAAGCTTGGGCTCGAGCACACCGCTATTGTTCGGGACACTCCTGTCACCACTGCAAGGATGCCGCTTGCAGTGCGACGTTGGCCTGCACTGTCTGCAGCGTGCCTGGCCGTTTTCCCCCGTGTTTCGGTCTCACCTTCGTTTTCCACACAAGTGTGCGAGGAACCCAAACTCACTTCAGCACAGCCCTCAATCCAAATGAGGGTCGGTGGGTTTTGCTCACCCAGAGACAGCAGGAATCTCTGGTGAGCAACAGGCTAGCGTCACCCCTCAAGCAAAGCGAGGCTGCAACTCTCACTGTGACCCAGAGCAGACTGTAGGCCACAAGGTTCCCTCAGCAACGCGAGGACGAAAAGCTTCCCTCTAGCGAAGCGAGGCCGAAAACTGTGCACTCGAACGTCCTTCGTCGTCGGCAGCAGTTGGCGGGCCGCCGCTCTATGACAGCTTAGCCGGTCAGCCGGCCTACGAGCAAACACAGTTTTGCCAGGGCCTCAAAACGGAACCTACCCTTAGTTACAAGCCCCAGGGCCAGCCACAACGGCACTAAAGACGCTCTCTACCTGAGCACCCCACCGGGGTTGAGCCGAAACCTTGAGCCAGGTGAATTTTTCGTCTGCACGCTGCGAGGCGTAGCCACCCGAAGGGGCCGTTGGTCAAGGTGAAACTAAACTAAAAATTACCTCGCTTGAGGTGTTGCGTTCTCAGCTAGGCCCTCTCTCAGCTGCAACCCTCAGCACTCGCGAGGCCGAACTTTGCCCTCCGCATGCATTGCTGTTGAGGCACTTGTTGTGGCATCAGCCTCCGTAAGTTTGGCAATCCCCACTCAGCACTGGATGTTCTGTTCGAGGCATATTTCCTCAGCGCATGCGAGGCCGCAAAGTGAAACACGTGAGGTATGAAAAACTGCTACTCCAGGTTCGTCCGCAGCTCCGGCTTTCTCGCACTTACTAACCGTGCCTTGCAGCCTCCCCCAAAGTAGCGTCACCCTGGCTTTCTCGCTCTTACTCACCAGTTGACCAATATGCATCTCACGCGGTTGCTTCATGGTAAAACTGCAGCTCGAGGTCCCGGCGTTCTCGCTCTTACTAACCCGGACCGACACTGCAGAGAAGCATTGACTGTTGTTCCCTCAGCGGAGGCGAGGCCGAACAACCATTCCGCTGCATCAGCGCAGCCAGGCCCTCAGCTCCTCACTGAGCCAGGGCTCTCTTTAGACAGAGTTCCCCTGCTGGCAAGCCCTCTATCTCTATGTGACCCCCGCGGTGCCACGTATAAGCAGCTGCACCGCGTGTCTTAGGACCACAGTTTTCATTCGGATTTGTTGTTGTAGGCCTTCCAGTGCTTGAGGCCGAATCCAAACACCACATCTCACGTCACAAGGCTGGCAATTTGGCTCCAACATCTGAAGATAGTAACACATACTCTGCGTGGCGTCCGCGTGAGCTAGCCTGTCCTTTCTTTAGGAGTTCGGCTCCTTTCATCGCTTGTCTTACCACAGGTCTCTTTCGGTGGCCCGTACTCAGCAGCCAGCACATGTACCATCCTCAGACGCCAGAGCCGCCTTGCCCCAGCAAGTGCCCATACAAACCACTCACCAGATAGTGAGAGCCAACATCTTCAAACAACCTCCAGCGGCCGTGCCGCGAGGACCTAAACATCTGCAAGGTTCCGCCTTGTCTGTGTGCACGGACAGACCCCAGCCCTTGCAGGAGACGTGGATGTAAACAAAAGCAGGCCTGCCATGTCCAGCAGGCTGATTACCATTGGTTGCCTTCAGATGGGAAAAGCGCGAAGATCGGGTAACCTCCATCTGAATCCTTTCCGGCCAATACCAACCCTTACAAACCCTCAGCACGGAGCGAGGCCGAAGGAGGCTTCTTGGACTATTGGTTTTCCGGGGAGCAGCCACCACCAGCTGCTCTTCAACTTGCACTGCGCCGCACCACAGTCCTACTGCAAGTTCCTTGGCAACGGTTTCTCAGTAGCACCAGTCAATGAGCTTTACGACACTGATGCCTCTGGTTATTTGTGTCCAGGCAGATCCACCAGGGTTGGGCCAAATCTTTTCTACCTGATCCTACCTGCGAAGAAAATCCTGTTGTGCTCAGCTTGCAGATCCCCGAAAACCTGCAAGCTTGGGCTCGAGCACACCGCAATTGTTCGGGACACTCCTGTCGCCACTGCAAGGATGCCGCTTGCAGTGCGACGTTGGCCTGCACTGTCTGCAGCGTGCCTGGCCGTTTCCCCCGTGTTTCGGTCTCACCTTCGTTTTCCACACAAGTGAGCGAGGAACCCAAACTCACCTTCAGCACAGCCCTCAATCCAAATGAGGGTCGGTGGGTTTTGCTCACCCAGAGACAGCAGGAATCTCTGGTGAGCAACAGGCTTGCGTCACCCCTCAAGCAATGCGAGGCTGCAACTCTCACTGTGACCCAGAGCAGACTGTAGGCCACAAGGTTCCCTCAGCAACGCGAGGACGAAAAGCTTCCCTCCAGCGAAGCGAGGCCGAAAACTGTGCACTCACGCCCTTCGTCGACGGCAGCAGTTGGCGGGCCGCCGCTCTATGACAGCTTAGCCGGTCAGCCGGCCTACGAGCAAACACAGTTTTGCCAGGCCTCAAAACGGGACCTACCCTTAGTTACAAGCCCCAGGGCCAGCCACAACGGCACTAAAGACGCTCTCTACCTGAGCACCCCACCGGGGTTGAGCCGAAACCTTGAGCCAGGTGAATTTTACGTCTGCACGCTGCGAGGCGTAGCCACCCGAAGGGGCTGTGGGGGGTTCAAGTGAAACAAAACTTACTAAAACTGTGGGGTGAAACTGCCGGTAAGTTCCCCCTCTCATTCCTTGTCCTCGGTTTTGACGTACCGCTACCCTCAACCGCAGTGAGGCCGGAATGTCCTTTTGACCAAGTCGTTGCCATTGGCTTGAAGACTTTGGCCAAGGCAAATTGCCTGTATGCTTGCACATTCTCTGTGTTGTCTATTCGGGAGGCGATCCATGCCCTCGTTCGTGGAGGCCGCTATCCCTCACCGAATGGAGGTCATTCCTTTAGACCCAGATGCTCGTTCTACGAGCCTCATTGCATGTCCTGAGTGCTTCCATCCACCCCTCAACCGTAGTGAGGCCGGACATGTCTTCAAACCAGGTCATGGCCCAAGGCTTCATGGACTCTGGTTACGGTGGCTGCCTCTTGCATGCACAGGGCATACTTCCTGTGGCTTTTGCCGGGAGGTGATCCATGCCCTCCGATTCTCAGAGGCCGCTATCCCTCTACCGGCGGGGTGGTCAATCCCCATACATAGACCGTTCCATATTGATTGAGGCCATTCTGCACTTTCTCGTCATCTCACCTTGACGGATCCATGCCCTCGATTCACACATCTCCAACACGAGCCAAGCAGGAGGAACAGGTGAAGTACCTGCCCAAACAACCCCTTTTTAGGCTGGAGGACGCTAAGCGACCGAAATCGCCGCTACGCACCGGTGACCCCACGCCACACACCTTCAACAGGTGGCCGGTACAGGCGCCTGACAGGGGGCCGGGCAAGGTGCCGACAACCAGGTCAAACCCACCCTGCCTGTGAGGATATTATGTACGAGGCCGCTATCCATTGTGAGACTTGACATTCTCATCCAGCCGTAGCCATTGTTCCAAAGACAGTCGGCTGGCTCTCTTGTTTGCCACCAAAACTCCATATTCTCACTTGGGAGTCGATTTCCCTCAACCGAAGTGAGGCCCACTCTGCGACCACGGTTTAGCTGCATGCTTGGTCCTTGTGGGCATTTCTGAAAGCAGTGACAACGAATCCTCCACGGAGTACGTCCCGGCTAATCTAGGGTTCTCAGCAGCTCCGGTGTTCTCGCACTTACTAACCGTGCCTTGCTGTTCTCCCCAGAATCGCCCTGGCTTTCTCGCACTTACTTACCAGTCGACGTATTCCTCACCACAAAGTTCACTGCCATTGGGACTCGAGGCTTTTCCAGTGCATGCTGGTTCCTGCCCGTTGCTGGCCTCCATGCCTGGCCAGTGTCCCTCATCCATATTATGGAGTTTGCTCTTTATAGCTCACATTCCCTCAGACCAAGTCGAGGCCGAATGTTGCTTTGTTTGATTGAGCTCTGCTGGGCTGCGGTTGTACCTATCAATTGCTCCGACACACCGGCACCGCGGAGTCTATGCTTCAAGCTGCTTTACCGCTTTGCGCCCAGTAGCATCAGCCGTCCAAGCTGCATGCAGTGCTTCCAGAGTCTCCAATTACCTCGCTTGAGGTGTTGCGTTCTCAGCTAGGCCCTCTCTCAGCTGCAACCCTCAGCACTCGCGAGGCCGAACTTTGCCCTCCGCATGCATTGCTGTTGAGGCACTTGTTGTGGCATCAGCCTCCGTAAGTTTGGCAATCCCCACTCAGCACTGGATGTTCTGTTCGAGGCACATTCCCTCAACGCATGCGAGGCCGCAAAGTGAAACACGTGAGGTATGAAAGAATGCTACTCCAGGTTCGTCCGCAGCTCCGGCTTTCTCGCACTTACTAACCGTGCCTTGCAGTCTCCCCCAAAGTAGCGTCACCCTGGCTTTCTCGCTCTTACTCACCAGTTGACCAATAATGCATCTCACGCGGTTGCTTCATGGTAAACTGCAGCTCGAGGTCCCGGTGTTCTCGCTCTTACTAACCCGGACCGACACTGCAGAGAAGCATTACTGTTGTTCCCTCAGCGGAGGCGAGGCCGAACAACCATTCCGCTGCATCAGACAGGAACTTTCCGTCTGCACGCTGCGAGGCGTAGCCACCCGAAGGGGCCGTTGGTCAAGGTGAAACTAAACTAAAAATTACCTCGCTTGAGGTGTTGCGTTCTCAGCTAGGCCCTCTCTCCGCTGCAACCCTCAGCACTCGCGAGGCCGAACTTTGCCTTCCGCATGCATTGCTGTTGAGGCACTTGTTGTGGCATCAGCCTCCGTAAGTTTGGCAATCCCCACTCAGCACTGGATGTTCTGTTCGAGGCATATTTCCTCAGCGCATGCGAGGCCGCAAAGTGAAACACGTGAGGTATGAAAAAACTGCTACTCCAGGTTCGTCCGCAGCTCCGGCTTTCTCGCACTTACTAACCGTGCCTTGCAGCCTCCCCCAAAGTAGCGTCACCCTGGCTTTCTCGCTCTTACTCACCAGTTGACCAATAATGCATCTCACGCGGTTGCTTCATGGTAAAACTGCAGCTCGAGGTCCCGGCGTTCTCGCTCTTACTAACCCGGACCGACACTGCAGAGAAATTTGTTCCCTCAGCGGAGGCGAGGCCGAACAACCATTCCGCTGCATCAGCGCAGCCAGGCCCTCAGCTCCTCACTGAGCCAGGGCTCTCTTTAGACAGAGTTCCCCTGCTGGCAAGCCCTCTATCTCTTTGTGACCCCCGCGGTGCCACGTATAAGCAGCTGCACCGCGTGTCTTAGGACCACAGTTTTCATTCGGATTTGTTGTTGTAGGCCTTCCAGTGCTTGAGGCCGAATCCAAACACCACATCTCACGTCACAAGGCTGGCAATTTGGCTCCAACATCTGAAGATAGTAACACATACTCTGCGTGGCGTCCGCGTGAGCTAGCCTGTCCTTTCTTTAGGAGTTCGGCTCCTTTCATCGCTTGTCTTACCACAGGTCTCTTTCGGTGGCCCGTACTCAGCAGCCAGCACATGTACCATCCTCAGACGCCAGAGCCGCCTTGCCCCAGCAAGTGCCCATACAAACCACTCACCGATAGTGAGAGCCAACATCTTCAAACAACCTCCAGCGGCCGTGCCGCGAGGACCTAAACATCTGCAAGATTCCGCCTTGTCTGTGTGCACGGACAGACCCCAGCCCTTGCAGGAGACGTGGATGTAAACAAAAGCAGGCCTGCCATGTCCAGCAGGCTGATTACCATTGGTTGCCTTCAGATGGGAAAGCGCGAAGATCGGGTAACCTCCATCTGAATCCTTTCCGGCCAATACCAACCCTTACAAACCCTCAGCACGGAGCGAGGCCGAAGGAGGCTTCTTGGACTATAGGTTTTCCGGGGAGCAGCCACCACCAGCTGCTCTTCAACTTGCACTGCGCCGCACCACAGTCCTACTGCAAGTTCCTTGGCAACGGTTTCTCAGTAGCACCAGTCAATGCGCTTTACGACACTGATGCCTCTGGTTATTTATGTCCAGGCAGATCCACCAGGGTTGGGCCAAATCTTTGATTCTACCTGCGAAGAAAATCCTGTTGTGCTCAGCTTGCAGATCCCCGAAAACCTGCAAGCTTGGGCTCGAGCACACCGCAATTATTCGGGACACTCCTGTCGCCACTGCAAGGATGCCTCTTGCAGTGCGACGTTGGCCTGCACTGTCTGCAGCGTGCCTGGCCGTTTCCCCCCGTGTTTCGGTCTCACCTTCGTTTTCCACACAGTGAGCGAGGAACCCAAACTCACCTTCAGCACAGCCCTCAATCCAAATGAGGGTCGGTGGGTTTTGCTCACCCAGAGACAGCAGGAATCTCTGGTGAGCAACAGGCTTGCGTCACCCCTCAAGCAATGCGAGGCTGCAACTCTCACTGTGACCCAGAGCAGACTGTAGGCCACAAGGTCCCCTCAGCAACGCGAGGACGAAAAGCTTCCCTCTAGCGAAGCGAGGCCGAAAACTGTGCACTCACGCCCTTCGTCGACGGCAGCAGTTGGCGGGCCGCCGCTCTATGACAGCTTAGCCGGTCAGCCGGCCTACGAGCAAACACAGTTTTGCCAGGCCTCAAAACGGGACCTACCCTTAGTTACAAGCCCCAGGGCCAGCCACAACGGCACTAAAGACGCTCTCTACCTGAGCACCCCACCGGG
>CAJNDS010001369.1:802363-804863 GCA_905221605.1 Symbiodinium natans | reverse complement strand
GCGCGGCTCCTGGGGCCAGCGCTGCGACAGGGCAAAATTGCATTCCTGGTCGAGAAAATGTGACCCCAACTGACCGAACTTGACGAGGAGGTCTCGCATAGGCACGAGTACTTTGCGAAGAGGGAAGCACCTGACCTGGGACACCTTGCACGGCTCTCGGGGCCAGCGCTGCGACAAGGCAAGGTTGCATCCGAAAAAGTGACCCTAATCTGAACCCACCGACCTGGAGGAGACCTCACATGTTCTGAAGTGCGCGCAGGGCTCTTTCAGATGCTTCAGGTTCAGGGACAAGAATGGGTCAGCTTGGCCTTAAGCTACAGCAGGCAGAACGGTCTACTGTGAGAAACACTACCGGGGAGGAAGCCTCCGGAGGAAACCTCCGCATGTGAAAGTTTCACGCAAGAGACTATACATCTTAGCACGAGATCATGGCTTTATTGCGCGCAGGGCAGCGTTCATGCCGAGTTGCCTTAGGCAACAGCAGGCAGATAGGTCTACTTTAAGAAGAAAGAACACTGCTGCGGAGGAAGCCTCCGGAGGAAACCTCCGCATGCGAAGGTAGAGCGAGCTAGACCCTTACGTAGAAAGCCAAATACGATCCCTGGCAAATTTGATCCGAGAGGAGCGTAGTTCGCCGTGGTGAGCGGTCATCATCCGCGAGATACGCCACTTCTTCTCTCAAAAACCTGTCCTATAATGCCCAGATCTCCAATCATCTCCTAGATGAATGATGAATGCATATAGTCGAAAGCTGACCACAGCGGTTGTCGTGCCATTATCTATAAACTCTGGAAGCTCCAGAGTTGTGTCTAAAACTTGAGGCCGATTTGTTTTCTCCAAGTGCTCAAACCTTTGGATCTGAATGCAAACCAGGTTCACTCCCGGGAGTAGCCCATAGGTGCTCCCCCTGTGCGCCCACTGAGAAATGGCTTGCTGTAGTGTGGAGAGGCCATCTGGTGGGTCAGGCAAGAAAAGAATCAAACCCCCTCTATCCTCTACGCTGATTCTTTCCACGGGTGCTGTGATTTGAACCCTCGCTTCCCAAACATCTGCTGAAAGCACATGGGATCTCTGAATGATATGTGCTAGAAACTGGGATGCATCTTCTTGCCTGGGTCTGAATCGCCATCCCGTCAGCAGAGGACGTAGCTGTCGCAGCCTACGAACATCCACACTAGAAGAACGACCCCCTACTGCGTCAATTTCCGTCAATATTTGTCTCAGATATGGATCAGAAAGAATACCCTCTGATGCAAGCGAGGCAAGGATATGCACTACTGTGTGTGCATAGCACAGTTGATGCGGATTATGATAGGCCAGAGACCAGGCTGTGACGGGCACTGACGAAGGTCTCCCCTCTGCTGGTGCGTCTCGCTGGGAGCTTGCTGGTGCCTGATGAGACCGAATCCTACTGGTGGAGGAAGCCTCCTGGGAGGAAGCCTCCCTTCCTCTCACCTGGCTAATTGGAGGATCTGCACTGAAGAGATCTGGCAGTTCCATAGGCTTGGCACAAGCTGCACTCATGGCGTATGTCTGAAGCAGAACCACACATTGCTCTGCATGGCGTACTGGAGCATCTACCACAATGCGACAATACCTACATTCTTCTTTTTTGTGCAGGAGGCGCTTATGTGTTCGCATGTTGGCAAGAATGGATGCCGAGGATTGTGCCCAGAAAGCGGGATGAGCTTTCTGAATGTGCTGTTTCACTCCTTTGTGGCCAACAATGTATTGCCCACAGAGACTGCAGTTCGTTAATAGATGCTGAGTGACATGTCTCTTTTTTAGTAGAAGATCAGGATCCTTCTTAAGTTGTTCCTGCACGCTAGACTGATAGATCATAGCTATGCTTTCTGAGCTTGTACAGGATTTGGCTCGTTCTTTCAGCTCGTGCAGCTGAGGGCAAATGCCTGACTCCACATGTCTGCGAAGTTGATGCATTGTGCGCAACTGCCTGTTGCATGCCGCACATTGCGGAAGTCCTTTGCAGCTATGCACAGTGACCTGAAATTTTGGGCCTAGCTGATTCGCACGCTGTCCTCCATGCTTCACCAGAGTATGTTGCTGAAGACCCTTAGCGCTGGAAAATTTCCGATCGCACAGAGAGCACGGTACCTCCTGGTCTGCCTCGATCAGGTCCAAATGCATGCTCTGAAGCTCCTGTTGCAGCGCAACAATCCTACCTCTAAGTCCCAGATGCCACTGTATGTTCTGATCCGGGTTGGACTTCTGACAGGCATCTAGTGCGTCTTGATAGTTTTTCATCTGGCTGATCAAAACTGCTTGAGGAGTCTGAACCTTATATTGCTCGAACAGAGTCTTCGTGTCAATATGGCTGTAGTGCTGATGTTGCTTAAAGATGGATCTTAGCATCCTCGAGTATTTACTCTGAAGCTTCTGAAGACCTGATGAGGTGATGCCAGTGGCCACAAGCCCATGCAAGAGTGAGGATTCCACATAGACCCTCCAGATCTCCAACTTCTTTGAAGCCTCCAAGGCC
>CAJNDS010001369.1:637363-794863 GCA_905221605.1 Symbiodinium natans | reverse complement strand
AACCCTAAGCCCTAAACCCCAAACTCTAAGCCCTAAGCCCTGAAGCCTAAGCTGTGCAAATCCAGGGTTGCGACTTGGTGCACTGCTGCTGCTGCTGCTGCTGCCGCAGGCGGAACTGTTCCTGATGGCTCCGGGTTCAGGGCTTCGGGGGCTTGAGCTTCGTGGGGCTTTACTAACCCCGAATTTAAGCCCGAACCCCAACAGCCCTGCAAGCCCTGAACCCGAAATCCCCAAACCCGAAATATCGCCTCAATGCCTAAACCCTAAACCCCAAAGCCCTGAACCCGAAATCCCCAAGCCCAAAATAACCCCTGAACGCCCAGACTCTAAACCCTAAACCCTAAACCCTAATCCCCACAGTCCTGACTAGAACCCGACACATGGCCGCCTGCGCAGCCTTCTTTCGGTGCACATTGCGGGCTTTCTCCAGCTCCTGCCCAGGGTTAAGGGTTCAGGGTTTTAGGGTTTAGGGTTTCGGGCTTAGGAACTAGGGCTCAAGAGTTCAGGGTTGAGAGAAGCACTACTGGGATTTGTGAGCAGTTTGGACCTCTCAAAGGGAACGCTCTGAACCTAACCCCAGGTCACTGAATCCTAACAGCCCCTCCCCCCACCGCCCCCCCTTCCCAAAAAAAAGGCGACGGTGGCCTTTTAAGGGATTTGCAGGGGGTCCATTTCAAAAACAAAAAGAACTAGATCTATATACACGCACATCATGTATACGTACCATGTATCTATACTTTATTATGTCACATATACATATGTGTGTATATATATATGTATATATACATATATACGCACCAGTCACCACATAGCTAAGCAGACCCTAGTATCGTCCCTAAACACGGACCCATGCGGTGCTCCTGCAGAGCCCATCGCTGTCGTTCCTGGCCAAGGAGAGCGGCTAAAGGGAAGTCTCCTATTGCAGGCCCGAAGTTCTAAACCCTAATCCCTTAAAACCCTTAAAACCCTTAAAGCCCTTAAAACCCTGCAAAAACTTAACACTCTCAAAACCCTCAAGACCCTTAAACCCCTTAACGCCCCTAAACCCCTAAACCCCGAACTGCTCCGAGCTCAGCAGCCTGGACGCCCTCAACCTCCCCAAACCCGACATCTTATGCCTGGGCCGATAGTTGGGGTCACATAGCAGGGTTTAGGGTTTAGGGTTTAGGGACATGCATTAAAACGGCCGGTGGCCTCTTTATCTGTTACCCATATGCCTTAGTATAGCCCTAGATACACTAGTAAGACCCCCCCCCCCTACAAAACATAAACCCTACTTAAAGAGACCACCAACCAATGTAACGCATACACCTCCCATCCCAACCTAGACCCAAGAGTAACCTAGGAATAAGAAGTAGAAGGGTGCTGTTTGGCTGAAGGGGCTTATAAGGGACCCCCCCCCCCCTCACAAAAAAAAACCGAAGCCATACCGTGAATCGACTGTATGTCAAAGTCAAGACACGGCATTGGCGCAGCAAAAAGGAGGCTTACCCTCTGCAGACGCTTTAGAACTGTCTTTGCATACTTGCACTATAGATGAAAATATCCTGTACCGGGGTTTCTTCAGAAGATGTTCTGCGAAGCGTCCCTTCCCACACAAACTTTTTTGCGTGGCGTGGCCAAGTTTGCCGGGGCTACCCAACTCGTTGTTTGCCATAGTCAATTCTAATTCTACCGGCACTGCTGGGCATAAATGATACGTGTCTTAAAGGATCTGAACTTGTACTACGAAGTATATGACCTAAAAGCTTAGCACGTCGTAAATTATGGAACTCAGTGAATAGTAGTATCTTTCGTTGGTCGTCCCGGCTTGGAAATGCTATCATACTTGCTTCTTCCAGAGGCTTTGCATTAGTATTTGTACGGTCTACATGGGTGTGAGCTTTGTTTAAGATCGTGCGAATTTCTTTGCCATGGCAGTGGTTAAGTGGACAGTTTCTAGCCATTTCTAGCCCATATAGTAGTTTGCTGCAGATCATGGCATCATACACTATTAGTTTCCATCTATTGTTCGCTTGGGTTACTTTCCAGTAAGGGCTTGATTTGATCCAAGTGCGTCTTACCTCTCGGAGCTTGTTCGAGATTTCATGAGGAACATTGACCTCCCTGTTAATTTCATTACCAAGATACGTAGCTTCGTATTCTGTGGCTATGGAGCCTTCATTATTCATGGGTATTGCGACGCACTTATTCAAATGCAGTCCGACAAAAAACGTGATAACAATAATTGAATAAAAATATACCTGTATACATACATATATATATACATATATGTATATATATATATATATATGTATCGGGGTCTTGGGGTTCCTGATTAACACTAGCAATAATAAACCATACTTCATTTACACTACTCTAATCTCTAAACCCTAAACCCTCTTAAGGTACTATGGATTGGGATGTTCCCCCTTATACGAACAGCCCTTCACAGGGATGATATCAAGGGGTACTATATTTTGGACTGGTCGAAACATCCCAACCTTGGACCCTCATCCCTCTCAAGCTATCTGGACCAGTACCCTTTTCGGGTCCTCACGTAGTCCCAGCCCGAAAAGCGCTTCGCACAGGTTGAGGTTTTGGGTTTTTCGGGTTTAGAGTTTAGGGTGCTTAGGGGTTAGAATGTTTAGGGTTCAGGGTTTTTAGGGTTTAGCGTGTTTAGGGTTCAGGGTGTTAGGGTGTAGGGTGCTTAGTGTCTAGGGTTAGGCAGCTCAACAGGTCCTTAGCCCCGAAAGCCTAAAACCCGAACGAACTACCCGACATTGTACACCTTAAGCCAAGTCCAGGGTTTACCAGGGCTCAAGGAAACACGCAGCCCAACCACAGAGAAAGTGAGGATTCTGTCGGGCTTCGGGTTAGGGATGCTTATTGTCTTGCTTTGATTTAAGGTTTAGGGTTCAGGGCGTCAAGGGCTTAGGGCTTAAGGATAGGGACCCTGGTGAGAGCTCCCCGAGATGAGATCTTCAAAATGTGGGGTTCCGAATATGAGGCACCCAAGTACTACAGGACTCCCTTATCATAAGGACCCCAAGAAGGTAAATCCTAAACCCCAAACCCCATACCCGAATTTCGCACACCCCCCAACTGTGTGGATCAAGGGCTCGGGGGCGAAGGACACTGCCAGGCCACCCTAAGCCCAAAAACCTTAAACCCTAAACCCTGACCAAAAACCCTAAACCCTAAACCCTGACCAAAACCCTAAACCCTAAACCCTAAACACTAAACCCTGAACCCTGAACCCTAAACCCTGAACCCTAAACCCTGAACCCTAAACACTAAACCCTAAACCCCAAACCGACATTCTGGCTGGCGCCTGATCTTCGAGAGCGTCCAGCTCGTCGAAGTCCATCGCTCCCGCTACAGAGCCATCGTCTACGAAGTTTTACCAACATGTGCTAGGGTTGAGGGTTTAGGGTTTATAGGGCTTAGGGTTTAAAGCTTAGGGTTTAGGGTTTAGGGTTGAGGGTTTAGGGCTTAGGGTCTATAGGGCTTCGGGTTTAAAGCTTAGGGTTTAGGGCTTAGAGTCTAGGGGTTTACCCAGAACCACGAGACTGAAGTTCAGCGAGCTCTAATGGTCTTGCAGGAGCACCAGCTTTCGGGCATCTAGACTTATAGGGTTTAGGTTTTAGGGTTAGGGTTCTAGGCTTTAGGGGTTTGCGGTGGGACTTTGATTAAAAATTCTGGGGGCACCTGGCGCTGGAGGTGCTTCTCGAGCTGCAAAAGTCGATGCTTGCGTCGGGAGCCAATGAAACGGGGTGCGATCCAAATTATGGTCCCTTTTTGGGGTACCTGTTGTCACACGTACCCCAGAAGGAGCCCATACCTACCATTGATGGTTTGGGGTTCAGGGTTTAGGGGTTCTTCTTTCACCCTAAACCCTACACCCTAAACGCTACGGTACCAAGCTGACCTCCAAAGCAACCGACGCCGACACATCGCCAAAGCCGCTCCTTCGCCCTGGCTACACTTCCAGTCAAGCCCCCTGCTGAACAGACCCTAAACCCTATAAACCCTATAAACCCTCTCAACCCTATAAACCCCAAACCCTATAAACCCTATAAAGCCTATAAAGCCTATAAAGCCTATAAACCCTATAAACCCTATAAACCCTCTAAACCCTATAAACCCTCTAAACCCTATAAACCCTGTAAACCCTACAAAAACCCTGTCAACCCTACAAAAAACCCTACAAAAACCCTGTGAACCCTATAAACCCTTAACAAGTTGAGCACAGACCCACGATGCTCCCAGCCTTCGCTACAGTACAGCAAGGGTTCGACTGCCGTGCTCGGTCGGGGACTTCGGGGCGTTGGGGTTTCAGGGTTTCGGGTTTAGGGTTTGGGGTTTGGGGTGTAGAGTCGGTTTAGGGTTTAGGGTTTAGGGTTTGGGGTTTAGGGTTTGGGGTTTAGGGTTTGGGGTTTGGGGTTTAGGGTTTGGGGTTTGGGGTTTGGGGGCTTGCTTAACCCTTGGGCCCCGACGTCTTCAACCGCTGAGGGGGACAAGCTCGCATGTGTCTCTTTTTGGCTTCGTGACGCTGTCAGAAAACAGCTGAGCCGCTAATCCTAAACCCACTCGAAGCCCGGAAGCTTTAGACCTCGAATGGCCTGCAATACCTTAGCCCTAGGTTAAGGGTTTAGGGCTCTAGGCTGCTAACGCCCTGGACCCTGGACCCTGGACCCTGGACCCTGGACCCTAAACCCTAAACCCTAAACCCTAAACCCTAAACCCTAAACCCTAAACCGGAAGGCGCTGCTACCGGCAGCGATCACAAGGGGGCCTGAGGCTGCCCACGCGGCTTTTGGGGTCTTGGGGAGGGTTTAAGGGTTTAGGGTTTAGGGTTTAGGGTTTAGGGTTTAGGGTTTAGGGGTAGGGTTTTGGGGGGCTGTAGGGTTTAAGGGACCAGGGTGGGTGTAGGGTTTTTGGGCTCGGTCTAGGGGGTTAGGGGATTGGGCAGTTACCGCCGTGTGAGCCTAGGGCTTAGTGGCATGAGCCTGACTAGTTAACCGCCCAGTAGTGTCTAGCCACAAACCCCCCCAAAAACCCTGGAAACCAAAACCCCCCGAAAAACAAACCGGAAACCAAAAAACCCTTTGAATCCCCAAAAAGCCAGAAAGCCTATATAAACCCTAAACGAATCCCTGTAAGCCCTGGCAGCCCCGAGCTGGGAAGTGCCTAGCAACCACACAAACCCGCTTAAATCCTACATCCCCAAGACCTTGAAACGTCCAAAACCAAATCCACAGGGTTGCTTGATAATCACGTAGGGTTGATTAGGGTTTAGGGTTTAGGGTTTAGGGTTTAGGGTTTAGGGTTTAGGGTTTAGGGTTTAGGGTTTAGGGTTTGGGGTTTGGGGTTTGGGGTTTGGGGTTTGGGGTTTAGGGTTTAGGGTTTAGAGTGGGAAATCTAATCCCAAGAACGGACACTCGGTTGCAGTGCCCTACCGGTCCAGGGTTTGGGCATTGGGCTCTAGAGCAGAGGACTCAGGCCTAGGGCGGTAAAGCTTGCCCCGAAGACTAGACACCTAAACCCTAAACCCTAAACCCTAAACCCTAAACCCTAAACCCTAAACCACAAGAGCAACCAAGGAATAAACAGGGTGCCCTTACTGGTTGAAAGCTGAAAGGGCCTCAAAAGGGAATCAGGGCCTAGTCGGGTCGCCGAAGACCCCCAAGTGGCCGAAGACCCGGAACACCGCCAAAGGTTCCCCCACAAAAGCGCCGCAATTGAATTCCTAAACCCTAAACCCTAAACCCTAAGCCCTAAGCCCTAAACCCTAAACCCTAAACCCTAAACCCTAAACCCTAAACCCTAAACCCTAAACCCTAAACCCTACCGCGGCTGGGCATCCCCGCCCGGGTGTGCACCCGGCCGTCCGATGTTCGGATCAGAGGCGAGGCCACACCATCCTCAAGCTGGGGTTTAGGGTTTAGGGTTTAGGGTTTAGGGTCTAGGGTTTAGGGTTTAGGGTTTGGGGTTTGGGGTTTGGGGTTTGGGGTTTGGGGTTTGGGGTTTAGGGTTTGGGGTTTAGGGTTTGGGGTTTAGGGTTTGGGGTTTGGGGTTTCGGGTTCGGGGTTTGGGGTTCAGGGTTTAGGGCTTCTTATTTTCGGGTTTAGGGTTCAAAAGGCTAGGGATTTTTCAAGGGGCCTCAATGGGGGTTTTAGGGCAGGGTTTGGGGCTTGGGGTTTAGGATTTCGCGCTCTCAACAAGATGTGTCCAATACCTACTGAAGACCCTCAAAGCCGTCCAGCCCGGCGCTTTGTTACAGAACCCCCCCCCCTAAACGGTAGGATTCCCTTATAAGAAGGACCCCAACAAGGTAGGTTTAGGGTTTAGGGTTTAGGGTTTAGGGTTTAGGGTTTAGGGTTTAGGGTTTAGGGTTTAGGGTTTAGGGTTTAGGGTTTAGGGTTTAGGGTTTAGGGTTTGTTTAGCGGTACCCCCTCATGTCGGAGACCCCTTCATGTAGCACTTCCAGCTTCTGTCCTGCCCTCTCTATGTTTCATCTTTAGGGTTTAGGGTTTAGGGTTTAGGGTTTAGGGTTTAGGGTTTAGGGTTAGGGTCCTTTGTACTAACAGCCCTGAATTTTCATAGGGATTATCATAGGGGGTACTAGTTCTAGGGGGAAGATCCCAACCCTAAAGCCCCAAAAAGCCCTCAATCCTCCCAGAAAGCAAAAAGCCCTGCAAGCCCATTCTTTTCACCCGCCGTCTTGTGGGTTGGCTTACGGCACTCGGGCGCGGATGCCCAGGGCAGGGTGGAAGAAAAGGACCTTTACTGGGCTGCTTGCTGCAGAAATTTAGGGCTTTTAAGGGCTTTAGGGTTTAGGGCGTTAAGAGAATGCTTTGGTAGGCTTTAGGGCTTTAGGAGTTCAGGGAGGGATGCATTGGGCTTTGTAGGGTCGGGCTTGGGGCTTCAAAGGGCTTCATTGGGTTTGGGTTTCTAGGGCAACTTCCAAGGCAACTTACATAAGGCAACTTCGAGGGTAATTTAGAGGGCTCAGTGTCATAAGGGTTTGAAGGGCTTCTCGCGGCTCTAGGGCTGTTGGGTTGGGCTTTTTAGGGCTTGAGGGCTTCAGGGTCTTCGGTAGGTCTCATTGGAGTGGAGGACTTTTCAGGGCTTGAGGGCTTGTTGGGTTGCGGATTTTGGGCCTCTAGTTCTTCATAGGGCTTTAAGGTTTTGAGGGTATGAATGCAGGCTCCTTAGGGGGCTGAAAAGGGCTTTGGGGTCTTGTACGTTCAGGGGTTCCGGGGCTTGTGGATGTTTGGGCTTTGTTAAGGCTTTTGTGGTTTCAGGGGTATGAACCCTAAGCCCTACGCCCTAGGCCCTAAGCCCTAAACCCTAAACCCTAATACCCCGGTCAAAGGGTTCAGAGTTTCACGGTGGCGCATGGGAGGTTTAGGGACGTGAGGAGGCTGTGGGGGTAAGTCCCAAAACACGGGTGCCGTTCAAAATTCTGATCCCTTTTGGGGTACCCTAAATATTAGGTGCCGTACTATAATCCGGATCCAAAAAGGGACGATCATTTTGACAACCAGCCACAAGGATACACATTGCGAGGGTTCCGATTCTGAGGATTACTTTCCTTTTTATTGGGATGCTAGGGGTTAGGGCCCTTCTTTGGGGGCTTCGGGTCTACGGACTCAGAGGGTTTCAGGGTAAGTTGAAGGCATTCATAGACCTAAACCCCAAACCCCAAACCCCCAACCCTAAACCCTAAACCCTGTAAACTTCCGAACAGACGGGCTCGGGGTCGTTCATGAGTTCGTGCCATGAAGCACCGCTCCACACCCAAGTACATTAACCCAAAAAATCTTCCGCATCGACTTGAATCCCCAAGTGACCCCAGGGGTTTAGGGTTTAAGGCTGAGGGTTAAAGGTTACCCCGCTATGACAAAGTTTAGGGTTTGGGGTTTAGGCCTTTTTGGGGCTTAGGGTGAAACCTTCCAACCCTAAACCCTAAACCCTAAACCCTAAACCCTAAAGACAGCAACACAAGAGGTCCACCTACCCCTGCCGCCAGAGCGGCGCGGCCGGTCACAGAGCAAACTTGGTAGCTCCAACCTGGGGGGGGGGGGGACTGGAGGTTCAGGGTTTAGGGTTAGGGTTTAGGGTTTGGGGTTTAGGGTTTAGGGTCTTGGGGGGGGGGGGGGGGGGGGTCTAAACCCTAAACCCCGGGCTTCTAAGTGAACTTTGATCATTGGGAATACAGTATACAAGACCTCAAATCCCCAAAAGCCCCTGAAGCCCTAAACCCGACCCATTTACGGTTCAGTAGTCCCCACGTCAGGAAGAGCGACAATTGCCATCACATGCCTCAGTCTACCAGAGTTCCCAACTGAAGTCGTTGATGGACGCTAGCCAAATGCTAAGTAATGAAAACTCCCGAACTCTTAACGTTATCCCCCGCACCTTTTTGGGGTTCCGATGGGCGCCATGATTGGTGCTTTCCCTGAACCCAAGACCCTAGCCAGACGCTAACTACTGAAAACTCCCAAACTCTTAACCCTGTCCCCTACACCCTGTTGGGGTTCCGATCCTTTACTTAGGTGGTTCCAGGTTGGGGGCTTTAGGGCTTAAGGTGTTAGGGGGGGAGGGATTCAGGGCTTGGGGTTCGGGAGGATGGTTCTGTCTTGCCCTGAACCCTCAACCCTCAACCCCCAACCCTAAACCTTAAACCCTAAACCCTAAACCCTAAACCCTAAACCCCGGAAGTACGGAACTTCAAACGCCTCGCGATCAGGGCCAAGTCTCCCTCCGGGAGCAGGGTCCAGGGCGGCTTGAACGAAGACTCGCTCGTATGCTCGTTCCAGAAATAGACCTCCCTTGGCGCGGGACGTTGTAGCAATACAGGTAGGGTTTGGGGTTTGGGCTTTGGGCTTTGGGGTTTAGGGTTTAGGGTTTAGGGTTTAGGGTTTAGGGTTTAGGGTTTAGGGTTTCTTAGGCTTTAGGGCCTAGGGCCTAGGGTTCTTACTTGGAGGTTCCTGGGATCTTTTTACCCAACTTATAGCTGTACTTAGAACACCCCCGCCCTAAGTCCCCTAAGCAGAAGTAGACGGATTCTTGGGCCTTTTTAAGTACACATGAGGGTTTGGGGTACGCCCGCCCCGACCCCTACCCTAAACCCTAAACCCTAAACCCTAAACCCTAAACCCTAAACCCTAAACCCTAAACCCTAAACCCTAAACCCTAAACCCTAAACCCTAAACTGCGAGCAAGGCCCCTGATTAGCTGCCGGCAAGGCAGCGGGCCGCAGCGAGCCCGCCGAGCCTCTAGCGACGGCAGCCGACAACTGAGTAGCGACAGTCTAGCAGTTGGAGGCAGATGCTCTCTTTAGTGCCAGAAGAGTTAGCTTCTGGCACCGTAACGCACTCCTCACAGCTTTGAAAGAGGGAACAGGGCGTACAGCCCTAAAGCATATTTTATTACCCTAAAGCCTAGGACCCCATCCTTCCCAATTTAGGATTTAGGATTTAGGATTTAGGATTTAGGATTTAGGATTTAGGATTTAGGATTTAGGATTTAGGATTTAGGATTTAGGATTTAGGATTTAGGATTTAGGATTTAGGATTTAGGGCAAAATGGAGGGGTGCCCAAAACCATCGATTTCAGTACTAAAAAATCGCACTTTTCATTGCGGCCAGGGCAGATGCTGGGGTCCCCCCTCCTTTAGAGAGCGTTTTGAAGGCTTTTAGGATTTAGGATTTAGATTTAGAATTTAGGATTTAGGATTTAGGATTTAGGATTTAGGATTTAGGATTTAGGATTTAGGATTTAGGATTTAGGATTTAGGATTTAGGATTTAGGGCAAAATGCAGGGGTGCCCAAAACCATCGATTTCTGTACTAAAAAATCGCACTTTTCATTGCGGCCAGGGCAGATGCTGGGGTCCCCCCTCCTTTAGAGAGCGTTTTGAAGACTTTTAGGATTTAGGATTTCGATTTAGGATTTAGGATTAAGGATTTAGGATTTAGGATTTAGGATTTAGGATTTAGGATTTAGGATTTAGGATTTAGGATTTAGGATTTAGGGTCCCAGGCTCCTCCCGGACCATTTCTGTGCCTTTTTGGGCTCCTCCTGGACAGTTTCTACGTTTTTTTGGGCTCCCGGACAGTTTCTGTTTTCCCGGACAGTTTCTGAGCCTGTTGGGGACAACGAGCGATGGCGCCGCGGCCCCGAGCGCGGAATCGGTGCCCTCCATCCGGGCCTGCTCGGGCATAAAACTTTCTTGGGATTTTCCTGGGGCTTTCCTGGCCCTTTGACAACATGGAGGGGTGCCCAAAACCATCGATTTCTGTACTAAAAAATAACATTTTTCATTGCGGGCCCGAGCAAATCCTGGAGGTCCCCTTCTTCTATGGGTTTTTTTGAAGCCTTCTGGTGGCTCTTGGGGCCTCGTGGGTGCTTTCTCGTACTCTTGTAGCCCTTTTGGGGTAAAACGTTATGATGATAACCACTACAGCAGAGAATACAAAAGCAGCAGAGAATACAAAAGCAACGAGAGAACAAGAAGCGTTCTTGTACACAGCGGCGCCACGGAGCGCAGTGACAACGAGCGATGGCGCCGCGGCCCCGAGCGCGGAATCGGTGCTCCCAGCCGGGCCTACTCGGGCGTAAAAACACAACGTATAAGCAGACTGTTGCCCCCTGCTTTACTTTTCGTTGTGACCAACACCATCTATTTCTGTGCTAGAAAAAAAGCATTTTTCATTGCGGGCCCGGGCAAATGCTGGAGGTCCCCTTCTTCTAGGGGGCCTTTTGAAGCTTTTTGGTGGCTCTTGGGGCCTCGTGAGTGCTTTCTGGTAGTCTTGTGGCCCTTTTAAAATTTTGGGGTAAAACGTTTATGATTTTTATTAACATATCCACTACAGCAGAGAATACAAAAGCAACGAGAGAACAAGAAGCGTTCTTGTACACAGCGGCGCCACGGAGCGCAGTGACAACGAGCGATGGCGCCGCGGCCCCGAGCGCGGAATCGGTGCTCGCAGCCGGGCCTACTCGGGGTGCCCAAAACCATCGATTTCGGTCCTAAAAGCATTTTTTATTGCGGGCCCGGGCAAATGCTGGAGGTCCTTTTTTAGGGGGCCTTTTGAAGCCTTTTGGTGGCTCTTGGGGCCTCGTGGATGCTTTCTGGTACTCTTGTGGCCCTTTTGGGGTAAAACGTTTATGATTTTTATTCAGATATCCACTAGGGCAGAGAATACAAAAGCGACGAGAGAACAAGAGGCGTTCTTGTACACAGCGGCGCCACGGAGCGCAGTGACAACGAGCGATGGCGCCGCGGCCCCGAGCGCGGAATCGGTGCTCCCAGCCGGGCCTACTCGGGCGTGAAAACACAACATATAAGCAGACTGTTGCCCCCTGCTTTACTTTTCCTTTTGGTTTATATTAAGACAACCCACAACTACAGCAGAGAATACAAAGCAACGAGAGAACTATCAAAAAAAAAACCCTAAAGCCTAATAGAGTAAGGTTTGGGTGGTCTTGGGGTGGGGTTTTAGCTTTCGCGCGACGCGCCGCCCACGACCCCTTGGGTCGAGGCGCGTCGCTTCAGTGGGCAAACCCTAAACCCTAAACCCTAAACCCTATCAGCCCTATGCCCTAAGCCCTAAACCCTCATCGTTGGACACCAAAAACGCACAGAGCCGTCAGGTGCGCCCCAGCGGCCCGGTCGTCCGAGAGGTGAAGCAGAACCTTGGAGCAGGGGCTTTGGGTTCTTGTTGCACCCTAAACCCTAAACCCTAAACCCTAAACCCTAAACCCTAAACCCTAAACCCTAAACCCTAAACCCTAAACCCTAAACCCTAAACCCTAAACCCTAAACCTGAACCCTAAACCTGAAACCCTAACACACACAGCCTCTGTTGTGGGGGGTTTAAGGTTGTGCGAGCCTAGAACCATTCAACTGTGGTATCCATATTCATAGGTATTGAGGGAGACGACCCAGAAAGCCCTAAACTTCTTCCCCTGTCTAGCGCTCCTGAGGAAAGGGCTTGGGGGGGGGGGGGGGGGGGTGCAGCGTACATGATTTAGCCCTAAACCCCAAACCCCAAACCCCTAACCCCAGCTCTGGAGTAGACCCTGAAAAAAAAAGTACATACTTTCTAGGTATAAAAGTAGCTATCAAAGGAACCCAGAACCAAACAAAAAGTAGTAAAGTATACTACTCCAAAACCCAGTAACCACAAACCCTAAACCGTTTGGGCTGGGCCTACTGGAAGCTCTTGCCCGGCCGCCACCCCTCCGGCGTGATCGCCTTGGACACCACTTGGCGCGTGGGCGGTAGCAGTGCCGGCGCCGGCGTTGCAGGCGACCTCGGTCAGGAAAAGGGTTTCGGGTTTAGGGTTTGGGGTTTGGGGTTTAGGGTTTGGGGTTGAGGGCGCATGGTTTAGGGAACAGGGGGCTTGGGGTTGCAGGGTTTTGTGGTTGCTCAAATGCTGAATCCCCCAAACCCCCTAGGGTGGTAGACTGTAAATCCTAAAGCCCTAATACCCTAAAACCGTAAAATCACAAACAAAAATATCCACAAAACCTAAAACCCTAAAACCGCAAAACTCTTATCACACCAAAGCTCCAAAGCTCCAAAGCCCTAAGACCCCTGAACCCTAAACCCTAAGCCACCAAAGCCTAATTCACCATCCCAGCGTCAAAGCTCCCGACGAGATCGGCGTCGTCTCCACCTGCTTAAGGCTTTAGGGTTTCGGGCGCATAGCGCGGCAACCCGGGCGTTGGGATTGGAGGGTTTGGGGAGGGGGGGGGGGGGGGGGGGGGGGGGGGGGGGGGGGTTGTGATTATACTAGTTGTGTTTGCTTTATTTATGTATTTATTTGCCTTATATATATATTGTATTATTTTCTATTATTATTATTATTTTTTTTTTTTTTTTTGGGGGGGGGGGTTGCGCTTCTGAGATCCAGCTAGGAACTTCGTTTAGAAATTTGAGAGTTTAGGGTTTATCTGGAGTACTAACATAGCCCTAAACCCCATAAACCCTAGCAACCCTATAAAAGTGTATAAGTTCCAGAAAGCCGATAAACCCTACGAAGCCCAGAAACCCGAGCCCTAACCCCCCACCCCGACATTGGCCAACTGAACGCTTCGGCCCGTCAGCCTCCGGCGCAGCAGTAATCCGCAGCCTTGAGTCTGCGACTCAGAGTCTGTTTAAGGTTATTGGTGTTGTTTTTTTTTGAGGGAGGGGTGGGTTTTTAGTTAGTCTGTTTAAGGTTATTGGTGCTTTTTTTCTTTTGAGGGAGGGGTGGGTTTTTGTTAGTCTGTTTAAGGTTATTGTTTTTTTTTTTGAGGGAGGGGTGGGTTTTTGTTTGGGGGGTTTTGTGGCTTTTGGGGGACGTTCAGGGTTTATGGGGAGTAGGGCTTTTTGGGGTTGAGGGGCTTGGGCTTCAGGATTTGAGCTGTAGAGTTTGTGCTCAACCTAAGCCCTAAGCCTTAAGCCCTGAGCCGTAATTAAGTCTATTATAAGCCCTAAACCCTAAACCCTAAACCCTAAACCCTAAACCCTAAACCCTAAAGCCTAAACCCTAAACCCTAAACCCTAAACCCTAAACCCTAAACCCTAAACCCTAAACCCTAAACCCTAAACCCTAGCCCTAAACCCTAAACTGCGGGGGCCCGTAGGGCCCCTGAAGCCAGCTGCTTCCTGGTTCGGAAGAGGGACAGACCCGAGCGCTCGCTCGTGTACACCTGGCGATGCATTCAGGGGTTTAGGGTTTAGGGTTTAGGGTTTAGGGTTTAGGGTTTTGGGTTTAGGGTTTAGGGTTTAGGGTTCCGGGTTTAGGGTTCAGTTTTTAGGGTTCAGGGTTCAGGGTTCAAGGTTCAGCAGTACGGGTTCGTGGAATTTGGGCACTTCTTGTTGACTCCTGATGCTTTCTCGGGCTCTTGTCGTAGAGAAAAAGGAGAACCTACTTTCAACAGACCCTTGTGCATTAACCCAGGCCACCTATAAACCCCGCCATCATTCCCCAATCCCGCAACCTCCCATACCCCTTTGTGAACCCTACAGCTGCAAGCCCCCGACACCAAACCTCAAAACATCAAAACCTCAAAACCTCAAAACCTCAAAACCTCAAAACCTCAAAACCTCAAAACCTCAAAACCTCAAACCCAAAGCCTGATACTCAGACCCAAACCTACAGCCCGAAGCATCCCTACGCCCCAAACCCTAGGCCCTAATACCCCAAGTCACTTCCCTAAGCCCGAAACCGTAAGCCACGCACCCCAAATCCCCGAGCTCTCAACCCCAAACCCTACGCCTTAAACTCTCAACCCTAAACTTCCCTAATCCCAAAAATATCTAAACTTCCCTAAACCAGAAATTCAAAACTTCCCTAAGAGCCAAACCCTAAACCCTAAACTCTAAACCCTAAACCCTGAACCCTAAACCCTAAACCCTAAACCCTAAGCCCAAGAGCTGGGAGCCTCATCTGGCAGCACCAGCACGAAGATGTGGCCGCCAAGCACGTCCGTGAAGCTAAGCCTTGGTCTTAGGCAGACAGGGGTTTGGGGTTTGGGGTTTAGGGTTTAGGGCTAGGGTTTAAGGTATAGGGTTCGGGGTTATGCGTTTGGCGTTTGGAGTTTGGGGTCTAGGGTCTAGGTGTCTGACTAGGGGGAGAGGAGGGGGTTTTGGGGGAGTGAAAGGTTTTCGGAGCCTCAAGGGGTTTACCAGGGTGAGGATGTTTGGGGGGGGTGGAGGGTGAGCTCGGGTTGCTGTATCCACACCCCACAAGGGTTACAAAGGTTCGCGGGCATGCGCACGCATGGCGCTCACGGAACGCTTTTCAGTTTTAGGGCTCAGGGCGCTTGTCTCAAGACAGAAAGACACCGCCGCCAGGACAGCTGATTCCAATAGCTGAGCTCGCAAGCCAACGTTAACCCTCGACAGTCTGCTGGTGAGTCTAGGTACTACAAGCGGGCGGGTGACTGATACAGACGACACCCTGATTTCAAGGTCAAGAATCCCGTTTAACATGCTCCGGGATGGCCCTAAACACCCTCTGAAAAAATGTTTCTGAATATGATCCTCGTACACCCAAGTAGGGAAATACAAAAAGATACGAATTTCCTGCCTAGGTTCAGGTTGAGGTTCCAGTTTAGGGCACGCAGAATGCTCCGAAAGGTTTAGGGTTTAGGGTTTAGGGTTTAGGGTTTAGGGTTTAGGGTTTAGGGTTTAGGGTTTAGGGTTTAGGGTTTAGGGTTTAGGGTCCGAAAGTCTGGGCACGGACGTTGGTGTCAGAAGGGAGGACGAGACGTTTGACCGAACTCAGAAGAAAGACACCTGAATCCTGAACGCCTGAACCCGAAAACTCAGAAAAGACAGCTGCATCTTTAAACACCTAAACCCTAAAGGCGGCTAAACCCTAAACACGGCGAAATCCCGAAACCAGAAACCCGAAACCCGAAACACCGAAACCCCGACACCCCAAACCCCGAAACCCCAAAACCCCGAAACCCCGAAACCCCAAACCCCAAACCCAAAACCCCAAGCCCCCAAACCCCAAACCCCAAACCCCAAACCCTAAACCCCAAACCCTAAACCCTAAACCCCAACACCCTCAACAGTTCTTTGCAAGCCGGGAGCGGGAGACCCACACCCAGATCCCTTCGGGTCTGCAGCTGCACCTAGGGTTTAGGGTTGAGGGTTGAGGGTTCAGCGCTGAAGGTTGAGGGTTGAGGGTTGAGGGCTGGGGGTTTGAGGTTTTGGGTGGGCCCACTCGAAGAGGGGGGTCCTGCAGAAGCACGCCAGCACCCGAGGGTACTTCCCTAAACCCTAAACCCCAAAGCCTAAACCCCTAGCCCTAAACCCCAAGCCCCAAACCCTAAACTCTAAACCCGAAACTCCAAACCCAAGTTTTCAGGGTTTGTAGGGGACATTGCCTCCTCTTGCCAGAAGATCTCATGGACGTAGAGGCGACACTGGTCCTGGAAAGCTTCTGCGCTGTTGAGGGGGTTTAGGGTTTAGGGGTGTAGGGTTTAGGGGCGTAGGGTGTAGGGTTTAGGGTTTAGGGTTTAGGGTTTAGGGTTTAGGGTTTAGGGTTTAGGGTTTAGGATTTGGGGTTTAGGGATTAGGGTTTAGGGTTTAGGGTGTAGGGGTGTAAGGGTGACTTGACTTCGGGTTGAGGAACTATGGGTGTAGGGTTGAGGGTTTGTGAACGAGGTGTTGAGGCTTTAGGGGGGCGAAATATGTTGGATATATCTGCGGTACATGGTGGAAAAAAGACAGGACCCTAGAAGCACTTCGGTGCAAAGCTGCGGTTTGCCCGCGCTCTTTTTCTGGAGGTACACAAAACATGCGCAGGCGCGATGTTTCCGGAGTTGGGACGTTCGCAAACATTGTCTCTTTTTTGCCTTCTGAAAAAAACATAAACGACCACCCTCTGCGCTTTTCGCTGGGATCCGGAATTTTGGAAGGGGGCGGGTTGCCCGCGCTCTTTGTCTGGAGGTGCGCAGGTGCGATGTTTCTGGCGTCCTAAACCCTAAACCCTAAGCCCCAAACCCTAAACCCTAAACCCTAAACCCTACACCCTACACCCTAAACCCTAAACCCCAAACCCGAATTAAACCCTAAACCCTAAACCCTAACCCGAAACCCTAACCCCTAATCCCTAAACCCTAAACCCAAAAACCCTAAGCCTTAAACCCTAAACCCTAAATCCTAAATCCTAAACCCTAAACTCTAAACAAACCCTAAACCCTAAACCCTAAGCCCTAAATTCTAAATCCTAAATAAATCCTAAACCCTATGCTGGACGGCTCGGGTGTGGGCAAACCGACCCTTTGGCGCGAAGCACTTCAACCCCAAGACACCGAAACCACGCCTAAATGCCTGCACCCCGCCGGGCATGGGGATTAGGATTGCAAACCCACAACACCCAAAACCATAAATACCCCAAACCGGCCCTAAACCCTAAACCCTAAACCCTAAACCCCAAACCCCAAACCCTAAACCCTAAACCCTAAACCCTAAACCCCAAGCTGGCGAGAGTGCTGCAGAATCAACGAAAACGCAGTCCCGCAGCGCGCGCAGAGCAGTGGCCTCTTCGCAGGGCTGTATGGGATTAGGATTTGGGGTTTAGGGTTTAGGGTTTGGGGTTTAGGGTTTGGGGTTTAGGGTTTGGGGTTTGGGGTTTAGGGTTTAGGGTTTGGGGTTTGGGGTTTAGGGTCTGGGGTTTAGGGTTTGAGGTTCCGGCTTTTGGGATTCTTTTGCGGAGCTGCGCTTCTCGTGACTAAGGTTTGAGGGTGTTCGAGCCTCCTACTTGGAGGTTCATGGCACTTATTAACCAATTATAGCTGTACTTATAGCTGTACTTATGACCATATTAGGGCACATAAGGGACTTGTAAGTGGGTTCGAAGTAGAGATATTTCTAATAAGTACCATGCACCTCCAAGTAAAGCTCTGTAAGCTCCTTTTGGGAGGGAATTGTCGGTGAGGGGTGTAGGTGACGTGGGCAAGGTTCGTTGCAAGAGCTCTTGGAACCAACATCAGCATAAGTTACAAGATTTGGGGTTTAGGGTTCAAGGCTTAACAACCCCAAACCCTAAACCCAAAACCCTAAACCCTAAACCCCAATCCCCAAACCCTATAAACCCTATGAACCCTATGAACGCTATGAAGCCTATGAACCCTAGAAGTCTCTCTTCCGGGCCTCCTTGGACTCGCCAGGCAGCGGGGAGGAGCTGGCCGTGATACGCAGGTCCATGCGAGTGCCTCGGGGTGCAGGCGTTGTTGAAAACCCCAAACCCTAAACCCCAAACCCTAGACCCTAAACCCTGAACCCCAAACCCCAAACCCTAAACCCTGAATTGCCTTAAAGCCCCTGAAAAGCCCTGAGCCTTAAAAGAACCCTGAACCCCAAAAGCCCCAAAGCCCCTGAAAAACTGTGAACCCTACACAGCCCTAAAGCCCTTGAAAACCTGTGAGCCCTAATGCATTGCTCTAGGTAGGGTTTAGGGTTTAGGGTTTAGGGTTTAGGGTTTGGGGTTTGGGGTTTGGGGTTTGGGGTTTAGGGTTTAGGGTTTAGGGGCCCTAAAAGCCCTAAAGCCCTTGAAAGCCTGGAGCGCCTGACAAGCCCTGAACGCTAAAAGCCCTAAAGCCCCTCAAAAACTGTGAAACCTAAAGCCCTAAAGCCACGAAAAACCTGTGAATCCAAAAACCCCCCAAACCCTACACCTAGCTAGAGTTAGCTAGGATTGTCCTTCGAACACTCTGAAAAATCATCCGAAGTATGGTCCTCTTAAACCCAAAGGGTGAAAATATAACATATCCCACTCGCCTACCGAGAACTAACCCTAAACCCAAAACCCAAAACCCAAAACCCTAAAACCTAAACCCTAAACCCTAAACCCTAAACCCCAAACCCTAAACCCTAAACCCTAAACCCTACCTAGAGTAATGCATTCAGACCCGGGACCTGACACGGACTTGGGGGGGGCCCTTACAAAGCATGGACCCGGGGCCCATACCAACTCAATTTCTTTGGATCATATGTAGGGTTTAGGGTTTAGGGTTTAGGGTTGCGGGTTTCGGGTTTAGTTTAGTGTTAAGGGGTTTGGCTTCGGGTTTAAATTGGGTTTAGGGGTTAAATAGGGCTCAGGGTTTATAGGGTGTCCCTAAAACCCAACCCTAAACCCTAAACCCTAAACCCTAAACCCTAAACCCTAAACCCTAAACCGAGGCTCGGGTGAGTCGCTCTGTAGCCTCAACCGAGCTGCAAAGCTCCTCGCGCACGAACCTCTCCTGCACCGAGGTGGCAGCGTCGATCTCCTGTCAGCCAGGGGGGGGGGGGGGGGGGGGGGTTTATGGTTTAGGGTTTAGGGTTTAGGGTCTAGGGTTTAGGGTTTAGGGTTTAGGGTTTAGGGTTTAGGGTTTAGTTGGGGAGGGTTTAGGGCTCAGCAGCTCACTAGCTTTCACTCGTCGTGCTTTTTCATCTTGTGATGGAGAAGTACCCACCCTCCCAGAGAATCCCATATCATTAAGACAACATAAAATTATAATTTCCAGCCGCATCTTAAACCCTAAGCCTTGAGCCTCAAATTATGAAGGTTTGTGCCCACTCGTGGGCACAGGCACACACTTTGTTTGGTGGGCATAGGCACAGCGTGCCTATGCCCACGAAGGTTTGTGCCTATGCCCCCGAATCCATGAGGGTTTATTTATTTATTTATGTATATACATATATATATATATACATATGGTAAGAGAGGTTTAGGGTTTAGGGTTTAGGGCTTCTAGGGTTTGGGGTTTGAAGGGTTTGGGGTCTATGATTTAGGGGCTTAGGTCAGAGGGCTCTTAGGGCTTAGGGTTTGGGGGTTTGGGTGTTCAGGCTTATGATTTACGGCTTAGGGCTTAGGGTGTATGGTTTTGGGGGGTTTGGGGCTTGTGCTGTAGGGCTTGGGGTTTATGATTTATGGGTTTTGGAGCTTGTCGAGCTGGATTCAGAGCCCTGTTAGCCCTATACTCTGAAACCTAAACTGGTTGGGGTTCCCAAAACCTTTATGCAAGATATGAGGTTTGCCGCTTATACCCTCATCTGCCTTGGCCATCGAATGTCCCATATAAACCCAAAGAAAGAAGCCCAGGATTTTTGGGTTTCGGGTGTGCGGCCAGGGTTTAGGGCTGAGGGGCCTACAACCACAAGGGGGAGGAACCTTTTTCTTCGCCAAGTTCGGTACCCTGAGCCCTATAAACGGAGAGCCCTGACCCAAAAGCGGCTCTTTCGTTGAAGCGAGGCCTCCGCGCCGCAGGGAAGAGAGAGGGTGGCCAACACACCTTGAATCCCTAACCCCTAAACCCTAAACCCCTATAACTTATAACCCTATATAAATCCTAAACCCCAAACCCTAAATCCTAAACCCGAAATCCTAAACCCTGAACTCCCCCTCCCCCAGCTTCATAGGCAGCGATCACTTGGGCTTTTGAGCCCCCCCCCCCCCCCCCCCCGAGGTTGATCGGTAGTTACAAGTTGCGTTTGCAGTGCCCAGGGTCCAGGGCGTTTAATTGCTTACATTAGAGCACCCAGCAGTGACCAAAACCTATGTAGCCCTGCACCCTAAACCCTAAACCCTGAACCCTAAACCTTAAGGTTCAAAGTCAGAGAAACAAGAGAAAAGCATTAACCGAGAAGAAACAAGCTCCATTTATGTTGCTGTGCTGCCGGCGTTCAATGGGGGGCCCTGAACCCCAAGCCCTAAACACCTAAAACAACCCAAACCCAAAAACCCAAAAATCACCAAAATCCAAAAAAACCCAAAAAAAAACCAAAACCCCAAAATCCCAAAAATCCCAAAATTCCAAAATCCCTAAACCCTAAACTCCAAATCGAAAACCGGCCTCTTGAAGTTTCGTGGCTCTTGGGTCGGTCTAGGCTTTGGAGGGTACTTAGTAACTAATTATAACTGTACTTATCACTGTACTAAGAACCATATTAGGACACTTAAAGGGCTTATAAGTGGGTTATAAGTACAGTTATAACTGGTTAATAAGTACCATGAACCTCCAAGTAGGCTTTAGAGGGCTTCAGGGGCTTCGACTTCAACACCCCAACAACCATGGCCACAGAAGGAGATGGGCTGGAAGACCCCAAACCCTAAACCCTGACCCTTATAATAAGGTGGGCCCCCCCCCCCCCCCCCCCCCGGGACCCGGAGATCGCTTGAAAAGGGGTAAAGGGAAGATATTTTACAAGCTCTCGACTTTCAGACTAAACCCTAAACCCTAAACCCTAAACCCTAAACCCTAAACCCTAAACCCTAAACCCTAAACCCTAAACCCTAAACCCTAAACCCTAAACCCTAAACCCTAAACCCTAAACCCTAAACCCTAAACCCTAAACCCCAAACAAACAAGAGGGCAAGAGGCAGTGCTCTATCAGTCGCCAATGATCACCTCAGATGGCTGAAGTCCTTTAGACTCCAGATTTAAACCCTAAACCCTAAACCCTAAACCCTAGGATTTATAGAAATTGTATAGGGTTCGTGTCCGGAGTTTTGACAGTTGTTTTTTAAACTTTTGACTGAAAAAGGCTGATCTGGCTCAAAAAAGCTGCAACACACGGCTTTTTTTCGAGCTTTTTGCAAGCCCTCGCCGGAAATCCTTGGTCCTTAGGGCTTGTGTACTTCTGTTTCCCAGGCCGCCAAATTGCTCAAAAAAGATGAAATAAACACGGCTTTTTTCGAGCCTTGTTCAAGCCCTCGCCGGAAATCCTTCTGGTTCTTGCCCTAGATTTGGGTTTGTTTACTTATGTTTTGGCCCTAGAATAGGGGCTTGGGAAAGATGATATTTGGTGGTTTTCCAAGGCCGCCAAACTACCGAAAGCCCGTATGCTTTTGCTCTAGATGGGGGCTTGGGAAAACCTAAAGAGGTCCGGGGTTTCGCGTTTTTTTTTCATTACTTTTGGCTGAAAAGGCTGGTTTGGGATAAAAAAGCTGAGAAAAAATGGTCAAAACACGCTAAGATTTGCAATTTTTGGGTTCCCAAAGCTGCCAAACTAGGGAAAATCCCTACGTTTTGGTTTCAATTCAGGGCCTGTGAAAGCCCAAACTGGTCAAAAAGCACCAAAATCTGCAATTTTTTGGTGTTTTCAAGGCCGCCAACCTAAGGAAAATCCCTGTGTCTGCTCGATTTCAAGGTTTTTGAAGGTGCAAAAAATCGCGAACATTAGCCATTTTGGGTGTTTCCAAGGCTGCCAAACTAAGGAAAAATCTCTACGTTTTGGCCTTAATTCAGGACTTGTGAAAGCCCAAATCACCAAAATTTGCCATTTTGGGGGTTTCCAAAGCCACCAACCTAAGGAAAATCCGTATGTTTTGGCCTTAATTCAGGGTTTTTGAAGGCACAAAATGGTCAAAAATTGAGAAAATTGTCCATTTTGGTGGTTCCCCAAGGCTGCCAAACTAGGGAAAATCCCTATGTTTTGGCCTTAATTCAATGTTTTTGAAGGCACAAAATACAAAAACAAAACCGTAAACATTTGCCATTTTGGGTGTTTCCAAGGCCGCCAAACGAGGGAAAATCCCTATGTTTTGGCTTTAATTCAGGGCTTGTGAAGGCCCAAAATGGTCAAAAATCACAAAAACTGTCCATTTTGGAGGTTTCCAAGGCCGCCAACTTTACGAAAATCCTTATGTTTTTGCCTTAATTCAAGGTTTTTGAAATCCCCAAATGGTCAAAAATCTGCCACCTTGGGTTTCCAAGGCCGCCATCTAGGGAAAATCTCAAGTTTTAGCCTGAATTCAAGAGTTGTGAAGGTTCAAATGGTCAAAAAATTGGCCATTTGAGTGGTTTGCACAATCCTTATCTTTTGGCCTTAAGACAGGGCTTGTGAAGGTGCACCATTGCGCTTGGTGAGGCTCTACAATTTCTATTTATACGGGTCTTGAGGGTTTAGGGTTTGGGGTTTGGAGTTTAGGGTTTTTAGGGTTTAGGGGTACTTCCTTTTGGCGCCAGATTGAGGGTTTCGGGTTTAGGGTTTAGGGTTCAGGGTTTAGGGTTCAGGGTTTAGGGTTTAGGGTTTCGGGTTCAGGGTTTGGGGTTTAGGGTTTGGGGTTTAAGTTTTGGGGTTCAGGTTGAGGGTTTAGGGTTCCTTCGTAACCCTCATCTACACTATATAGAACAAGGGCCCACACTTCAAATCCCTACAAACAAGGGCAAGGGACCATACTAAGCGCCCCAAGGAAGGGGCCCCCCGGTTCAGGGTTTAGGGTTTAGAGGTTCAGGGTTCAGGGTTTAGGGTTCAGGGTTTAGGGTTTAGGGTTTAGGTTCCAGAGCAGGGTTCTTCGGGCTCAGGGGGCTGTAGTGGGTTTAAGGAGGTGGCTTGAGGGCACTTTTAAGGAGGTGGCTTGAGGGGGTTTAGGGGGCTTAGGGATGCTAACAGAGTTTTGAAATGCTTTTGTTTGAGGCTCTTCAGGGCAGTCAACGGAAGTTAGTAGAGTTTTTGGGGCAGTTTTCGGGTTCAGGGAGCCTTTGCATCATCACCCCCCCCCCCCCCGCGGATTAGGGTTTATAGGGTTTAGGGTTTGCAACCCAAAACCGTCTGCGTCTGCGAAGAACTCTCAAACTCAGGATTTAGGGTTTAGGGCCTAGGGTATGCGGTTTTGGGAGTTGCGGATTTACAGTAAGTGTAGGGCCCAAACTCCAGACAACGAAGTACCCCAAACCCCAAACCCTCAAACCCAACACCAAACCCTAAACCCTACAACCCCTAACCCTGAACCCAAAACCCTAAACCCTTGAACACCTCTCCCTCCCGACGTTTTGACGACGCAGCGCTGGCGAGCACGAAGCCCTCGAGTCGAAAATCGAAGGACCACCCCAGAAGAGGGTTTAGGCTTTAGGCTTTAGGCTTTAGGCTTTAGGCTTTAGGCTTTAGGCTTCAGGCTTTAGGCTTTAGGGTTTAGAGTTTAGGGTTTAGGGTTATGGTTTAGGGTTTAGAGTTTAGAGTTTAGGGTTTAGGGTTTAGCAATTCGAGTTTGATTTGAGGGTTCTGGTGCTCAGGGCTTAGGGGTTTAAGGGGCCGGGCTTCAAAATTCACAGGGTTGCTGATTCCGGCAATCCGTAAAACCCACATCAAAAACACATAACACTTGGGGCGTGGGATTCAGCCCTCTAAACCCGGAACCCTAAACCCTAACCCTAAACCGTCCAAACCCTAAACCCTAAACCCTGAACCCTAAACCCTAAACCCTAAACCACCCTAGAGCCTGTCTTTCACACGCTGGATGAGGTCCGAAGTTGAGAGGCCCTCGAATCTGGGCAGCGGCACGGCGATTCCTCGGGTGGCTTCTCTCGACTTCGTTGCAGGTTTAGGGTTTAGGGTCTAGGGTTTAGGGTTTTGGGTTTCGAGTTGTTTAGGTTTGTGTTTGAGGTTTAGGGTTCTAGGGTATAGGTTTAGGGTTTCTAGTTGTTGGGGTTGATGTTTAGGGTTTAGGTTTGAGACTTCGAGCGTGGCTCTGCGCATCCTGGACATTGCATGGTTACCTGAATCACCTTCTTGAACTTCCAAACCCTAAACCCGAAAACGCCTAAACCCTACAATCTAACCCCTAAACCCTAGGCCCTGCCAGGGGTGTTCCTGGGCGTGTTTCCCATAGAAAAGAAAAGGTCTATAATATGTAGGAAGAGGTTGCCCCAGCGTCCTCTTCCGTATGGTTCAGGGGTTACAGTTTACCTGCAGGCTCCAATGTAGTGTACTGTTGCATTACCTATACGGGATTCTAGTATACTACCACAAAAACGTGCTAGATAAGAGCCTTTGGGTAGAGCTGGTAGAGTTGAAGACTTAGGAGACAAGGGCCACACAGATCGACAACCAAGACACCCAACTTGCGAGGAACTCGGTAGTAAGGATCGTCTTCTGGATCTGGATATCGCTCGAAGTACTCCTGCCCAACCGCGCAGACATGAATGTCGTGTTCCTTCAAGAACTCCTCGGTCATGCCGAAGCAGAGTGCGTTTGAGATGACCTTGTCCACATGCTTGCACCCAAGTACCTGCGCTTCACGCTCTGCCGCCGACATGATCGGCGGTCGCTTGTAGTTGTTCGCGTCCTTGTCCCCGACGACGCCCACGAACACATGTGTGCCCAGTTGGGATGCATTGCGGAAGAGGTTCTGGTGCCCGATGTGACAGAGATCGAAGATGCCATCGCAGTAGACGTTCTTCCGAGTTTCTGCAGGAATGTCTTTGATGACGTCTGCTTCGAGAACTTTACTTGCAGAGCTCATTTCTGGAGCTTCGGGCGGCTTCCAGTCAGGCGCTTGCCTTTCCTTAATCCTGCGTATCAGGTCGGAAGTAGATAGACCATCGAACCTTGGTAGGGGCACAGCTATCCCCAACTTGCGCGGAACTCGGTAGTAAGGATCGTCTTCTGGATCTGGATATCGCTCGAAGTACTCCTGCCCAACCGCGCAGACATGAATGTCGTGTTCCTTCAAGAACTCCTCGGTCATGCCGAAGCAGAGTGCGTTTGAGATGACCTTGTCCACATGCTTGCACCCAAGTACCTGCGCTTCACGCTCTGCCGCCGACATGATCGGCGGTCGCTTGTAGTTGTTCGCGTCCTTGTCCCCGACGACGCCCACGAACACATGTGTGCCCAGTTGGGATGCATTGCGGAAGAGGTTCTGGTGCCCGATGTGACAGAGATCGAAGATGCCATCGCAGTAGACGTTCTTCCGAGTTTCTGCAGGAATGTCTTTGATGACGTCTGCTTCGAGAACTTTACTTGCAGAGCTCATTTCTGGAGCTTCGGGCGGCTTCCAGTCAGGCGCTTGCCTTTCCTTAATCCTGCGTATCAGGTCGGAAGTAGATAGACCATCGAACCTTGGTAGGGGCACAGCTATCCCCAACTTGCGCGGAACTCGGTAGTAAGGATCGTCTTCTGGATCTGGATATCGCTCGAAGTACTCCTGCCCAACCGCGCAGACATGAATGTCGTGTTCCTTCAAGAACTCCTCGGTCATGCCGAAGCAGAGTGCGTTTGAGATGACCTTGTCCACATGCTTGCACCCAAGTACCTGCGCTTCACGCTCTGCCGCCGACATGATCGGCGGTCGCTTGTAGTTGTTCGCGTCCTTGTCCCCGACGACGCCCACGAACACATGTGTGCCCAGTTGGGATGCATTGCGGAAGAGGTTCTGGTGCCCGATGTGACAGAGATCGAAGATGCCATCGCAGTAGACGTTCTTCTTCTCTCCAGCACTTTCTGCCGACATTGCAGGGATACGGCAGCTCTGCTACAAAGTCTACCGGTTTACGATATTCTCGGGTTGAGGGCATAGACATAGAAAGAAGAACTGTTCATTCACCGAGTCAGCAATTGAATGTGCCTGCTGAACACATGCATGGCAGGGCTTCTCTCGGCCTAAAAGCTGAAGTATAAGCCTTAAGTCCAAACACTAAACCCTATACCCTACCCAATCCGCAACCAGGGGCTTCACGCTTAGAGCCTTGGATTTCAGATAATCATCTCTTGTGGTCCTTGAACAAACCGAACAAGCGCGCATGGTTCAATTCAACAAGTATATCGGGCTTGGGGCGGACATGGAACAGAACCTTCGGGCTGGGCACAGGGTTTGAGTTTCAGCACCCTGAACCCCAAACCCTAAACCCTAAACCTTACACCTTAAACCCTAAACCCTAAACCCTAAACCCTAACCCTAAACCCTAAACGTTGTCCCCAAGAGAACGCTGCATGACCCAGGCACAGCCCAGGTGGTCCAGCGCGAGCCGCAGTAGCTCCTTGCAAGGTGCAGACGCGTAGTGTAGCCACACCGGGTTAAGGGTTTAGGGTGTAGGGTTTAGGGTTTAGGGGTTCGGGGCGGGGTTTAGGGTTTATAGGGTTTAGGGTTTGGGGTTTGGGGTTTAGGGTTTGGGGTTTAGGATTAGGGGCCCGGCTTTCGGGCTTACAATGGGCTTTGTGTTTAGGGTTTACGGGACTTAGGGTTTATAGGGTTTAGGGTTTATAGGGTTTGTTTGGGCATAGGGTTTCTAGGGTTTCTAGGGTGTCTAGGGTGTCTAGGGTGTAGGGTTTAGGGCTAGGGTTTAGGGATGCAGCTCTGAAGCCCTGGGTTCAAGAGTTTATAAACCCAGTGGCCCGAAATCTTTCTCAGAAGGGTGCACAGGGTTTTGGGGTTTGGGGTTTAGGGCTCAGGGTTTCTAGAGGTTATAGGTTTAGGACTTAGGAAGGGTTCGGGGTTAAAGGGTTCAGGAGACAAGTTGCTTAAACACGGGGGTTGCTTTAGTGTCAGAGGCTCCCCAATCCCGAAGCCCTTATCCCTAAACCCCAAACCCCAAACCCCAAAACCCTAAACCCCAAACCCCACCAAAACCCCACCAAAACCCCTAAACCCCAAACCCCAAAACCCCAAAACCCCTCAACCCCTAAACCCCTAACCCAAAACTCTAAACCCTAAACCCCAAACCCCAAGCTCTTGCGGCCGCGAGGCCGCCCGCAAGTGGGTCGCCTCTTCCGGCCGCTCCGGCCGAAGGCGCCTGCGCGTTTTTGTGTGGCCGGCGTGGGCTCTCAGAGCAGGGTTTAGGGTTTAGGGTTTAGGGTTTAGGGTTTAGGGTTTAGGGTTTAGGGTTTAGGGTTTAGGGTTTAGGGCTTATAGAGCTTATAGAGCTTATAGAGTTTATAGAGTTTATAGGGTTTATAGGGTTTAGGGTTTGTAAGGTTTGTAGGGTTTGTAGGGTTTATAGGGTTTATAGGGCTTATAGGGTTTATAGGGTTTGTAGGGTTTGTAGGGTTTATAGGGTTTATAGGGCTTATAGGGTTTATAGGGTTTATAGGGTTTATATGGTTTATAGGGCTTGTAGGGTTTATAGGACTTTTCGGGTTTATAGGGTTTCTAGGGCTTATAGGGTTTAGGGGTTGGGGCTTGGGGCTTCGGGTCTATAGTGTTTAGGGTTTATAGGGTTCAGGGCTTAGGGTATGGCGTATTTAGGGGATTTAGGGTCTTTAGGGTCTTTCGGGTATTTCGGGTGTTTAGGGTATTTAGGGTTCAAGCTTCAGGCTTGGGTTTAGGGCTTTGGGGGCTTGGGACGAAATCCCTGTTGCGAGCCCTGCCCTTTACTGGTATCGTGCAGGGCAGCCGAAGGAGCAACACCTTGCCAAAGCTGAGATTTAGGGTTTAGGGTTTAGGGGTTAAGGGTTTAGGGTTTAGGGTGTAGCTAGACATAAAGAGCCTAATACCACTTAAATACGGATAGTAACCTTCTCTAAACCCTGAATCCACGGATCTTTGCCACCAGATTCTAGCTTGAACCGCAATGTTCAAAACTGTTGAAGGGGTCTGGGGGTTAAGGGCGCAGGGCAACAAAAGAAGCACCCTACACCGAAACTCAAAAGGCGCACCGGACGACTCTGAGCCCTAAGCCGAACCCCCCAACACCCAAATGCAAACATTCCCTTTAGGGTTTAGGGTTTAGGGTTTAGGGTTTAGGGTTTAGGGTTTAGGGTTTAGGGTTTAGGGTTTAGGGTCCCCCAACCCCGAAAGCTAAGCTCTGAACAACATCCGAAGCTGTATGACAGCAGCCCTCAGAACTCTTCCAGCCCCGACATCTAAGCCCTGAAGCGCTAAACCCCTTCAAAGCCCTAAGCCCAAAACCATAAAACCCCCAAGCCCTGAACCCTCTTAAACTAAACTGAAGCTGAACCCTCAACTCCCAGCACTAAACAACGTGAGCCCTACAACCCTAGAAACCCTAAAGTCCCAAAAACCCTATAAACCCAATAACACGCCCCCAACTTGAAGGGCCATAGGAAAACCTGAAGCCGCCACAGCCCAACACACCCTTAAAACCCCTAAAAGCCCCAAACCCTAAACCCGGAACCCTGTCAGTCCTAAACTAACCCTAAACTCGAAACCCTAACCCTAAACCCTAAACCCTAAACTCTAGACTCCGAACCCCTTCTGGTGCCTGGCCAGCGCGCGCAGGCGCTCGTCGATGACCTTCTCGAAGGTGCGCGTTGAGGGATTCTTTTGGGTGGTGTTTTAGGGGGGTTGTTTTAGTGTTTAGGGTTTAGGGTTTGATTAGGGTTGAGGGTTTAGGGTTTAGGGTTTAGGCTTTAGGGTTTAGGGTTTGACTTGGGTGGTTCCTTAGGGGGGTCATTTTGGGGTTTGACTAGGGTTGAGGGGTTAACATTCAAGGATTGCTTGGGGCCTCAGTAGAGCTTATGGGGTTTCATTAGGTTTTACAGGGCCTGCATGGCTTATGGGGTTTCCGGGGTTTATAGGGTTGCTAGGGTCTCTGGCGTTCACATAGCTTTTGGGTTTTGGGGGTTTCTGGTCCTTGTAGGGTTTCAGCGTGTTTATGGGTTTGTTATAGGCTTGCTTTACAGAGTCTAGTGTCTAAGGTTGGGGTTTCCAGGGTCAGGGCTTTGGATTCGAGTGCCTTAGGGGTCTGCGGGGTCTAGGGTGCTGTACCAGAACAACGAAGCGTCAGGGGTTCGGGGGCTTCTGCGCCTTGAAAGACTCTAGGGTTTAGGGTTTAGGGTTTCGGGTTTGGGGTTTGGGGTTTAGGGTTTAGGGTTTAGGGTTTGCGGTGATGTGCTCGCGCTGGCTTGTCGTCAGGATGCAGATGGCGGTCGTTGACGAACTTGAAGGCATCTCCTAAGTCCTTCGAAAATGGTGAATGTGGGCCTCCCTGCCCAAAAACCCAAAACCCCAAACCCAAACTCAAAACCCCAAACCCAAAACCTTAAGGGTGGGCACTCTGGGGATACTCTGCGGGCTTCTCTGGGGGCAGGAAACCCAGGCCTGTAGCCAGGAGACCCAAAGTCAGGAGAGCAGCTGAGATAAACTAAAAGGCTCAGGATTCGGATTTGGGGGTTTAGGACTTGGGGCTTAGGGTCTAGTGGTGTTTAGGGTTTAGAGTAAGGACAAAACATACTCCCACAGCCCTAGACATAACTGAGAAGCCCTAGAGCCACATCCACATCATGCTCCAAGAGAAGGAGCCATTCTGCCAGTTCCCTTTTCCGAACTAAGAGAAGGTCCCTTCAAGCCTCAACCCCAACTACCCCCCATTTTGGGGGGTACAAAAGTACCCTTTTTTTTGGGAAGTACCCACATACCCTGGAGCCAAATCATGCCCCAACCTCCACAAGAAACCAAACGACCCGAACCACAGGGACCGCCTTGTCTGTGGCAGCCCGCACGACCTCGGAACCAAAAACCCGCGGCTCTTCTAGGTTGCCCAGTAACCTAGGATGAAAAAGGGTGCCCCTCTTTTGCTTAAAGGGGTTTATAAGGGAACCCAAACCTACCAAAAAGGGAATAAGGGTACTACTGGGCATCCTAGTCTTCAGATGGCTCGAAGGGCTGAAAGCGTTGGCGCGCAGGACCCTCTAGGCCTCCGAGAAGCAGGGTTTTAGGGTTTTAGGGTTTTTGGGTTTTAGGGTTTTAGGGTTGAAGGTGGAGTATGAGGCCTCTAGAAAAAAGCTCAAGGCCTCTTGGAGGGATCTTTCCGGGCTTAGGGTTAGGCTTCGGGGTTTAGGGATTAGGGAGACCCAGGAGTAGCCTATAGGAATAAAAAGAGTGCCCTTGCTTTGGTTTCAAGGGGCGAAAAGGGAACCCACACCCTACGAAAAGGAATAAGGGCCTCCTCCGGGTCCGATTGGGTATGCGTAGTCTACTATTTGGATAATAGCCCTCCCCCCCCCACCCCCCCGAGATTGTATAAGCATTCCCCAATGCGGTTTCAGGGTTTAGGGTTTTAAACTGAAATCGGGTTTTGGGGTTTCGGGTTTTAGGGTTTTAAGGCTTAGGGCTTTATGGTTTCGGGTTGACAGGGTTTAGGGGTTAGGGTGATAGGGCTTCGGGCTTGTAGGGAAAAAACCTAAACCATGAACCTGCACTTGCCCACCGAACCCACCCCCCCCCCACCCCCGATGCCCCACCCCACAACCCAAAACATAAGTGCCAGCCATGGCACAAGGGGCCGCGCCATGGGGCAGGGAACCTGTGGAGTGCAAACCCTAAACCCTAAACCCTATAGAACCTAAACCCTAAACCCTAAACCCTAAACCCTAAAGAACCTAAACCCTATAGACCCTAAACCCTAAAACCTACAGAACCTCAACCCTAAACGCTTTACTTCGGGATTTCGTTTCGTGGCTTCGGAAGCAGCGTCGTGGGAGTGGAGTGCTTTTGGTTGGCTTCCGAGGATCTGGGCCCCAGCTTTGGCATCCAGGGTTTTGTGGTTGAGGGTTTTAAGGCTTCAGCGGGTTTAGGGTTTAGGGTTTAGGGTTTAGGGTTTAGGGTTTTAGGTTTTAGGGTTTAGGGTTTAGGGTTTAGGGTTTAGGGTTTCGGGGTTCATATCGGGGTTAAAGGGTTTGCTCAGGGTGTACGTAGAAAGGTTTGGGTCTGCTGAATCCCTGCCCTAAAACCTGCCGAACCTTAAACGCTCAGCCCTAAACCCTAACGCTAAACGCCGAGCCCTAAACCCTAAACCCTAAACCCTAAACCCTAAACCCTAAACCCTAAACCCTAAACCCTAAACCCTAAACCCTAAACCCTAAGCCTAAACCCTCTAAGCCCTAAACCCTCTAAGCCCTAAACCCTCTAAGCCCTAAACCCTCTAAGCCCTAAACCCTCTAAGCCCTAAACCCTATAAGCCCTAAACCCTCTAAGCCCTAAACCCTAAACCCTTAAGATGTCTTTACACCACCTCTAGCGCTTCTTCGGTCAAGGAGCCGCCAAGAGCTGCTGCGGCTCCCGGCGAACGTTGTACTCCTTAAGCTTGGGGGCTCGGTAGGGTTTAGGGTTTAGGGTTTAGGGTTTAGGGTTTAGGGTCTAGGGTTTAGGGTTTAGGGTTTAGGGTTTAGGGTTTAGGGTTTAGGCTTTGGGGTTTAGGCTTTGGGGTTTAGGGCTTCTCTAGTCAATTGGCCTATTGTGATTTGGGTTTGAGGGTTTAAGTGTTGAGGTTTAAGGTTAGGGTTTTGCTGGGTTCTTAGGGTCCTGAACAAGGCCTGAAAGGGTTTCGAGGGGGAAGGGCTGCCAGGGTGGCAGGGCTGCGGGCCTCAGACTTTAGGGTTTGGGGTTTGGGGTTTACGGTTAGGGTTTAGGGTTTAGGGTTTTGAATCAGGGTTTAGGGTTTAGGGGTTAGGGTTTAAGGTTTAAGGTTTAGGGTTTAGGGTTTAGGGGTTAGGGGTTTAGGGTTTAGGGTTTAGGGTTTAGGCCTAGACCGGTCAGCCCTCACGGCCCAAGTCTGTAGCCCTGGCTGCGCCCAGCGGCCGGTTCTCCGAAGACGCTCAAGGCTAAGAGCGCCGGCTCCTCCAAGGAAGGGGCTTCAGGGCTCAGACGGTTTAGGGTTTAGGGTTTGGGGTTTAGGGTTTGGGGTTTAGGGTTTGGGGTTTAGGGTTTGGGGTTTAGGGGCCCACCTGGCCTTGCTGCCCCCCCCCCCCCCCCCCAAAAAAAAAAAAATCCTCAGATGAAACCCTCAAAATCCCACAAGCCCCAGGTCCCCAACCCTAAGCCGCGCCCTAAACCCTGAACCCCATTACAGTAAAAGGCCTCTGGCGCAAGCAGTATTCTAATAGTACTTAATGATTTTGCACAACCCTTAACCCTGAACCCTACAAGCCCTAAACCCTATAAACCCTAGAAAACGTGTAAACCCTAAAAACCCCAAGGCCTGATAAACCTTATACACCCTAAACCCTCGAATCCCTAAAATCACGAAACCCTAAACCCTATAAACCCTAAACCTTATAACCCCTAAGCCCCTCAAAACCCTCAAAACCCTCAAAACCCTCAAAACCCTCAAAACCCTCAAAACCCCCAAAAACCCCTAAACCCTAAACCTTCTAAACCCTAAACCCTACAAACCACAACCCGAAAATCCCTAAAATCCAAAAGGCCGAATCCCTGTAAGTCCTATAAACCCGGAGGCCTCGGGCGCGAGCAGCAGCACCCCGCAGGTCGGCTCGCCGGCAATCTTTGGCGCGGCGAGGCTCCAGGTGTCCTCGGGGTTTAAGGGGTAAAAGGAGGGACCTCTAGAAGGGTTTAGGGTTTAGGGTTATAGGGTTGAGGGTTGAGGGTTATAGGGTTTAGGGGTTTAGGGGTTTAGGGGTTTAGGGGTTTAGGAGTTTAGGGGTTTAGGGGTTTCGGGGTTTTGGGTTCCCGATATACCCCCCTATATGTACCTTATATAGTCCCTATAATACCTAAGTAGCCCCCGAAAAACCTTGAAAACCCTTAAGGTCCCTTGTCAGGGTCCCTCCTTTAGTCCCCTGACCGGTGAGCTGAAGTTTTTTAGGGCTAAACGGGCTGTAGGGTTTAGGGTTTAGGGTTTCGGGTTCGGGGGCCAGCACACCAAGATTCAGTGATTCAATAGGCTCCCTAAATCAGTAGGCACCCTAAACCCTAAACCTTAAACCCTAAACCTTAAACCCTAAACCCTAAACCCTATATTCCAAACCTTACGAATTTCGAGCCCCAAAAGATCCTAGGCCCCATGCTGAACCTTGAGAAGAAACCCCAAATCCCAAGGGTTATCTAGGTTATTCGGGGGGCTACTTAGGTATTATAGGGACTACTGCGCCGGGCCGATAGTTCGACCCACCCACATATTGGGGTTCTTACACCCTGACCCCGCCCTCTTCCCCATAGACTCCTGACACAATGGGGCTGGGGGCCTCCTCCGGAGCTTCTATAGTACTATATTTTTAAAACGGGGTATTAATTTCTCCGCTAGCAGGCGCAGGGAAAATGCGACTTTTCGGCACTCCGCTACTCCGCGGGAGCCTTCACTGTCTGCATGCCATCCAACATGCGCCGTGGGTCGAAACTTTCGGCCCGGGGGTGTAGCAGGCGTTTCACCCGCACTGTGCATGCCACGGACTCTCGCCGCCAAAACGCATGCTGCGCCGGGCCGATAGTTCGACCCACCCACATATTGGGGTTCTTACACCCTGACCCCGCCCTCTTTCCCATAGACTCCTGACACAATGGGGCTGGGGGCCTCCTCCGGAGCTTCTATAGTACTATATTTTTAAAACGGGGTATTAATTTCTCCGCTAGCAGGCGCAGGGAAAATGCGACTTTTCGGCACTCCGCTACTCCGCGGGAGCCTTCACTGTCTGCATGCCATCCAACATGCGCCGTGGGTCGAAACTTTCGGCCCGGGGGTGTAGCAGGCGTTTCACCCGCACTGTGCATGCCACGGACTCTCGCCGCCAAAACGCATGCTGCGCCGGGCCGATAGTTCGACCCACCCACATATTGGGGTTCTTACACCCTGACCCCGCCCTCTTCCCCATAGACTCCTGACACAATGGGGCTGGGGGCCTCCTCCGGAGCTTCTATAGTACTATATTTTTAAAACGGGGTATTAATTTCTCCGCTAGCAGGCGCAGGGAAAATGCGACTTTTCGGCACTCCGCTACTCCGCGGGAGCCTTCACTGTCTGCATGCCATCCAACATGCGCCGTGGGTCGAAACTTTCGGCCCGGGGGTGTAGCAGGCGTTTCACCCGCACTGTGCATGCCACGGACTCTCGCCGCCAAAACGCATGCTGCGCCGGGCCGATAGTTCGACCCACCCACATATTGGGGTTCTTACACCCTGACCCCGCCCTCTTCCCCATAGACTCCTGACACAATGGGGCTGGGGGCCTCCTCCGGAGCTTCTATAGTACTATATTTTTAAAACGGGGTATTAATTTCTCCGCTAGCAGGCGCAGGGAAAATGCGACTTTTCGGCACTCCGCTACTCCGCGGGAGCCTTCACTGTCTGCATGCCATCCAACATGCGCCGTGGGTCGAAACTTTCGGCCCGGGGGTGTAGCAGGCGTTTCACCCGCACTGTGCATGCCACGGACTCTCGCCGCCAAAACGCATGCTGCGCCGGGCCGATAGTTCGACCCACCCACATATTGGGGTTCTTACACCCTGACCCCGCCCTCTTCCCCATAGACTCCTGACACAATGGGGCTGGGGGCCTCCTCCGGAGCTTCTATAGTACTATATTTTTAAAACGGGGTATTAATTTCTCCGCTAGCAGGCGCAGGGAAAATGCGACTTTTCGGCACTCCGCTACTCCGCGGGAGCCTTCACTGTCTGCATGCCATCCAACATGCGCCGTGGGTCGAAACTTTCGGCCCGGGGGTGTAGCAGGCGTTTCACCCGCACTGTGCATGCCACGGACTCTCGCCGCCAAAACGCATGCTGCGCCGGGCCGATAGTTCGACCCACCAACATATTGGGGTTCTTACACCCTGACCCCGCCCTCTTCCCCATAGACTCCTGACACAATGGGGCTGGGGGCCTCCTCCGGAGCTTCTATAGTACTATATTTTTAAAACGGGGTATTAATTTCTCCGCTAGCAGGCGCAGGGAAAATGCGACTTTTCGGCACTCCGCTACTCCGCGGGAGCCTTCACTGTCTGCATGCCATCCAACATGCGCCGTGGGTCGAAACTTTCGGCCCGGGGGTGTAGCAGGCGTTTCACCCGCACTGTGCATGCCACGGACTCTCGCCGCCAAAACGCATGCTGCGCCGGGCCGATAGTTCGACCCACCCACATATTGGGGTTCTTACACCCTGACCCCGCCCTCTTCCCCATAGACTCCTGACACAATGGGGCTGGGGGCCTCCTCCGGAGCTTCTATAGTACTATATTTTTAAAACGGGGTATTAATTTCTCCGCTAGCAGGCGCAGGGAAAATGCGACTTTTCGGCACTCCGCTACTCCGCGGGAGCCTTCACTGTCTGCATGCCATCCAACATGCGCCGTGGGTCGAAACTTTCGGCCCGGGGGTGTAGCAGGCGTTTCACCCGCACTGTGCATGCCACGGACTCTCGCCGCCAAAACGCATGCTGCGCCGGGCCGATAGTTCGACCCACCCACATATTGGGGTTCTTACACCCTGACCCCGCCCTCTTCCCCATAGACTCCTGACACAATGGGGCTGGGGGCCTCCTCCGGAGCTTCTATAGTACTATATTTTTAAAACGGGGTATTAATTTCTCCGCTAGCAGGCGCAGGGAAAATGCGACTTTTCGGCACTCCGCTACTCCGCGGGAGCCTTCACTGTCTGCATGCCATCCAACATGCGCCGTGGGTCGAAACTTTCGGCCCGGGGGTGTAGCAGGCGTTTCACCCGCACTGTGCATGCCACGGACTCTCGCCGCCAAAACGCATGCTGCGCCGGGCCGATAGTTCGACCCACCCACATATTGGGGTTCTTACACCCTGACCCCGCCCTCTTCCCCATAGACTCCTGACACAATGGGGCTGGGGGCCTCCTCCGGAGCTTCTATAGTACTATATTTTTAAAACGGGGTATTAATTTCTCCGCTAGCAGGCGCAGGGAAAATGCGACTTTTCGGCACTCCGCTACTCCGCGGGAGCCTTCACTGTCTGCATGCCATCCAACATGCGCCGTGGGTCGAAACTTTCGGCCCGGGGGTGTAGCAGGCGTTTCACCCGCACTGTGCATGCCACGGACTCTCGCCGCCAAAACGCATGCTGCGCCGGGCCGATAGTTCGACCCACCCACATATTGGGGTTCTTACACCCTGACCCCGCCCTCTTCCCCATAGACTCCTGACACAATGGGGCTGGGGGCCTCCTCCGGAGCTTCTATAGTACTATATTTTTAAAACGGGGTATTAATTTCTCCGCTAGCAGGCGCAGGGAAAATGCGACTTTTCGGCACTCCGCTACTCCGCGGGAGCCTTCACTGTCTGCATGCCATCCAACATGCGCCGTGGGTCGAAACTTTCGGCCCGGGGGTGTAGCAGGCGTTTCACCCGCACTGTGCATGCCACGGACTCTCGCCGCCAAAACGCATGCTGCGCCGGGCCGATAGTTCGACCCACCCACATATTGGGGTTCTTACACCCTGACCCCGCCCTCTTCCCCATAGACTCCTGACACAATGGGGCTGGGGGCCTCCTCCGGAGCTTCTATAGTACTATATTTTTAAAACGGGGTATTAATTTCTCCGCTAGCAGGCGCAGGGAAAATGCGACTTTTCGGCACTCCGCTACTCCGCGGGAGCCTTCACTGTCTGCATGCCATCCAACATGCGCCGTGGGTCGAAACTTTCGGCCCGGGGGTGTATATAAGGTACACATAGGGGTTATATAGGGAACTCCAAACCCTAAACCCCAAAACCCGGGACCCTAATGCCTAAACCCTAAACCCTAAACCCTAAACCCTAAACCCTAAACCCTAAACCCTAAACCCGTCGAGGCTCTCAAAGCCCTCAAAGTCCCGTCATCCTAAACCCTAAACCCTAAACCCTAAACCCTAAACCCTAAACCCTAAACCCTAAACCCTAAACCAGGAGCCCACAGGTCCTCTGTGAACTTCGTCGGGCGCCCTCTCCGGCGTTTGGGGAGGGCCTCGTTTGCAATGATGCTGGGTGTTTGCCGAGTTTTGGGAGGGGGAGGGAGGGGAGGTAGGGTTTACCGTTTAGGGCTTAGGGCTTAGGGCTTAGGGCTTAGGGTTTTGGGTTTAGGGTTTAGGGTTTAGGGCTTAGAGCTTAGGGTTTATTCGGCTTCCGTGACAAACCAACACTCTCCAGAAGCGGAGGCGAGCATCCGCAGAAGGAATGTGGCAGCGATGCCATGTAGGGCTTACGGTCTTAGGGTTTAGGGTTCAGGTGGCCCCCCTTCTTTCATGGGTTCCCCAACTACCCCCCTTTTGTTCCCCTTACCTTAATTCTGCTTGATTTCCGAAATCGCCATAATTATGAGGGGGAACCAAGGGGGGGGGTAGAAAAGAGGGGGGTAGTAGGGGAACCCATGATTTCTGGGTACCCTGAATGTCAGCGACCGTCCCGGCAACACAGGGGTTTAGGGTTTCCAGGGTTCATAGGGTTCAGCGTTGGTAATCGGGTCAGGGGCTACATACTTTAGGGGCCTTAATCATGAGAATAGAGTTTTGGGGGTTTTTGTAGTATAATCATTCAGGGACCAGAAGGCAATACCATTAGAAATTATTCCGACCCCTATGGTATGGGGTTTAGGGGGTTAATTTAGAGAGGGCTTGCGACATCCTCGGAAGGTCTGACACATGACCAAACATGGGGACTCTGAATATACTTCCACAAAATACAAAATTCCTGACTGCTATCGGAACCACCCCTAAACCTTAAACCCTAAACCCTAAACCCTAAATTCTAAACCCTAAACCCTAAACCCTAAACGCTAAACCCTAAACCCGAACTTGGTAAGCCCCCCATACCCCCCAAAGGGGTCTTTCGAAGAGTCTCAGTGCACCCAGGGCCCGAAAACATTGGGCCCTAAACCCTGGAAGCCGCCAACGCTAACCCAAGTTTAGGATTTCTTGTGGGGGTTTAGGGTTTAGGGTTTGGGGTTTGGGGTTTGGGGAAGCCCATTGCAGCCCCAACGCCTTTAAACAGCAACCCATTGCGGGGCCCCAAAAAGGGCGGGGCCTCCTCGGGCGCACCCCGCGGCGGTCTCCGCTTCGTCGCCATGTGGGTGGCTTTTTGTGGGTTTTTTTTTGGGGGGGAGAGGGGGGTTAGGGTTTAGGGTTTAGGTTGTTAGGGTTTAGGGTTTAGGGTTGAGGGTTTAGGGCTTTGGTGGCTTCGAGTCGGCAAATGGTGCGGCTTAGCGTTCATTGCGGGTGTAGGGTTCCAGGGTGTAAAGCGCCAAAGAGCCCAGTACCCCTTAATTAAGGAATATACCTCACCTTCTCAAGGGATCCTGAATATGATTAGAGTTTGCCTTGGGCGTTATACCTACTCAGGAAGAAAGTGTGGATGAGGTTGCGGGATCACCTCTTACGGTAGTTTAGGGTTTAGGGTTTTGGGTTCCCTTCATGTCTTCCCCAGTATGCCCCTTGGGTCTTCGAAACCTTATAGGCAGGTGCTGTTTGCAAATAAGAAAGAGGACGTAGTTTTAAGGAAGAGGGGCCCAAATCCTGGACGGAGCGAGACGTCTGCATGTGTTGTGTGGCACATGGCTGCACAGGACCCGGCAAGATCCGGAAAGGATCGCTGCCCACTAGGGTTCAGAGTTTCGGCGTTACAACCTTACACTAACGCTCCTTAACCAGGATTGTAGTACCCTCTAGGGTTTAGGGTTTAGGGTTTAGGGTTTAGGATTCTCATCCCTTGGCAGGATAAGGGGGAACATGCCAAGATGGGAGTCTTGTGTTTGGCCCGAGCTCTGCCCAAGATGGACCACCAGGCCGTCGGGTTGAGGAGACCGGCGCCCCCTCACATTCCAGGCTTCAGCACCATCGTCGCGAAGATCGCCACCACCAGCGCGCAGGACCTGGAGTCTCTGCATGGGCCTAGACCCTAACCCTATAAACCCTGTAAACCCTGTAAACCCTGTAAACCCTCTAAACCCTATAAACCCTATAAACCCTATAAACCCTATAAACCCTATAAACCCTATAAACCCTATAAACCCTATAAATCCTAAACCCTAGACCCAAAAACCTACACCCTATAAACTATAAACCCTATAAACCCAAAACCCTAACCCTAAGCCCTACGCCCTAAGCCCTAAACCCTATAAGCCCGAAACCCCAAATCCTATGAACCCTCAAGGGCTCCACAGCCATGGGGACTCCTAGAACTCCCTGCTTTGGCTAGTTCAGAACCCTCCCCATCGGGTTTAGGGTTTAGGGTTAGGAGGTTTAGGGTTTAGGGTTTAGGGTTTAGGGTTTAGGGTTTAGGGTTTAGGGTTTAGGGTTAGTGGGTTTAGGGTTTATGGCTTAGTGGGCGAAGCTTATGGGGTTGCATAGGGGCTTTGGGTGAAACCTTGGCAGGGCTTCACGTTTAAGGTTGGGGCTCCTTCGACCCAAAGGTTTAGGGTTTAGGGTTTTAGGGATTCGGGTTTTAGGGTTTTAGGGTTTAGGGTTTATAGGGTTTAGGGTTCCGAAACCCCAAGCCCTAGCGGACCTGAACAAGCCAGGAGGCACGAGGTTGGTGCGGAACCGGGAGAGGAGCACCGCGCGGATGCCTAAGTTTAGGGCTAGATCTTAGGTGGCACACCTTCAGCTCTTATGGTAGGTTAAGGCTTTAGGGTTTAGGGTTTAGGGTTTAGGGTTTAGGGTTTAGGGTTTAGGGTTTAGGGTTTAGGGTTTAGGGTTTAGGGTTTAGGGTAAGATCTTCTGCAAGGGTAAAACTGGTACAGGAGCCCTAAGCCCTATAGGGGCCCCTTCTAGATGGGAGGACCAAAACCCCAGAGTATCCAAGCAATACGCAGGGTCTGGGGTTTAGGGTTTGGGGCTTGGGGGTTAGGGATTAGGGTATCTCGGGTTTAGGGTTTGGGTTTGGGGTTTCGGGTTCAGGGATTAGGGTAGGGCATAAAACCAGCACAGCCGCAGTCAGCGTCCGGGCATTCTTTGGCCTGGCCGCGCACGCTCTCCCACGTCCCAGAAGAGTCGAAGAGTGATTAAAAGGCTATCGGGTTCAGGGTTTCATGCTTTTGTTGGGAAGGTGTAGAATGCAATCTATAACCCATCTTTCGCATCCCAGGCCCAGAATATCAAGAAAGGCAACTACCCCCGAAAAAAGTGGAACGTCGTGTTTATTTAGTAGTTGCGGTCCGAGCAGGCTTAACCCGAGACAAGAGCAGCCTCAGGAGGGGGCAGGACCTCAAGAGCATGATTGTCCTAACTTCTTTTGAGCAAGCGCAGCGCTAGGGGCGTATCTCAGAACACCAAACACGCCTCTAAGCACGAGCGTGATCACAAAGGATCCGTGTAATATATCCGTGTTAACACTAAGTTTGCAGAATTGAGGAGCCAAGAAAAAGAGTACATATGTGTGTGTGTATATATATATATTGCCTTAATAGTCTTCGGGGAGCTGTCTAAAATATGGATCCTTCTTGGTATAGAGCTTGGGTCTCGGAATGTGAGCATCATCCCGGACTATATGGACCTGTGTGTTTAGGGTTTAGGGTCTCCTACCCGCCAGCACCCTACCCTCTAAAGCCCCTCAGGGGCCTCCACTTGGCTCGTGCGGTCAAAGACGCCTCAGGGAGCACGTGGAGAGTGGGTACTTTGTTGGCTGCACTGGTCCCGAAACCTCACCCCATACCCTACAACCCAAACCCTAAACCCCAATTAAACCTTAAACCCAATTCAAGAACCTCGAACCTTTGCAGGCCCAGGCCTCAACCGCCTAGAACCCTAAACCCTAAACCCTAAACCCTAAACCCTAAACCCTAAACCCTAAACCCTAAACCCTAAACCCTATACTTCACAGCCCTAAAGCCCTAACCCTCAACACGTACTCCTTGCCCGGCGGCCCCACCACAATCCAAAGGCCAACAGCAGCCGCAAAGTGAGCCTGGGGCGCTTCAGGGGCGAGTAGGGTTAGGGTTTAGGGTTTAGGGTTCAGGGTTTAGGGTTTAATTAGGGTTTAGGGTTTAGGGTTTACGGTGTAGGGTTTAGGGTTTAGGGTTTAGGGTGTAGGGTTTAATTAGGGTTTCGGGTTTAGGGTCCCAAGCCCTTTGAGGGTTGCGCTTTCGTCTGAGTCCTTTTCAACCAACTCCTTCAAAAATCTCGAGACCGTTGCAAAAGAATCGGGAGGCTAGGGTTTGGGTTCAAAGCACGAATTACCCCAAGCAAGCCCTCGCACAGCCTCGCTGAGATGTATCAACGAGGCTCTATTCTAGACCCAGGGGAATTAGGAATTAAAAAGGCTGCCCTTTTTGGTTTAAAGGGCGTTTTGAAGCGAACCTAAACCCTAAGAAAAGGGAACAAGGGCCTGCTCTGGGTCCTAGTATCAACAAAGGTCGCAGTTGGGAGCCTGGGGATCTGATTCGGGCTTCAGTCGCTGAATATGAACACCGAACTGACTACTAGTTGCTTAAGAACCCCCCCCCCCCCACCCCCCCCCCCGGCCCACACCCCCAAACAAAATGAAAGATAAGAATCAGAACCCCTATCAGAAACAATCGCTCAAAATAGAAGATAATAATCCCAATTTCCGGCCCTTATACGGAAGAACATGACATTTTGGCGGGCTCTTATCAAGGCATTGGTAGAAAGTGGTTCCCAAGAAACATGCTCTGCCAACAAGCAGGCGATTCTGGACCGCCGCTGAGCTATGAGTGTCACTTAACTCGGTTCATGCGTACTTGACAGCCCAAGTACAAGTCTGCTTACAACCTACTTTTAGGACGTAGGGGGCTTGCACTCAGAGCTGTAATTGGGGTGATTGGTACCCTGAACCTCCAAGTAAGAACCTAAACCCTAAATCCTAAACCCTAAACCCGCTGAGGCTGAACCCTAGACCGGGCAGGGCCTGCCGAGTAAGCTTCCAAGCGACATCACGTGCCTCGGCGCGCGCTGGAGCGATCCATACTTGTCCTGCGATCTTGTTTCCTTAACGCAGTCTTCTTACAGTTTGGGCTTAGGGTTTAGGGCTTAGGGTTAGGGTTTAGGGCTTAGGTAGGCTTCAATTAGGGTGTCGGCCTAATCCCGTAAAGACGGGCCCGATGACTATCATGAGCAACATGGGACGATGGCGGTTCTATTTTTAGGAACCGTGGCAAGATTTGCTTTCCATACTTTCATTTGCAGCATATGGTGATTAGAGGACCACCACCCTGACAAACAACTCGCGAGGTATCATTCTATGAGGGCCCAGAGGCCCAAAACTCCCTTGAACCCCAATAGGGTCTAGGGGTTTAGGGGTTTAGGGGTTTAGGGGTTTAGGGGTTTAGGGGTTTAGGGGTTTAGGGGTTTAGGGGTTTAGGGCCTTGAGGGGCTAGGGTTTGCCTGATCCAAGTTTAGGGTGTAGGGTTCAGGGTTCAGGGTTCAGGGTTCAGGGTTTAGGGTTTAGGGTTTGGGGTTTAGGGCTTCGGGTCGGACCTTGGTCTTCTTGACGCCCGAGATCATGGCCACCGCCAGGGCCGGGACGACGGCGAAGCCGTCGATGACGGGCACCTTCTGCACCTCTGGGGTTTAGGGTTTAGGGTTTAGGCTCTAGGGTTTAGGGCTAGGGTTTAGGGTTCAGGAGGGTTTAGGCTTTAGGGTTTAGGGTCTAGGGTCTAGAGTTTAGGGTTTAGGGTTTAGGGTTTCAGGGTTTCAGGGTTTTAGGGTTTAGGGCTTAAGGTTTAGGGTTTGAAGGGTTTAGGGGCCTTGAGGGCTCCTTAGAGAAGCCATGACAAGGAAGACATAGGGGTCTTGGGATGTTCCCCCGTATGCTAACAGTGCTCGGGCAGCCTTAGGGAGTAGTGGGGAGCATTAGGGAACCTTGCTTAAGAAGCCTATACAGCTTCCCTAAACCCTAAACCCCAAACCCCTAAACCCTGTGCAACTTTATCACGCCCCCCCCCCCCCCCCCCCCACCCTAGTATGATGAGACCGAGTCGCCCACCAGGCCAAGGCTTCGTCTGGGCCGGATGTCGCCACAAGCTGCTCGTAAACGGTGGACAAGAGGATGCCGCCGGCAAACCTCTGATAGGGTTAGGGTTTAGGGTTTAGGGTTCAGCAGCTCCGGGTCGAGCAATTTATGGTAAAGTTATATTTACGGCTCTGATATAACACCCACCCACCCAGAGAATTCCATAACATTGAGAAGAAATACCAGTACCAGTACCAGTATTCTCCAATCATCTCCGTTTCAAAGGCCTCAACGAACGGAGACAACAAACACACCTGATATCATTAACTTCATATTCTTGCCATTGCATCTCTGCGTTAGCCTCCCCAGGCCCTAAACCCCGGGCCTTGAGGCCCAAAAAGCCCTAAATTCCAGGCCTTGAGGCCCTGAAACCTTAAACCCCTGGCCTTGAGGCCCTGAAACCCTAAACCCCACCTAAACCCCAGATTGTGGGCCTAAAACCGCGGGCCTTAAACCACGAATTATGGGCCTTAAACCACGAAGTATGGGCCTTAAGCCACGTGCCTTAAACCACGAATTATGGGCCTTAAACCACGAATTATGGTTTTGGGTTTAGGGTTTCGGGTTTAGGTTCTCCCCACCCCCCCTCCCCCCCCCCCCCCCCCCCCCCCCCCCCCCACAACATTTACACTCAACAATGACCACAAAACCTTCAGGGTTCAGAGATATTCTCGGGCCCCAGACGACATGAGCAGTTCTCTAAACTAGGGTCTTCTCTTGCGATCCTTGTTTTAAGGGTGCTGTGCTATACGGTGGGACCCAAAAAGGGACTCTGATTTACAGAACTGATCACATACTGCAAGTCAAAGTTAACCCCTGAACCCTAAAACCCTAAAACCCTAAAACCCTAAATCCCCTAAACCCTAAACCCTAAGCCGCCCTTTGCAGCCCAAGTCTCAGGCACACTGACATGATGTGCACGAGCGTTCCCACCTTGGGGACGACATGAACCCTAAGAGGGTGTAGGGGTTTAGGGTTAGGGTTTAGGGTTTAGGGTTTAGGGTTTAGGGCTTTGGGCTTAGGGCTTAGGGTTTAGGGTTTAGGGTTTAGGGTTTAGGGTTTAATTAGGGTTTAATTAGGGTTTAGGGTTTAGGGATAGGAATTATAGTAGTACAGGGTCCATGCCCCCAATTTTTGGGGTTCATCTGGTCCCCAAGGCACGCGCTGGACCTTCGGGGCGAAGGCAGGCGCGGGCCGCGGCCTGAGATGAGGTTCTATCTTCTCTGCTGAGGGTTTAGGGTTTAGGGTTTAGGGTTTAGGGTTTAGGGTTAGGGCCTATAGGGTTAGGGCCTATAGGGTTTGGAGTTTGTGTTGCAGCAGGGTCTCTTATTCTCAGCATCCCCAGAAGGACGCCCAATGATGCTGCTTATTGTCTTCGGGTTTGCGTAGAGTGTGGGGCCCTGGCTGCTTCAGGGCTTTTGGTTTGTAGGATTCGGGCCGCAAGGCCCAGCACTTGTAAAAGACCGCTTTGGAACTTCAAACCCCCAAAGCCCCAAACCCTGAAACTCCTAAACCCCAAACCCTAAGCCCTGAACCCTAAACCCGATAACTCTAAACTCTAAACCCTACCTAAACGACAGAACCCTAAACCCCAAAACCCTATGAGCTGACGGTTTCTTGCTGTGGGGCGGCGCACTGGTCTGCCGCGGCCCGAACCCTTAAACCGCCGCACAGCTCTGATAGTCCTGTTCAGCCCCAAGGTTTAGGGTTTAGGGTTTAGGGCCTTAGGGCTTAAGGTTTAGGGTTTAGGGTTTGGGGTTTGGGGTTTAGGGTTCAAGATTTGGCTTTTGCGGCTTAGGGTTATGCCGGTTTAGGGCTTAAGGTTTCAAAGGGGTTTAAGGTTTAGCTGGTTTTGGGTTCCCTAGCACCATGAGGTCATGAGGAGTACAACCCCTGAAACCCCTGAAGCCCCTGAAAAACCCTACACCCTAAACCCTAACCCATGACTTGGTGTTGGACCAGGACAGCTTCGCTTGTGACAGCTTCTTGAATTTCAGTGGCAGTTTGCTTTCTTTGGCAAACTGGATCATGTGAGTAGTCGCCGCACTCACTTTGGCCGGGCGCGTGCCATACTGACGATGGAACTGGCCACCAGGTCGCGGCCCACACCCAAGTGCACCACGTGCATAATATCTGTATGTATTTGCTCAACATGCAAGCCGACCAGCGGAAAGTAAGAAGGGGTATACGGCCAGGGAATGATACCATGCAAGGACTCCCAAAAAGCAGCATCTTCCAGATTTGTGAAGCAGCGCTCCATGGACGCAGCAGTGGCGCCCTTTGTCGCTGGGCAGGCCCAACAGATCTGGAACAGGAAGAGCTCGGCTGATGGTTCATTTGAACCTTAAAAGGATGAGGTTATGCGGGGTTTCAGCTGGGAGGAACCCTGCAACCAAACCCTACACCCTTAAGCCATGCAGTTCTGGAGTCTCGAAGCCCTCTGTGACTTAAACGACGTTGACGCGTCGCACATCCACAGCTCCATTAGGGTTTAGGGTGTGGGGTTTAGGGTTTATGTGGCGCGGCACCCTAGAAACCGGAAAAGCCCCCCACCACAATAGCCCTATGAAGCCTGCGTAGATAAACCTCGAAACCCCTGAGCCACCCAAGAACCAACCCTAAACCCTAAACCCTAGACCCTAAACCCTAGACCCTGAACCCTAAGACCCCGCTGAGCCGTCGGCGGCCCCTCCCCGCTGAACCAGGCATGGAGAACCTCGAAGCCCCAGGGGTTTAAAGGGGGGTGGGGGTTTAGGGTTTAGGGTTTAAGGTTGAGGGTCTAGGTATTAGGGTTTAGGTGGGAGGGGGGGGCTGTCGGGGTTGAAGGGTTATGTTTTCTCTCAGGGCTTACGGGTTTAGGGTTGAGGGGCTTGGGGTTTTAGGGACTTTGGGTTTAGGGTGAATGGGTTTAGGGGTTTTAGGAGTTCGGGTTTAGGGGTTTGGGGGTTGAGAGTTAGGGGATTTAGGGGGTTTGAGGGGTTTAGGGGTTTGAGGGGTTTTGCGGTTTAGGGGTATGGGGGTTTAGGGTGGGAGGTTTAGGGGCTTTAGGGGGTTTGCGGTGTAGGTGGGTTTCGGGCTCCGAGCTGGGGCTCTTTGTCTCAGGCTAGCTAGACTAGTGCTCCAGGAAGATTAGGTATCCGAAGAAAGGAAGCAAGAAAAGCCCTAAACCCTAAACCCTGAACAGTAAACCCTAAACCCTAAACCCTGAACCTCGGGCCCCCAGGTTCAGGCCCTGCGCCCTCAGAATTGAGCCAATGAGGCCATCGACCCTCCAAACTCAACCAGGATGCCGCAGAACCCTAAACCCCTCCTGTCCTAAACCCTAAGCCCTAAGCCCTAAACCCTCAACCCTCAACCTTAAACCCTTACTAAACCACAAAAAGAACCCCATTACCTCAGCCGAGCTGCCACCACGCTGGCCAAGGCCAGCGAGCCAAGGACCGTCCACTCTGCAAGCTCCATGGCCGCTCTATGCGTTAAGGGGCTTTAGGGTTTAGGGTTTAGGGCTCGGGGCTTAGGGTGACTTCGGGTGTGGGCGCTCAACCCTAAACCCTAAACCCTAAACCCTAAACCCTAAACCCGTTTGTTGAGAGACCTCGGCCGGGTAGGGCTGAAGTGGGTTGGGGCAAGCTAGGCTCTTAAAGCCCTGAAACCCAATAAGGGACATATACCCAAACCCTAAACCCTAAACCCTAAACCCTAAACCCTAAACCCTAAACTCTATACCCTAAACTTAAACCCTAAACCCTAAACCCTAAACCCAAGGAGTAGAACCGAAGAGTCTCATGCTTTGAAGAGGTTGCTTTGGGCAGTGACTGCATGACACCCGTGCCTTGAACTTCCGGGATGCAATCGGGTCTGGGGTTCAGGGTTCAGGGTTCAGGGTTCAGGGTTCAGGGTTCAGGGTTCAGGGTTTAGGGTTTAGGGTTTAGGGGTTCAAAGGTTTAGGGTTTCGGGGTTTCGGGTTGCGGGTTGTCGCCTTTGGGGCTTAGGTTTCAGACCCAAATCCGCAAGGCATGGAGGCTCCCAGCAGCCAAAGCTTAGAACCTACACCGCAGGGGTTAACGTTTAGGGTTTGAACGGTTTAGGGTTTAGGGTTTAGGGTTTAGGGTTTAGGGTTTAGGGTTTAGGGTTTAGGGTTTAGGGTTTAGGGTTTATTGAGCCTAGAGGTGACAAAGTCGCGGGACTCTTGCTGAGGCCTTCTGAAAGGGTCTAAGGCTTTAGGACCTTAGTTGCTGAGTTCAGAAGCCCCCCAAAAGTGCACACTTTAGTTTTGTAGAGAGCATCGTATCCCAAAAAAAAAAAAGTACTCACTCAGCTACTAAGGGACTTAGATAGCGCAATGGAACTTGAAACCCTAAACCCATAAACCCTAAACCCTAAACCCGAACCCCTAATTAAACCCTAAATCCTCACCTCCTGCTTTTGGAAAACCGGTGCATCGTAAGGTCTTCGGCTTAGGTTGCTAGGCTTTCATAGGGTTTCCCAAAGACCCCAATACCCCTTATTTAGGGAATATTCCTTAACTTATATTAAGGATCCCTTTATCGATTGAGGCATATCCCTTAATTAAATTCAAAGGGTTTCATAGGGTCTTAGGGTTTGGGGTTAAGGCCCCTACGCTCAGAAACCTTGCAAGGGGACATTCTTCTGGATCCGAAGGTCTGAACCGCCTTCCTTTTAGGGCTTAGGGTTTAGGGTTTAGGGTTCAGGGTTGAGGGTTTAGGGTTTAGGGATCAAGTACCAAAGCCGGACACAAAACAAATCAATGAGCATCGCATTTGGATCCTGATTCTTAGTACCTAAGTGTGTGGTTAGAAGATGCTAGAAGAACTACAGTACAAGAGGTGCCTCAAACAGGAGATAACAACAATTGGGGCGGGCGGGGGAGGGGGGCCCGGGGAGGGGGCGCGTTCATCCCCAAACTTTAACCCCTGAACCCCCTGAACCCCCTAAACCCTAAACTCCAAACCCTAAACCCTAAACCCTAAACCCTAAACTCCAAACCCTAAACCCTAAACCCTAAACCCTAAACCCTGAACCCTGAGGCCCTCATAGGTGCCCCCCAGTCTGTCAGAGGGCCCGGACGCCCTGGTAGACGTACTCCCACGTCGGCAGCTCCTCCCCCTCCAGCATGAGTTCCATGGGTAGCTTCCTCATGGCATCATGAGCTGGGTTTAGGGTTTAGGGTTTAGGGTTTAGGGGTTAGGGTTTAGGGTTTAGGGTTTAGGGTTTAGAGTTCAGGGTTTAGGGTTTAGGGTTTAGGACTTCTGGGGGTTCAGGGTTTAGGGTTTAGGGTTTGGGGTTTAGGGTTCAGGGTTTAGGGTGGCTTACAGCTTTTAGCTCTTCTGCCTCTGAGGCTTGGAGTTTGCGGGTTCGCGCGCTCCTCTTTCGGAGTGAAGGGTTTAGGGTTTATGGTTTAGGGTTTAGGGTTTAGGGTTTAGGACCTACAGCGAAGGTTGCTGCACAAGTAACTGCGAGGAGTCAGGAACCCAATCTTTTGTGACTTCCCCCTACTCTCTTGCTGGAGTAGTACACGAAGAGCCTACTACCGCTTAGTGCAAGCCCTAAACGAGAAATAGACTCCAACCCTAAACCCTAAACCCTAAACCCTAAACCCTAAACCCTAAATCCATGTATCTACAGAACCAATGGAAAGGTCTCTCCATTCCCAATGCTCTTTCCATTCCCAATGCTCTTGTCTCGCTGCCAGCTCCTTTCTTTTCCAGGTGGGGGCTTTGGACTGCCGCATCGAAGAACATGACAATGACGCTTGCACCCTTGAGGCTTCATCTCCAAAGGGTTTAGGGTTTAGGGTTTAGGGTTTAGGGTTTAGGGTTTAGGGTTTAGGGTTTGGGGTTCAGGGTTTAGGGTTTGGGGTTTAGGGTTCAGGGTTTGGGGTTTGGGGTTTGGGGTTTCGGCCCTCTGAGACCTGAACCCCTTGAACCTCAATCGCATGCCTTTCTAGCGGGTCAAGCGTATGATGATGTTGGGATTTAAGGGTTACAGGCTGTAGCCCTCAAACCCTAAACCCTAAACCCTAAACCCTAAACCCTAAACCCTGAAGGCAGCACAAGAGAACGCTGAGTTGCCGCACGTGTCGTCAGAGTCGCTATCTGTGCTGTGAGCTCCTGTGCCCGATTCAGGGTTTAGGGCTCTGGGGGTTTAGGGTTTAGGGTTTAGGGATTAGGGTTAGGCGGTTTAGGGTTCAGGGTTTAGGGGTTTAGAGGCTTAGGAGTCTAGGGTTTAGAGGGGTGCCCAAAAGTCATACTAAGTAATTCAGATCCTTAACCCTACGCCCGCATCTTGCCATGACCATGTCACAACACGATTCAGTGGCCCACCTCCACCCGACAGTGGGACCAAACGCGAGGTTAGTAGTATCTGGAGACTCTGCTCTAGGAGTGGCGGCACCACAAACCCACACCCTAAACCCCGAACCCTGAACCCTAAACCCAAACCCTACACCCTTCAACCCGAAACACTAGACCCCAAACCCCAAACCCCAAATCACCCTAAAAACAAAAACATCCCTACAAACACTGCACTGCAAAACCCTAAACCCTAAACCCTAAAACCTAAACCCTAAACACCCCTAAAAAAAACCTAAGCCGGCCTTGCGTCGCAAGCACTGCGCCAAGCACCACCAGGATCAGAAGCACCGGCCTAAGCTCAAAGGAGGAGGGTTGGGGATTAGGGTTTTGGGATTAGGGTTTAGGGTTTTAAATTTGGGTTTAGGAGGTGGTCAAGGCTTACGAATTAGGGTTTAGGGCTTGGGATTTTGGAGTTTAGAGTTTAGTGTATGAGGTTCAGGGGTTTAGAGTTTGGGTTTAGGGTAGCAGGACCCCTTCTTGGTTGAGGTTCAAACCCTACACCCTAAATCCTAAACCCTAAACCCTAGATCAGATGCACCAGAAAGGTCAGAGGAAGATACCTGAAACTTGAGTGCTTTATCGGGGCTTTAGTTACCGACGTTCCGAAAATTCGGGTTGACGTGGTAGCCCAGTAACCATGTCATGATCAGGGTACCCTTTTATTTTTATAAATAGCTTGTTTTCTTTCTTTTTGCTTTGTTTTGTTTTGTTTTTTTTTTTTGGGGGGGGGGTGTTAACTCTTGGGAACCTAGAACTAACAGAGGGTGAAAGGGTACCACTGGGCTACCAACTTGAAGGGTTTTAGGGCTTCGGGTTTAGGGGGTACTTCTTTTTATGTTCATGTCTTTTTTGGGGGGAGGGATGGGGTGGGGGGACGACAAACAATTATTACGAAATTTTAAGCACCATCGGAAGATGGGTAGATGAGAAGGATTCTTGGTGCTTAATGTTCAGGGTTGTGGACTGATCCATGGCCTGGGGCGCCTAGGAGCCAGGTACACACTGCAGGGATCCCTCTCAACCATATAAACCCCGGGAATCAGGGGTAACAGCATCTTATTAAGTGTTGTTGTTTCTGCCTTTGCTATGGATATTGAGGCTTATGTATTTGTGCGTGCGTGCGTGTGTGTGTGTGTGGAATGTTTTTGTTTGGTTGCTGTTGTTTGGCGGGTTTCCTTGATGGGGACTTCTATGGTACAAAGCGGGACACTCCTGTTCGAGTAAGACTCAGGGCCGAGGGTTGCGTGATTCAAGTAAGACTGAGGGTTGCATCTGATTCTTTTTGGGCCATCAAACAACCTGCGGCAACGGCACATCGGTAACCTGTCTGACGATGCCACGGATGCAGAACTGGTTGTAGAAGTCGCCGTGGAGTACTTGAAGCCTGAACGCTTTCAATTCGCGAACAGGGCAATTGACTGCAACAGTCTGGCTGCATTTGATGGCAACCTTTTCTGAATCAAGAATTAAGTGCCATTGTGCACGATCTGAGGCTCCATATAGCTGAAACCGAACTCCTGCAGGTACGTCAGAACTGAATGTGAAGCCAGTGACGTAGACTGAGTAATATGGCACTCTCCAAGTGATCCAGCCCTTTGTGATGCGGAAGGCTTTCTCGTTGCGAGCATAGCGATCGAGAGGACCAGTGTTGTTGGCCAAGAAGAGATAATTGTCTGGAGAAAGCATCATGTTTACGTAAACCCCCAGGAATGGAAGCTTGTTCTCGTGCTCGATGGCTTCATAGTCCTTCCATGCATCGCCAAGCACATCGCCACTATGCCAGGGCTCGCTGTAAACACCATTTTGCAACTGCGTGATCTTTCTTGAGATAACGGGCTGCAGGCTGTCAGCCTCTGCAGATGAATCTTTCCTCTTCCTTCCTGTCCCCCAGCCTTCGAGGATACTAAGAAACTTCTTCCTCCCGATGCACACTAAACCTGACTCCAAGATCTCTTCCAGCAATTTGGGGCAGACCGCAGGGCGTTCCCTCAGAGCCTCCTCTGCGCAAATGAAGATCTTTCTCAGTGCCTCCAAACGTAAGGCGTCTGCCCGAAAACGGTCCGCGCATGCCAAGAGCTCGCAAGCGTTCTCCGCTCTCAAACCATTTCTGACAGCTTTGATGCAAAGCGCATGCAACTGCTCAACTTGGTACTTGTCAGCCATGGCGCTTAGCTCCACCAGGGTGAACAAAGGGCCTCGCACAATCCCGGAGTACCTTGGAGACCAAATGAACCCTAAAAGTGGTCTCATATAATTACCCTATACTAATTACTATAATTCCTATGAAGGTATATGACCCACGAATTGGGGTCATATACCCTGTACTACTACAAGTCCTCTTAGGGTATATGACCCATAAACCCTTTTCGGCTTCGCGTCATCCCCAAGGTACACGAAACGGAGGAAGGCTTCCACAGCAGGTGCGGAGAAGTCGCGAATGACGACCTGCGCGGTTCGAGCTTCTACGAACTCCTGAGCGTGGATGTTCTAGGGTGTTTGTGTTTTGTTCTGAATTTCTTCTTTTAGTGCTCCTTAGGTAGCTTTGGGGAGTTTCCAGGGCTCTTGGTGGGGTTTGGGGTTTATATAGGGATTGTTAATGAAGGGTTACAGACTGTACAGCCTACACAGCCTACACAGCCTACACACCCTATGCACTCTAATTCTACACCCTATACGCCCTGTAAACCCTAAACCCCAGTCCTTGGCATTGATCAGGTTGCTCAGAACTGGGGACCATTGGGCCAGCAGGATTGACCAAACCTTGAACTCAGTCCGCTGGTGGTCCGTCGCGTTCCCTCTCTAGGGGCGATGTGGACCACAAAAAACCCCTACACCCTAAACCCCCTTGAGGGTTTAGGGTTTAGGGTCGATCGCGTTACCTGTTTAGGGGCTATAATTGGCAGCAGATGGCCCTTTTCTACTACAAGTGACAAGAAAAACGAACCTAAGAACGTCGAGTTGGGATCATAATTACACCCTTTATACAAATCGGGGTTAAGGTTTAGGATTTCGGGTTTGGGGTTCGGGCGACCCTAAATAAACCTTATGATGGGCTGGGATCTACCCTTTCTACTACCATCATCATGACCCTTTTTGGGTTTCGTTTCGTCCGTAAGGTTGTTACGGTTAAGCCTAGGATGGCTACTGGTTCTCCTGCGCATATGATGGTACCAATAGGTGGTCGGATGGTGCCTCCTGCATCCTCCCGCGGCTCCTCCACAGCCACGGTGAAGTCGCCACCCAGACCGAAACAGTTCTTCAACGCTGCAGCCGCACTAGCCACGTCGGCTTCTTCCAGGGTCGACATCGCAGGGAGCTGCAGCGAGAATGGCACAAGTTTGAAAGCCGCTGCCAGCAGTCTGCTATGTTTTCGGGAACTAGAGGCGTCAGAAGAGCCACAAACAAAGCCAAGTCTGAAACAAACCCTAAACCCTGAACCCAAACCCTAAACCCTGAACCCTAAACCCTCAACCAAAATCCACGTTGCGATCTCCTGGACAACCAGGCTATTGACTGGGCTTGAGCACGAGCGGCGACGAGGGAGCCCTAAGACCGAAACCCTCGTTAACCGCCCCGGAAGCTTTACCGAAACAGCGACACCCCCAAACCTGTAACCCATAAAGCTCGAAACCGAACCCTAAACCCTAGTTAAGCCCTTGAACCCCTGAACTTACTCCCCAGGCCCCAACCCCAAAATTTTACTTAAGAACAACCAAAACACTAAAAGACCATAATCCCTATATTGCCCTGAACATTTGCATTATTTAGGTGGGGTTCTGAAGCAAACCTTCAACTCCCATCCCAAAACCCCCCAAACCCCCAAACCCCAAGCCCCCAAACCCCCCAAACCCCTCAACCCTAAACCCCGTGCGTGCGGCAGCCCCCACCCTCACCCCCGAGGCCAAAAAGGCCCCAAGGTCTTCAAGTCAAGATCGAAAGGAAACCCTAAACCCTAACCCTAAACCCTAAACCCCAAACCCTAAACCCGCAGGGTTTGTTTGGGGTGGAGGGTAGGAGGAGCAGGTGGAAAGAACGATTCGAGAGCTCAGCTCGGCTCTGGACTTGTGAATCCTGCAACTTGGGTTTAGGGTTTAGGGTTTAGGGTTTAGGGTTTAGGGTTTAGGGTTTAGGGTTTAGGGTTTAGGGTTTAGGGCTAAGGGGAGGGCAAAAACATATTTGAAAACCTTGAGGTGCTCTTGGCCCAGAGGAGTAGCTCCTTGCTGTACTTTTGATGCACCCGAAGCATTGGGCATTTTTGGCCCCTACAAACCCTAAACCCTAAGCCCTAAATTCCCTAAACCTAAATACCCTATACCCTAAACCCTGAAACCCTAAAACCCTAAACCCTGTCCTAAACCCTGAGCCGACTTCAATGGAAAACATGGGGCTAGCTCGGGGCCGCTTAGGCTACTATTGGCCGGTTCTTGGTAGGGAATGAGGGAATTAGGGCCCTATATGATCCCTTAGAGGGTATGTATGCGGCCCTCATTCCCTCTTCTTCCCTACTAAGAACCAGGGGGACAATAGAGTTTAGAGTTTGGGGTAGCTAGGGGTTCTATGTAGTGAGTAACAGGACTTCGGCTCCCTTTCCCGAGCACCCTAAACCCTAAACCCTAAATGTCTCTGGGCTCTGCGGCTGCAGGGCGTAGAGCACCCAGTTGTTGGCGTCGGTCGCCTGGACCTGACGGTGCCCAAAATCAGCCTCCAGCCTCACCCCTGATTATAGAGTTCTTAAGGGAGGGGGGTTCAAGGAGGGTATGCAACCCAAGGTTCCCTAATACTCCCCACTACTCCCCGAGGCTCCCTATCTTCCCTAAGGTTCCCTAGGTACCTACCCCCCATGAAACCCCCTCCCTTCAGAACCCCGTACTGTAACCTGAGGATTTTAAATTCCCCAACATCGGGATACACCATAGGCCATGTACCTATATATGCTAGGCGTTAGGTTTAGGGATTTCGATAGACCCCATAAACCCTAAACCCTAAAATCCCAGACCAAGGACCATAAACCTGAACCCTCACCCCCCCCCCCCCCCCCCCCCCCCCCAAAAAAAAAAAAAGAAAACAAGCATTTAAACCCCAAAGCCCTAAGCCCCCAGCCTAAACGCCCTAAATACCCTAAACCCTGAAGCCCACAACCCAAAACACCCAAAACCCTAAAACCCAAAAAGCTAAAACCCTAAAACCCGAAAACCCTAAAACCCTAAACACTAAAACCCTAAAACCCTAAACCCTAAAATCCTAAACCCTAAAACCCTAAACCCTAAACCCTAAAACCCTAAAACCCTAAAACCCTAAAACCCTAAAACCCTAAAACCCTAAAACCCTAAAACCCTAAAACCCTAAAACCCTAAAACCCTAAAACCCTAAAACCCTAAAACCCTAAACCCTAAAACCCTAAAATCCTAAACCCTAAAACCCTAAAACCCTAAACCCTAAACCCTAAAACCCTAAAACCCTAAAACCCTACAACCCTAAACCCCAAAACCACAAAATCCAAAACCCTAAGCCCTACACCCTATAGACCGTAAACCCTAAACCCCAAACCCGGCCTTTGGCGGCCGGGCCGTGGGCCCCGCGACAGCGGGGATCGGCGGCCCAGGCTCGGCCTTTGTAGGGTTTAGGGTATTTAGGGTTTAGGGTTTGGGGTTTGGGGTTTACGGTTTAGGGGGTTTAGGGTTTAGGGTTTGGGGTTTAGGGTTTGGGGTTTAGGGTTTGGGTTTAGGGTTTAGGATTTACGGTTTAGGGTTTAGGGTTCAGAAGCCCTCAGGCTTCTAGGTCCAGCTTCAGATTCCCCACACGTCTGGAGCCGAGTCTTACGTCAATTCGCTTAACACCTTTGCTTACAAAACAAGGGTTTAGGGTTTAGGGTTTAGGGTTTAGGGTTTAGGGTATAGGGTATAGGGTATAGGGTTTAGGGTTTAGGGTTTAGGGTTTAGGGTTTAGGGCCCAAACCATTTTTTTCCAAGGGAGTAGTCTACTACTTGGGTGGTCGAGAAAAAATCCCACCACCCATTCCTCCGAGGCGGAACCGGGATTACTTAGGGCTTAGGTTTTAGGGTGTAGGGCGTAGGGTTTAGGGTTTAGGGTGTAGGGTGAAAGGCAACGCTCCTCAACCCTCGACCCCCTCAACCCTCCCCCAACACATCTCATCTATTCTTGAGGGAGTCCAAAAGGTGCGAACTTGCTGGGGGAGGCCAAGATACTAAACCGAGCACAACATTAAACCACACACCTCTAAACCCTAAACCCTAAACCCTAAACCCTAAACCCAATGCCATTTGCCCTATATACCCTTTACCCTAAACCTTCAACCTCAACCCAAAAGTCCCAACCACGAGGCCATGACGCGGAGGACGGGTTTTGGCATCTTGGTCGTGGTCGGCGGCGGCGAGGTGCGGAGGACGGCTGCCAGTAGCCAGGGTTTGGGGTTTAAACCCTAAAACCCTAAGCCCTAAACCCTAAACCCTGAAACCCTAAACACAAACCCTATAAACAATTTTGGGGCTTAGGGGAGGGTTTTGTGAGGGGTTGGTAGGGCTTAGTGAGAGTGGCTCTTCGGGGTGCTGTGGGTGTTTGTCGAATTCTGCTTACTTCTGATCGGCTTCTTGGGGTTCCTAAGGGGGTAGGTGCCTAGAAAGCTTTCGGGAAGCTTAGGGAGCCTTAGGGAGTAGTGGGCACCATTGGGGCACCTTGGGTTGCCCTAAACCCTAAACCCTAAACCCTAAACCCTAAACCCGAAACCCTTTAAACCCTGAAACCCCCTTGAACCACCATCCCCTAAGAACCTAAACCCTAAAACCAAGAAAGAGGGTACCCTGCTCGGTTTACAGAGCCTTATAGGGGTACCTGGACCCTAAGAGGGTGGAATAAGGGCCAGAGCATCTGGGTCCTAGAAACGCTGCGTCAGAAGTCGACAGGCCTGCGATGGGCGTCGATGTGGACTCCACCTTGACCGTTGCGTGTAGGGCGCACACGTTGTTAAAGGCGTAGGGTGTGGGGAGTTTAGGACACGGGGCTAGTATTCTAAAGGCGTTGGAGCTTAGCAAGCCCTAATTAGGATTCAGTAGGGCCTATAACATGCTTGGGGTAGGTGGAGGTACTGGAGAATTTTTGAAGCTTCCGGCTTTTTGAGCCAGAGAGATGTAAGGCGTTCGGGGGGATCCCCGTTGAAGAACCCTTTCACAAAGTGAACCCTAAGCCTTAAAGCCTAAACCCCCACCTTAAAATAGCAGGAAGATGGAGCCCCGGCTGAACTTGGAGGTTCAGATAACCCCAACTATAACTGCACTTCTAAGCCGCGGTTATAAGCCCTAAACCCTATGCACTAAACCCTAGACCCTAAACCCATAATATTTAGGTTTATAAGTACCCATGAACCTCCAAGTAAGCCCCCGCAGTCCCATGTGCACCTTCGCCGCCGACAGGACGTCTGGCGTCGTGCTCCGGGTGCCTCTGAACAAGGGGAATGAACTAGGAACTAATCTAAACTAAACCCTAAACCCTAGACCCTAAACCTCCAACCCTATAAACCTTATAAACCCCTTAAGCGCTACAAGCGCTACAAACCCTACAAACCCTACAAAGCCTATAAACCCTCTGCACCCTGAACAATCCTATAAACCTATCAACCCTATGCCATACCCTAAGCCCCGTCGTGTGTTTAACGTACAGGAGGACCTTCATGGCTGTGGGGTTCAAGAAGGAGGAGGATGGAGAAACCCCCAACCCCAGCCCTCAAAGCGGGGTTCTCAAGCCCTAACCTTCCAGATGAGCCCTTCAATTTGACTTAAGCTTAACGGGAGGGTGGAGGTGCATCTCCCCTGAATATTTACTGCGAAGCCCGCAAGTTCTACTCGATAGAATCAAATTTAAGAAGCGGGACTTGCGTGCGGGTTGCAACTGCGAGCTTGCATGGAATGTGATCGGTTCAGGAGGCTGAGGCTCTTGGGACTAGGTGAATCCTTTGGTAAAGCTTGGGGCAAAAACCCCCTAAACCCTAAACCCTAAACCCTAAACCCTAAACCCTAAACCCTAAACCCTAAACCCTAAACCCTAGACCCTGGACCCTAGACCCTAAACCCTAAACCGCCTAAACCCTAAACCCTATACCTCATTCTACGAGTGTCCCCACGGTACACTCTGGACACCCCCCCCCCCCCCCCCCCCCGCCCCCCCACAGAACATATGACTTGGTAGCCCAATAACCATATTCTAATAAGGGCACCCTTTTTGTGTTGGCCATTTCATAAGGGAAACCAGAACCAAAAAAAAGTGTAAAGGGTACCGCGGGGCTACCAAGATGAGCGACCGTCAAGACTCTAGTTGTCGGCCTAGTTCGTGCAGCAGTGGGCGTTGCTTTTCGGAGCTACCCGTCGCTTTACAGGGGTTTTCGGACCTTCAGGTGCAAATGTCCTCCCAAGGTTAAGTCGCGAGGGTTTAGCGAGGGTTTAGGCTTAGGGTTTAGGGTTTACGGTTTAGGGTTTAGGGTTTGTTACCACCGTTTCATATCGATAAGCTCTCCGGCAAATACCTCGTTTTGGCTGCAGGGCTGACAGGATCAACTCGAAACAGAGTCGAAATAATTGCACATCCTCTTGGGCACTCCTTTCAATGGGAGGGTAGCCAGAGCCCAAGGCTCCGAATTAGAGTCTCCAGCAATTTAGAGAATTGAACCCTGAGCCCTAGATGATGAGGGTATAGGGCTTCAAAACTACCAATAAGCCAAAAGGAAACTCTCTGGACCCTAACCTCAAACCTCCATCCATATGCAAGTGCCTGAAAGCAACGTCGCTTTCGAGGACGTCGAAACCTGGGGCAGATGGCAGTTTAGCGTCGGAGGGTTTCTACGACGGCCCCCGAACCCCTCTGAATACTACTCCTAAATTCGACCGTCTTCAACCCCAATAAGGGAAAGTATGAATGTCCTCAGGGCCTACCTAGGATTGGAGTGTGAGGGCTTAGGGTTCGTAATGCTCCTGAAAGCTGTAAGATGCTCCAGGTGTGATGCAGCAGCCAGAGCCACACAAAGCAAAGCCTAAAATAGGGCCTGAATAATTAGAATAGGATTTGGGGGTCCATTATGGTATAACTACAAAGGGATCATAAGGGAATATTATTAGTAATTACTCCGACCCCAAAAATTAAACCCCAAACCCCAAACCTCTGAAAGCCGGCAGAACAGGGCCGAATCACGTCGACAGCTTCGGGACGCGTCGAGGAACCCCTCCGCCCCCTTTTAACCACTCCTTGGGGTGAATGTTTTTGTTTTTTGTTAACAGATTCGGGGTTAGGAGATCGGGGATGTTCAGGGGACCCCCCCCCCCCCTGATGCTTCACCGATTCTTGAAGGGAAACTAGGGAAGGAGGTCTAAGATATTCTCAAGAAGCGACGGAATCCTAACTTGACAACCCCCAAATCCCCAAAACACCGAACCCAACACACAAACCCCCCCCCCCCCCCCGGCCCAAAACCCCTAGGCCCTAAACCCTGAAACCTCCTCCCCCTGAACCCCTGAACCCCTAAACCCCTAAAACCCCTAAAACCCCTAAACCCCAAAAACCCTAAACCCCAAAACCCCAAAACCCCAAAAACCCCTAAACCCCAAAAACCCTAAACCCCAAAACCCCAAAACCCCAAAACCCCAAAAACCCCTAAAACCCCAAAACCCCTAAAACCCCTAAAACCCCAAAACCCCCTAAACCCTAAAACCAAAACCCTCCCCAAGTGGCGCCTGGTGAGGTCCGTGTACCTGGGTGCTCGATGGAGGCGCCCTGGAAGGCACCAATGAGCCTGCGCCGCGCTTAGGGTTTAGGGTTTAGGGTTTAGGGTTTAGGGTTTAGGGTTTAGGGTTTAGGGTTTAGGGTTTAGGGTTTAGGGTTTAGGGTTTAGGGTTTAGGGTTTAGGTTAGGGTTTAGGGTTTAGGGTTTAGGGTTTAGGGTTTAGGGTTTAGGGTTTAGGGTTTAGGGTTTAGGGTTTAGGGTTTAGGGTTTAGGGTTTACGGCAGAACCTAGATCGAAATGAAACCCAAAGTAAAGGGTAACCGAGTAACCTACAGCACCCTCAACAATCTACACAATACCCAGTCGTGAGGGGTCAGACGGCGCGTCCCAAAACTGAAGCAACTCATACAGCAGGTTCAGGGCTCGGGGTCCTTTAGGAACCTCAAACGGCTGAACCTCAAAGCCCTATACCACAGCGATTCCCCCTAAACCCTAAACCCCAAACCCCAAACCCCAAACCCTAAACCCAAAACCCAAAACCCTATAATAAAGCCTTAACCCTTAACCCTAGACCCTAAACCCTAAACCGCCTAACACCTAAACCCCAAACCCTAAACCAGACAGCCTGTGGTGGCCACAGAAGTACTTGTCACCGCCGGCAGGCCGAACTTCTTCGGCGTCCTGGGTTCGAAAAAACCTAGGAGGGTTTAGGGTTTGGGGTTAAGGGTTTAGGGTTTAGGGAGGGCTTATGGTTTAGGGTTTAGGGTTTAGGGTTTAGGGCCTAAACTGGCCCTAAACTGGCCAGTGCTTGAAGTCCCAAAGGTCCCCTAAGTCACCCTAACGCCCCGCACAGGGCGCACGGCTCTTCTTATCGGATAATCGAACCGCCTCCTCACCCCTGCCCAAGTCCAGCGGCCAGAAGCTATCCCTGGAGGTCCAAGTCTATACTTCTGTTTTGTTGCCCAGTACTTACATGCGCTGAGAGGGTGTTTCCGAAATTAGGGGATACCTTACTGGGGTCCTTTTTTATGTTTATAAGGGGATCCTGGGATCTCTGTATTGACGGTTCCCTGTTTTTGAAAACCCTCCATGACTGTATCAGTTCTCTAGAGGCCTTATTGGGTTCCTGGGTCTCGTCCTTTCTCGGGTGCTTGCCATAATAGAGTACTGCTCAGCAGGTTCAATCGCGGAAGTCAAAACTGTGCAACTTGGTACGTTAGGCCACAGAGTAGCCTCGGAACAAGCAGGGCTTAGCATTCAGGGTGTAGGAATTCCTAGCCACCCAAGACATGGAATCATCTGGATCCTGAAGGATTGGGCTTATGCGGTTCCGGGGTTGGATTTAGGATTTAGGGTGTCGACAATGCCCCCCCCCCCCCCCCCACTGGCCATGTGAGGGGCACTGATGACGTGATACCCAATTCCCAACAAACCTAAGTGCCACCAGGGCGCATCAGGACGGGACGGTTGAGATCCGTGGAAGATGTGCCCATGAAGAGCAACACCTCATCCTGAACATCTGTGTTAATGACTGATTGTTATGTATATATATATACACATATACACACATATGTACGAAACTAATCATAGCCATAAGAACCAAGATCTGAAGGCCAAGTTACTCTCACGAATTGTCAGGGTCTTTTCTGGGGGGGGGGGGGTTTGTTCTCCGCTTTGCTTTGACTCAGGAGGCAGCGAGGAACTTCTTGGCAAGGTTTGGGGCTAGGGGACCGGATTTGATCGAGTTTGGTTGGTATCTGCCTGGCATTCTTCCAGGAGGGCTTTGTAGGCTTGTAGGCTTGTAGGGCAGGGTTCATGCACCGAAGTTTGAAGATACTAGTATCAGAAGGTTGGCAACCCATGCCCCTTACTTAAGAATACCTGGACCCCTGTCTGGCAGTTCAAGGTATATTCCCTGATTAAGGGTATCGGGCATCTGGGTACTTCAAAGGCACACTTAAGGAAACACGTTTCTAGAATCCCCCCCCCCCCCCCCGACTCTAAACCCTAAGCCCCTAAATCCCTAAACCCCCGAACCTTAAATCCGAGAAGAAGCGAGAGGTTCACTCGGATGCGAGGGGGGGGGGGGGGGGGGGTGGGGGGTCTTCCCAGGAGATCTGCCGGTGTCATCGGGCTTCCCTGAAATTGATCAACATTCTGGTGCCCCTCCTGCTCAGTACCCGCCCTAAACCCAAAACCCTAAACCCTAAACCCTAAACCCGAAACCCTAAGCCCTAAGCCCTAAACCATTACAAGGCGGCAACTACGAGAACAGAGACCCCGGAAGCGTTCACAAGCTTAGATTCAACGCTAAGACTAAGCCAAGCCCTTCACCCTGTTTAACACCCTAACCCCCCGGAGCTGAAAGAGCGCCATAAGCGCCTGGAGGACCCACCCAGACGACCTGAGATCAGAGAGAAGTGGGCGAAGAATGAAAACTCCACAAGGCTTTCGGGTTTAGGGTTTGGTGGTTGCCTTGGGGTGTTCTGGAGCTCCATATACACTCACACCACAGAACTCGGGACACCCCCGCCCTCTACGGTACCCTAAACCCTAAAGCCGAAACTCCCTAAACCCTGTACTAAACGAGTCTTCTGGAGCCTCTAGCCTGCAACAGCACCATACTTTCTCATCCTATCCATGTGGGAGAACCGTCCGTAGGCTCAACCCCCCTGAGCAAAAAGCCGCCGCAGAGTCGAACACCGCTTAGTGGGCATTTGATGTCCCAGATACACCACAAGCCCCTGAACCCTAAACCCTAAACCCTAAACCCTAAACCCTAAACCCTCGACGACCTTAAGCCCTGCAGTCGAGGCTGGCTTCGGGTTTAGGGTGTCAGGAGCAGGGACCAAAAAACGCGATGAATAAGCAAGCTGCGACGACGCCACGAAAGCCGCGAGAACGTGATACCACTGAAGCCCTGAAGAAAGCCCTCAGCTCCAGCCTCAAAACCCCTAAAGCAACGGATTTAAGATTCTAAATGTTGTCCTCATCCCTGTAGGCCCAAACCCTAAACCCCAAACCCCAAACCCCAATCCCTAAACCCTGATGTACCAAGCCGGGTGGCGGAGTGTAAGTGGAGAGCTCTCTCCGATTGAAGTGTAGCCAGATGACCTCATTCCTCAGGCGAGAGCTAAACCTAAAAACCCTAAACCCTAAACCCTAAACCCTAAACCCTAAACCCTAAACCCTAAACCTAAAAACCCTGCAGGGTTCATGTGACGGGTGTATACAAGGATTTAGGGCTTCTCTTGGCTGCACTTAGGGTAGCTAAAAATTAAGGTTTCAGCTGCCTTACTAAGAAACCTAGTAAACCCAAAAAGGCTAAGGATCTCAAGTTACAGCAAAGCACCACAAAGTTATCAGTGGCGTATCGTGTATGATGTTTGAGTCGAGGTGCGGGGATGGCCACTTGGGCTGGGAAGCACTTCCTTTCACAGTGCCCAAGCAGTAGAGGGACCCTCCGAACCGAGACCGATTGGGGATTAGGGTTTAGGGCTTAGGGTTTAGGGGTTAGGGATTAGGGCTTAGGGTTTAGGGGTTCGGGATTAGGGATCAGGGTGTAGGAACCCCAAACCCTAAACCCGAAGTAAAAGCCGCAACCCTAAGAGAAAACTACATTCATGTAAGTATAAACACATGCAAAACATACAACAGACCCTGAAGGCCCTGGGCCCTGAACCCTAAACCCCAAACTCTTTAACCCTTAACCCTGTTCCTGTATCCCTGTAACCCCAAAACCCTGTAGCGGTGTAACCCTATAACCCTGTAACCCTGCAAAACAATAACCCTGTAACGGTTTAACCCTGTGGTGCCCTAAACCCGAAACCCTAACCCTACACCCTAACCCTAAACCTTAAAACCCTAATTCCTTATTCCCCTCTTGGCCCCCACGCTCCCCTGGCAGCAGTAGGCGGGTTCGCCTCCAGCTTCCGCAGTGGAACAACCAGAGGCCGGGTTCCGTGATCCATTTCAGGGCCCTGAACCCTAACCTTGAACCTTGAACCCCAAACCCTACAAGGCTTGGGTTTAGGGTTTAGGGTTCAGGATTTAGGATATCGGGTTTAGGGTTTCACCCTGAACCCGAACCCTCTGTCTGTGGTCTAAGGACTTTCTTTTACCTGGCATACTCCTGAAGCCCTTCGCAGATCACGGGGCTTGTCTATCAGCACTAGGGAATTGTAGGTTTAAGGTTTAGGGGCTTAGGGGTTTGAGGGTTTAGGGGATTTAGGGGTTTAGGGGCTTTGTTGTTGTGTTTTTTTTGTAACCCTAAACCCTAAACCCTAAACCCTAAACCCTAAACCCCTAAGGGGTTTAGGGTTTAGGCGCAGCCAAAGAGGGCTACTTCTTTTGATAAGCCCCAAAACCCTAAAGCCCCTACTTGGAAGCCCTTTTGACTTGCTAGAAACCCTCCAGAACCCCCAGAAACCAACAAAGTCAAAAGGGCTTCCAAGTAAACCTAACCCGCCTAAACTTGGGCCCCTTATCCTAACATCCCTTCATAAGGATTAGAATGGGGGGGGGGGGGGGGTGCGGTGCGCGATTGAAACATGGGATCTCCCTGTCATCGAATTCGCTTGGACCTGAATATCGAACCGTAAACGGCAGGTTTTCGCCGTGGATGCTCTGCGATGGCACGAGAATACCCTGAGGGTCCATGTACCTAGTACATACTTGGGCCCTAAAGCAACTACATGGGAACCTACACCCTAAACCCTAAACCCTAAACCCTAAACCCTAAACCCTAAACCCTAAACCCTAAACCCTAAACCCTAAACCCTAAACCCTAAACCCTAAACCCTAACTTTTAAGGCCCAAGTATATACTACACAGGTACATGGATTTTTAGGGATAAGGCCCATCCGCAGCAAGAGGGTCGCCTTTCCCAACTACGTCCGAGAGACCGGCGCCTAAACCCTAAACCCTAAACCCGAAACCCTAAAGGTACCCTGACGTCTTAAGCATTGCTGCGGCGAAAGCCTGGCAAGCCCTTGATGTGCCGCACGAGCGGGTTTAGGGTTTAGGGTGTAGGGTTTAAGGTTTAGGGTTTAAGGTTTAGGGTTTAGGGTTTAGGGTTTAGGGTTCCCAAGGCCGCCAAATATTGACGACATAGAGAAAGGCAGCATTAGAATCGAAAATGACACATCCACGGGGGGGGGGGGGGTTCAGGTCACTTCACCGCATTCCCAATGTATCAAAAGATCTAAGATGCTCAGGCATGAGTCCATCACTCGGATTAGGGTTTAGGGTTTCAGGCTCTGGGTTTAGGGTTTCGTGTTTGGGGTCAATCATGGAAACAACAACAGGTGTGAAAGTGGTGCAAGGTGCCTATGTTCCCTTGCTCTAGGCTTGTCGAGGACATGAGCCTCCCCTTACTGCTCCCCGGTTCCATATCAGTCTATGGTTCATGCGGTTTCAGTACAGGGCTTCTACAGGGCTTAGGGTCTAGGGTTTAGGGTTACGGGGCTTAGCCTGCAACATCCAAAAGCCCTCAAGAACTTAACGGTAACTTTTCCTCCTGAGGCCAGAGCATTTGCGCGTTAAGGTTCAGGGTTTGGCGTTTAGGGCGAGGGTTCAGGCTTTCCAGGGTCAGAGGCTCAGAGGAGGGGGAGGGGGCCGAGACTGATACAGGAAATAAACCAAACAATACCATTGTAGAAAGAACCCTAAACCCTAAACCCTAACATATACAACCCTAAACCCTAAACCCTAAACCCTAAAACCCTAAGATCCTGGACCCTAAGCCCTAAACCCTAAACCCTAAAATATACAATCCTAAACCCTAAACCCTAAAATATACAACCCTAAACCTTAAACCCTAACTCCTGTAGAAAATGTGGGCATAGGCAACCGGCGCAGGGATTGGTTGAGGTTTCTGATTGCAAGAAGGTTGCAAAACTCCGCAAATCCCCAAAAGTTTCTCAAGCTAACCCTAAACCCTAAACCCTAAAGCCTAAACCCTAAACCCTAAACCCTAAACCCCACTAAACCCCACTAAACCCCAGAAAGTCCCAAAGATGAAGCCTGAAAGATCGCAGCTGAAGGTGCGGAGTACCTGGGACCTCCGAGGTGAGCAGGCTCGGTTTTTTTAGGTTTAGGGTTTAGGGTTTAGGGTTTAGGGTTTAGGGTTTAGGGTTTAGGGTTTAGGGTTTAGGGTTTAGGGTTTAGGGTTTAGGGTTTAGGGTTGAACCTAGTTTTGAGGGTCTCCCAGCACTGAGCGGGTTGGAGGATTACAGGCTCGAGGGTCTCGAGAGTTGAGAGGCTTTAGAAGCTTTAGAGTCATTAGCTGGTTTGAGGCTAGCCGCCTAGCCGCCTTTCTCAAATGAAGCTGTCTCTACAGCAGTCTATATGCCAAAAGCACTCTTGGGTCCTTTAAGTTGGCCGTTCCACGTTGCCCAGCATACTTGGCAGCCCAGTATCCGGCCATGATTTTGTGTCATTTTATAGCACACACCTTGGCCTTGCATGATTCGGTCCCCAAAAAGATTCTGGCTCTGGGGCCTTGGGATCCACCACCCCAAAACCCTAAACCCCAAACCCAAAACCGAAAACCCAAAACAACAAACCCAAAACAACAGACCCAAAACCCCGAACCCTAAACCCCAAGCCCTAAGGGTTTTGGGTTTAGGCTTGGGTTCCAGAGGTTTGGGAAGCCACACGTCGGACCCAGCATCCCGAAACCCTCCAATCCCCCAATGATCAAGTCCCTAAACTTTGAGTTAGGGTTTAGTGTTTAGGGTCTAGGGTTTAGGGTTTAGGGTAACCCTAAACCCTAGTCCCCCTCCCTCTCCAACTAACTACAACTTTGCAGGCCGAGGTCCTCAAAAGCCTCCCCGAAACATACTCAAATCAAACAAACCCAACAGTACCACTTAACCCTGAACCCTGAACCCTGACCCTAAACCCTAAACCCTAAACCCAGCAGTAGCCACCCCCCCCCCCCCCCCCCCCGCTTCAAAAAACAAAAACCGATGCAAAGATTTAGGAGAGGCTTAGGGTCATAGCAGGGTTGTAAGTATATAGGCCATGCCCTGAAAGGTCGCTCAGGGCTCTTGGTTCAGGGTTCAGGGTGTAGGGTTTAGGGTTTCGGGTTTAGGGCTCAGGATTTAGGGTTTAGGGTTTGGGGTTTAGGGTTTGGGGTTTAGGGTTCAGGGTTTTTTGGGGATTTCGGGGGAATTAGGTGCTTCGTCCTTGCGAGAGCGCGCCTTGGGGAAGCGAAGGTAGCCCTGGATCACCTGGCATGATGTGGGTGCGACCCAGCCCCAGGCTTCATGCTGTTTAGGGTTTAGGGTTTGAGGTTTAGGGTTTAGGGTTTAGGGTTTGGGGTTTAGGGGTCGGGGATTAGGCTTCTAGGATTTCCATCTCCTCAGGGTTTCAATCTCCTCAGCACTTGACAGGTTTGGGGTTTTGGGTTCTTATGTGGTTTCTTGCTGTTTGGGGAAGGGTTTTGCTCAGAGGATCCTAAGAGAGACCCTCGGCTGCGCCTTAGAACCCTCTGAAACATATTCCTGAATATGGTCCTCTTAAACCCCTGAACCCTAAACCCTAAACCCTAAACGCAATAATAAGCGAAAATCTGAAACAGTCCCAAGAGCCTACTCCTAGTGCTGGGCATAGACGCTCGACTTCCCCCCCAAACCCTAAAAACCCTAACCCTAAACCCCACCTCCGAGCCGGTGCGGTTGCCGGAGTTCACGACGTTGATGGCGAGCGTTGCCTCTGGTGTGGGCTTAGGGGTGTTTGGGGGATGCACCTGGGAGGGCCTCCGGGATAAGGTTTAGGGTTTAGGGTTTAGGGTTTAGGGTTTAGGGTTTAGGGTTTAGGGTTTAGGGTTTAGAGGGGTTCAGGGTTTGGGGATCCGACCCTGGCGGGGGGGGGGGGGTTCGAACACCCCCTGAAACCCCCTCGGACCCCCCCTAAAACCTTTCCCTGACCTCTGTCGGCGGCTTGAGCCGGAGGGCTCCTAAATGAAACTCCAAAGCCTCGTCCCGAAACCCTCTGCAACCAGAGAAGCAACTCCTAAAAGGAGGGCTCTTAACCCCCCAAGCCTTCGTCCCGACACCCTCTGCAACCAGAAGCCCTATACGCCCAGACCCCTGGGAGGATCCAGACAATAGAGCCCCCAAATAGTACCCTATACTGCTATTGGGTCATTCTTCGGAACCCTTAAGGGGATCTATTTTTTGGATCCTCCTAAACCCTAAACCCTAAACCCTAAACCCTAAACCCTAAACCCTAAACCCCCGGGTCTGGGAAGCCCCTGAAGCAACTCATAGAGAGCCCAGCGGCCAGGGTGTCCACCATCAGAGGTGCGGCGGGAGCCCCAGGATACTCGCCCTGCTCTTTGAGCCTCGAAGTGGAAGAGTTTAGGGTTTAGGGTTTAGGGTTTAGGGTTTAGGGTTTAGGAGTGTTTGGTCTTTTTGGGGGGTGTTTTAGGTTTGGGATTTAGGATTTAGGGTTCAGGGTGCTTGGTTATTCTAGAGGTGTTTAGGGTTGAGGGTTTGGGGCTTTTCAAGCCCGAAGACCCGAACACCCAGAAGACAACCAAAACCCCAACGCCTCCTGTGGGGTGCGGGTTTTGTTGGCCCAGCACGTCCTCAGCCCGCTGAGGAGTCTGTTTTGTTTTGTCTGTTGCTCTCGCTGGGAGCCAGGAGTTGAACACTTCCAGTTTCTTTAGTTTTCGGCCCGGAGATGTGTTTCTCTGTTGCTCAGGTCAAGACCACACTTCGTTTGCAGTGCTTTTGTATTTTGTGCATTTCGAGGCACTGATGCCACAATGCACATGGGGGCTTCCAAAAAAAGAGGTACCTTATTGGGGTCCTTTCTTTCAAGGAATCCTACGATTTGGGGGGTCAAACCCCACGTTGCACAACAAGGGTTTAGGGCTTTGGCGTAGTCCCCCTTAGGTTCATGCGACCACTCGAGCCTGAAACCCTAAACCCAAGGCCCCCAAAGCCTTGTGTCTAAACCCTCAACCCCCCCCCCCCCCCTCCCCTAAACCCTAACCCCGTAAAGCTTCAACACTAAGCCCTGGTTCCTAGAGCTCATGCAACCTTCTGTTTGGGGGTGGGTTTGGGCGTGGGTTCAGGGGCTCTACAAACATGCAGGGCTCCGTGTTCAGGCTTCCGGGTTCATGTTATATGCTTTTGCTTCTATGAAGTATCCCCAAAAGGACACAACACATACAGCCACCAACATAGTCTCAGGGCCCTAGGGTTCAGGGTGTAGGCCGCCCAGCGTGCAAGTTCCCTAAGCAACGAAGTCGTCCTGAGAATCTCAAGGACGGGTGGTGGGGGGTTCAGGGCTCAGGGGTATGGGGAACTCTGAACCTAAACCCTAAAAACCTAAACCCCCAACCCTGAACCCTAAACCCTACACCCCAAACCCCAAACCCTACCATAGAGGGCTTCTAGGCGCCCTGGTGTAGGTCTCCAAGAGCCGGAACAGGGCCCGGGCAAGTGCTTCATCCAGTTCTTCCGGTCCAGCAGCACGCGCTTCAGATCTGGGTCGGAGGGCTTAGGGTTTGGGGTTTTGGGGGCTCAGGGAAACCCTAAACCCTAAACCCTAAACCCTAAACCCATCAGGGGTTTAGGGCTTCAGGGGTTTAGGGCGTCAGGAGCTTAGGGCTTCAAGGGGTTTAGGGTTGAGGGTTTAGGCTCCGGACTTCAGGCCTTAGGGTTTAGGTCTTCGGGGCTTTAGGATGCTTGGGGGTTCTGTGTTGGGATGTGCCCCCTTATACTAACAGTCATTAATGGGGATTATAATGGGGGGGGTACAATAATCCCTATTAAGGACGGTAAGTATAAGGGGGAGTATCCCAAACAAAACCCTAAACCCTAAACCCTCTAAACTCTAAACCCAAGTTCTGAGTTTGTTGATGGCGTTAGGAGCTGGGGGTTGCCCCAAAATGGATCCCCCTAAGCTCTGGACAGGCCCAACACCTACCAACTGCTTAGGGTTTAGGGTTTAGGCTTTAGGGCTTCGGGTTTAGGGTTTAGGAACTGCTTAAGAAGCCCCCAAACAATGAACACCTTCTTCCTTATATGTACAGGGGTTGTTCTCTTGCATATTTGGGGTGCTGTGAAGCAACAGTAGAAACCGACAAGCCCTAAACTACGGCGTGGCCGATTATTATAAAAAAGCCCTACGATCCAGGCCTTCGAGAAGGCCAGGCTTCGGGTTTAGTTTCCGAGGGGGGGGGGGGGTCAGTCCTTCGCGGGGGCGGGAGGGGGGGCTCGCACGAACCAGAAGACCAGAATAACGAAAGTTGGTGTCCTTGTTTTGGGGGGGCCGAGCATCCCTCCATCGCTCCTGCTTCGCAAGTCTGGACCAAGTTCGGGTGCTGCAGAGCCTCCCTCATCGCAGCTTCCTGCTGGATCTCGTCGTCGGACCTTCCCGGCCCCGCTGACGGGTCTGACAGCGGGAGCTGCACCTTGAGCGCGTGCTCGGACAAATCCTCAGCGCTTTCTTTCTGCGCCTCTGACAGGGTTTAGGGTTTAGGGTCTAGGGTTTAGGGTTTGGGCTTTAGGGATACGAGGCCCATGTGTGCGATAGACAATTCTCCAGCCTCAACTGCCCCAGCACTCATGTCATGACAAGTAATGATAAGGGTACCCTTTCCGAAAGCCTTTTCCACTGTAGATGACTCTTACAAAGGCACCACAAAACCGGGCAGTGGCCTGTAGGAGTATCAAGGAAAAGTGTCCCCCTTCCCCCTAAGGCCGGCTAGGGATTAGTGTTGAGGGTTTAGGGTTTAGGGTTTAGGGCACAGGGTTAAGGGGGTTTGTGGGCTGAGGGCTGGGTGCTTTGACCCTATACCCTAAACCCTAAACCCCAAACCCCAAACCCTAAACCCTAAACCCTAAACCCTAAACCCCAAACCCTAAACCCTAAACCCTAAACCCCAAACCCCAAACCCCAAACCCTGAACGTATCAAAGCAAGGTTGGAGGGGTCTTCACAATGAGCCCGCAGGCCTGGATACTTCTGGCCCGAGGTGGAGGCTTGTCCCCGAAGAGCCCCATCCCTTAATTGAAGAATTTGCCATAAATCATATCAAGGATGCCTTTATGTAAATGAAGGTCTTTTGCCATATTGCTTAATTAAGGGGTATTGAAATCTTGTCTCGAGGCATCTCGAATGAGGCCTCGAAGATCAGTTCAGGGCTTATTAAGGATTTAGGATCCCCCCCACCCTCCCCCTCCCCAAGCTTAGGTACGCAAAAGGAACGACAATTGGGGGAAAGCCTAGAAAACCTAAACCCTGCACCCCTGAAGCCTTGAAGGACCCCAAACCCTAAACCTTAAGCTCCGCACGCATCTTGAAGGAAGTGTACGACAAGCCGTGTCCGAAGGGGAAAACCGCCTCATCAGCTGGGCTTGGCCCTTTCACCCTCATCCCTGAAACCCAGAAAGGTTCCTCAGGCCCTAAACCCTAAACCCTAAACCCTAAGCCCTAAGCCCTAAACCCTAAAGCCTAAACCGTTGAGGTTCGGTGTGCTTCAAACCCTGAGCACGTTGGGCTTCAAGGTGCCTGGTCGCAGCTGGCCAACGGTCCGAGCTGCGCCGGATCTTGAGGTACTATGTCTCCCAAACTCAGGCTTCAGGGTTTAGGGTTTAGGGTTGAGGGTTTAGGGTTGTGTGTGTATATATATATATCTATCTATCTATGGTCCCGGGCTCCCACCCCCCCCCCATCCTCCCTTGGATCCCACCCCCACCCCCCACCCCCCTTGGTGTGGGTGTTAGGGTTTAAGGGTTTAGGGTTGAAGGCCCCAAGAACCCTAAACCCTGAAACCAAAACCACAACCGGTGAGGAGAAGGTAGCAGTCTTCGTACGCATACTTGGCACAAATTCACCGCAGGACATTTGCGTCCAGAACTCACAAATCTCCGTAGTGTCCCATCGAGGGCTTAGGGTTTGGGGGTGCAGGGTTTAGGGCGCCTTGCAACCTGAGCCTTGGCTAGCCCCATCCCCCATATCTTGGTCCAGAGCCTGATTACAGCCGAAACGCTACATCCCTTAGTTGTCCAGCACCTAGGGGTTTCAAAGGTTAACCTTTGGGATTATAAGGGGAATATGTTAACCCAAAAAGGTTAAAGGTTACCTACTCTACTACTAAGATCCCTATAAGCCCCAAACCCAGAAGCCTCAACCAGCAAGTCTGAGCGATAGAGATACTGGTACCTAAACTCCCAGTGTCAGTTTCCAACTGATCTAGACGAGACGTACCCCCTAACCCCCCCCCCGCCCCCCACAAAAAAAACAAACATTGGCGGTCAATAAAACTTCACTAGCCCAAAACCCCAAACTCTAAACCCCAAACCACCCTAAACCCTAAACCCAAACCTGTGGCCTGGCCCTCTGCAAGAACAATAACAAGCCCTCCAGAACACAAAGCCGATATGGTCCCGCAAACACTGCCAACCTAAGGCATGATTCATGGTCCCTGGGGTTTAGGGTTTAGGATTTAGGGTTTACGGTTTAAAGTTTAGGGCTTAGGGTTAAAGTTTAGGGTTTAGGGTTTAGGGTTTAGGGTCTCTTACCCTCTTTAAACGGTTATGATGTATGGGGTCTTGGGTTGTATAGTGTATACAAGGGGGTGTTTAAGGGGTCCCCGTTTAAGGGCCCACACTAAGGGACCATGTATCTACCCTAAACCCTAAACCCCAAACCCCAAACCCCTACAGACGGGACCTTGTGGCTGTGGTTCCGGTAGGACGTGAGCAAGCCCTCCGAGTACAAAGCCACACTGCCCTGCCCAGCCATCGTGAGGGCGACTGAAATCTTCCCCTAAACCCTAAACCCTAAACCCCAAACCCCAAACCCCAAACCCTAAACCCTAAACCCTAAACCCTGAACCCTGAACCCTGAACCCTAAACCCTAAACCCTAAACCCGAACCAGCATAAGTACAAACCGGGTCGCAGGGTTGTGAATGGTCACAGCAGCCTTCGCAACAAGACACCGGAACAGGAAAAAAAACATCTGTTGCCCTCGGCATGTTGGGGATGCGGGGCTCTCACCACAAAACCCTAAACCCCTAAACCCCAGAACCCTAAACCCCAAACCCTAAACCCCAAACCCTAAACCCCAAACCCGTAACCCCAAACCCTCACTCCCAAACCCCAAACCTTTGAGGAAGAGGGCCGCACCAGGGAGCCAACTGATGCAGGGTGGGCCTGCGCTGGCTCGATGGTATCCGCCTGCGCGCAGGCGGCCAAGACGAGTTTGGTTTGGTCAGGTTGTGGCCTATGGGGGGGGGGGGGGATTTAGGGTGTATTAGGGTTAGGGTTTAGGGATTAGGGGGGCCAGTGCAACGCGGACTCGGGTTTCAGAGACGATTTTGGGCAGAATAAAGCACTTGCACGGCCTTTCAGATAGCCTTCTCGCGTTTACAATACTCACGAACAACGTCAAGGAAAATAGTAACGATAGCAAAAACCCACCAACACAACAGTGGTCATCATGAATATTCTATCCGGCGACGCGCCAGACCATAGGCCCAAATCCATAAGCCCCATAAAGCCCTAAACCCTATAATCCCTAAACCCTAAACCTTAAACCCTAAGCCCTAAACCCTAAACCCCAAACCCTAAACCCTAAACTCTAAACCCTAAACCCTAAACCCCAAGCCGGAGAGGCCTCCGTCAGGGGCATCATGATTGGCAGCTTCCCGACCTTCCAGCGTAGCGTGAGCAAACCCGCAGAGTCTGCCCTGCAACCTTCGTTTAGGGTTTAGGGTTTAGGGTTTAGAGGGTAGAGGGTTTAGGGTTTAGGGTTTAGGGTTCCCTTCTTGCAAGCCCTAAACCCTAAACTTTCTACACAAGCCCTTATAACACCCCCCCCCCCCCCAACTCCCTTGTTAGTAGCTGCTTATTCTGCAAGCGTGGGGGCATACGTTGAACCCCTCAGCCCCGAACCCACAATTCAAAAGGAGCCATCGTCCGGGGCTACCTAAACCCTAAACCCTAAACCCTAAACCCTAAAATATCCGTAGGCTATTGCCCACATCTCAGCACAATGCCCAAATCATCATCTCCACTCTCAAGCTCATTCAGTTTTTAGGACGCAGGGTCCCCGCAACCCTAAACCGTAAACTGTAAACAAAAAAAACTCAACCCTAAACCCTGAAGCCAAAACCCTAAACCCTGAACCCTAAACCCTAAACCCTGAACCCTAAACCCTAAACCCTGAACCCTAAACCCTAAACCCTTAATCCTAAACCCTAAACCCTGAACCAGTAGGGTTTATTCTGAGCCCGGCTCTGGGCTGAGATCGCCGAAGAGGATCGATGTGAAGGCTTCCCCAGAGGCCTTGCCAAAAACCCCCTTTTTCCTCCCAGGTTTTTTTTTTTTTTTTTCTTTTTCTGTAGGGTTTAGGGTTTAGGGTTTAGGGTTTAGGGTTTAGGGTTTAGGGTTTAGGGTTTAGGGTTTAGGGTTTAGGGTTTAGGGTTGAGTGTTGAGTGTTTAGTGTTTAGTGTTTAGGGTTTCGGCCTTTCTTTCCCTAAGGGTCCATGTACCTAATCATTCTACACTTGGGCCTTAAAGTACCTCCTATACAGGGACTTGCGGGCCCAAGTATATAATAACCAGGTACATGGACCCCTAGGGCTTCTGCACAATACATTGGATGATACTATATGATGGTATATTATACTGTAAGTGTACGAAGTTATGCTCTCTCTCTCTCTACATATAAATAAATATATATATATATATACACACATCTATGTATGTTCTGCTGAATTATACTTTATGATTCAAGAATACTTCTGCATACAGAATTAGATGGTACTATCCAAAGAGCCCAAGACTCTCCGATATAAACTCTGGAATATTCCTTAATTATGGGGTATTGGGGGTACTTTGGATATACGATGGTGTATTTTACAGAACTACACTAAATAATACCAGGCTACAGTCCTTATTATACAACATTGTACGACATGCTGCTGTATTATGCTATAAAATGCTATGTCAGATCCCTTCCACCGCGGCTAGAGGCTTGTAGGGTTCAGAAGTGTCGCGTTTTGGGGCTTAGCTTGAGGGCTTCAGGCATATTATAGTCGTAAACCCCAAGCCCTAGACAGTTTAGAGGTCTAGTTGGGGTGCTCTTGGGGCTTCGGGCTTTGGGGGTGGGGGAGGGAGGGAGGGGGTGTTCGACAATTGGGAGAATGCTGCCTGTGTCACTCATCTTTCTCTTGATGAGTGGGCTGCTATGTCAGCACTAGAGATTCGCACAACTCTGTGTTGGCCCACCTGGGGCCAAGGAGCGTTTCTTGGCAACGCAGGTCAGATACGCCAAACTTCATGATTCTTTGCACACGGTGCAACGACGTCAGCCTCTGCAAGTGCCTCACAGGCAGCACATTCTTGCTCCCATGTGGAGCAATGACGAAAAATGCTTTTGCTGTAAACAAAACTCATACTTTTGCTGTCGAGCCTAGAAATCTCACGAGAAACTGCCCGTTTCCTTCAGACATGTCTGTCTCGGTTCTTGACGAGTGGCATCAGCAGTATGCCAACATGAAGACTAGAATTGCACATATTCTTCAGATTCTACAGTGACACCGAGTCACTATTGCACAAGTCATAACAAGCATTCACCTTATGGGTCCCTAAACCCTAAACCCTAAACCCTGAACCCTAAGTGTCCAAATCACTCTTGTTTCACTTTCGGGCACCAGACATATGTATCAGTGAGGTCCCAAAAAGGCCCCTGAGCCCCACACCCAAGATGCGCGAACCTAAACTTCGCTAAGCGCTTTTGTGGTGCCTCGCCGCCGTAGAAGAGCACCGCGATTCCCGAGACCTCCCCGGCAGCGTTTGGGGAATGGGGCGGTTGAAGCAGTTGGGGGGTTTTCCGACGAGAGGGGTACCCTGTTTGGGGATTTCAAAATTAGGATGATCGTCTTTGGGGGTATCTTGAGGGCCGGTGAAGGGGGGGTTTGATTGAGCGCTGTGTAGCTTGCGGATATCTGGCGGCAGCTTCCTATGGTCCCCCTTTCGAGGTCCGTTTTGTATGAGAGATTCTAGTTGCGATGCTTTCCTGTAGAGGGCTTAAGAGTTTTGGATCCGAACTTGGTACAGTACAACTCCCAGATGTGCCCGACACACGCGCCAGGCACCTGCTGATTTTGCATGTGACCCTTAGCGTGCTGATTTCAAGGGGTTGGGGTTGCAGAAGGACCTGCATCCCAGAAGCTAGTTAGGCTGCCGTGACACCCTTTAGGTGCTGTAGAAGCGAACTCCAAGCTTAGGGCTTAGGGTTCAGGGGCTTACGCAGGGGTCCAGAGGCTCAGAGGTTCAGGGCTGAGGGTTTGGAAAATGAAGGCCCGAAATCCCAAACCCTAAACTCTAAACCCTAAACAACTTCCGAATTAAGTTTCGCATGGTTAGGGTTTAGGGTTTAGGGTTTAGGGTTTAGGGTTTAACGCTAAACGGACGAGGCAGCGCCAGGGGGCATTCCCAAAAGTCCGACGAGCCAGAACCCTCCAAGAGCCCTCAGCCCTCCAAGAGCCCTAAGCCCTAAGCCCTAAGCCCTCAACCCTAAACCCTAAACCCCAAACCCTAAACCCGCACCTGGTCGTGCCATGGCATCAGGACTGCTCCAGGGATCATCAGCAGAACCTGGGTGGGCGGGCTCATTCAAGGGACTAAAGGGGGGGCCCTTATCAGGGACCTTGGGGGTTATGTAGGGGATATTTCGGGGCTACTTAGGTACATAGGGAGGTTTAGGGTTTAGGGTTTAGGGTTTAGGGTTTAGGGTTTAGGGTTTAGCCCCTTATACCCCTTAACTTCTGCTTGAAAGGGGGGTGTGCTGGCCTCAGGCCCGATACAAGCCCATCAAAAATTCGGGGGGCTTGAGTGGAATCTTCAGGGTCTACCCAGAACCCTAAACCCTAAACCCTAAACCCTAAACCCGAAACCCTAAACCCTAAACCCGAAACCCTAAACCCTAAACCCGTAGGGGATGTTTTTGGGCAAGTCGTCGAGGTCTTGCCACCCAATGCCCCCCCAAACCCTATGCCATGGCTGCCAGGGCTTCGCTTTCGCCGGGCACTTCAGGGTTTGCAGGGTCTGCGGGTGAATTTGGTAGTTTCCGAAATCAGGGGTTTAGGGTTTAGGGTTTAGGGTTTAGGGTTTAGGGTTTATGATTTGGGATCCTTACTATCAGGGAATCCTACTATTCTCGGGGGTCTATTTTCGGGCCCCCTACTTTCGTAAGCCCTCCTTTGGGGCTTCCAGGTGTTCGGGGCTGTTCGGGTTTGGAGGGTTCGTAAGTGGTAAGGAAAAGTGTTTTGAAGTTTTCGGGCTTTCAAGTTGAGGGCTTCGGGGCTTAGTAACTTCGGGTTTTAGGGTTTTCGGGCTTTGGGGCTTAGGGTCTGAGGGTTTAGGGTCAAGGCATTAGGGCCCCTAAGCAACCTAGACCCTAAACCCTGTTCAGGGCTTTTGGAGATCAGGGTCGCTTCTTGTCGTGGCAATATGCAGCCACATGATCACTGGATTGCAAAGCTTGGGGTTGTGGGCGCGTAGCCCCAAAAACCCTAAACCCTAAACCCGAAACCCGAAGACCTAAGCCCTAAGCCCAAAGTCCTAAACCGTAAACCGTAAACCCTAAACCCTAAAAGCCAAGGCCAGCCGAGTGGCGACGGTGGGCTTGGCTTTGCTCACCCTGCGAATGAGATCGTCCTTGGGTCCGCGCCCCTAAACCCTAAACCTTAAACTCTAAACCCTAAACCCTAAACTCCAACACCCCAAAACCCCAAAAACCACTAAACCCATCAATCCCATTGACCCCTGGAACCCTAAACCCCGAAACTCTAAACCCCTAAACGGGCCTATAAACCCTGAACCCTAAAACCTGTCAAGGGTTTGGGGGGGGCCTATGACGAGGTTAAGGGCTCGCGTAGAGCCCCGAGAGCCCAAGACTCCTAAGATAAGGTTTTAGGGTTCCGGGTTCAGGGATTAGGGCTTGGGGGCCTAAACCCGAAACCTACGTAAAGTGTTGGAAGCAACGCCGGCACAAAGCAGGTTCACCTCTCCGACCCTCAAGGCTGTCAACCTAGCGCCCCAAGCAAGAATGCAAAGCCAGAAAAAGTGTCTAAGCAGGCGGTAAGCAGCCTTGCCCAAAAAAAGTCTACCTGGCCGCCCCGCCCCAACCGTAGTTCCCCTTTCTGCGGCTTCTAATCTGGATCATAGAAACGAAGGTCAAAACAATTATGAGGTGCCCACGCCTTAGATGATGGCAAGAGACAGCAACAAGTCTCTTAGGTACCCTGCGAAAAAACACAAAACAGGCTGCGATGGGGGAGGGTGTATGTCATACCATAGTTAGGGGCCTAGTTAAGGTATACAGGATCAGAAGGGGCTGGTTTTTGGCTCCATTTCTGGGACCTGAAAACCTGTTCCTAAATATGACCCGCTTCACCCCACAAAAGACAAAAAAAATAAGCGCCCAGGGGTTTACCTAGAATCGTATGAAGATCTGGGGTTTAGGGTTTCGGGCGGAGCACTGAGACAACATATCCCAAGGAGGGATATCCTAAACCCTAAACCCTAAACCCTAAACCCTAAACCCTAAACCCTAAACCCCTAGGTTTGGTACGTAGCTGAGGCGAGCGCTGCGCCATCGTCGAGGAGGAGGGAACTGCGATCCTGTGACTCCACCTCGGTGGGGTTTTGGGTTTAGGGTTTAGGGTTTAGAGTTTAGGGTTTAGGGTTTACGTAGGGTTTAGGGTTCAGGGTTCAGGGTTTAGGGTTTAGGGTGGGGGGCCGGTAGGGCTTGGATCGGACCTGAAAATGATTGTTTCTCTAAATTACGGCTTATGTTTTTTTTTTTTTGTGTGTGTGTGTGTGTTTTTTTTTTTTTTTTGGGGGGGGGGGGGGGAGGGTCGTTTTTTTTAAACGGTGCCGTACGTTTTAACTACGAGTACGGGACCTCATAAGGGACCCTAATTTGAAGAACTACACCCATCTGGCGTTTATAAGAACTGTTCTAGGTACATAGGCCCTGTAAGTCTGTTGTGTAAGTCTGTTGTAGGGAATACATCGGGCTTGTAGGGCAGTCACATGGGACACAAAAGCCCTTACCCCCCCCCCCCCCCCCCCCCCCCCCAACCCCCCCAACCCCAAAACCTCCAAGCCCTGTTCTGCGGTGGGTAACTCACGTTTAATACTTGCTATATAATACTTGCTTACAGAGTCGAGTCGACTCCGGGAAAGAGCTAGCTAACCTGACAAGGAACTAGCCCCACGATGTGTGTTTCGGGGTGGGTACAATACAACCACTAGCTAACTTCCCAAAACCCAAAACCCTAAACCCTAAACCATCAACTCTGCACAAAGACTGCAACCTGACCCAGGCTGCCCACTGTCTTCGCACCAGCGACGACGACAGCCAAATCCACCTCCCGAACAGCGATCTAAACCCCAAACCAACCCTCAACGCTGTGCCCCAACACGATTTTGGTGAAGCAGCTGCAAACAGTTCAGGGTTCGGGGTTTAGGGCAAAACAAGCATAGGCTTTGAATTTATCTGTAGAGTCTTGGGGGTTGCGCTTAAAAATTGCACATCTCGGAGCAGAGGGCGTTGGTTCCAGGCTGCGTCACTCTGCCCCAAACCTCACGACCCTAAATCCTTCGCCCTGAACCATAAACCCTGAACCCTACAAACTCGTAAACAAAGGAAGCCCTGCTGTGCCTAGAGGAAACGATTGTAGGCCTCCTAGAAGCCCTCTGAGATTTCTATTCCGAGATGTGATCCTCTTAAACCCAACAAGGGAAAGTATAAAATGTCCAAGGGCCTCAACCCTAACCCTTAACGCCTAAACCCTAGGCCCTAAACCCCAAACCACCCTAAGCCCTGAACCCTAAACCCGACCTAACAGGAAAAGCAAAAGCTTACTGTCGGAGAGGGAGAGGGCGGGGGAGGCGAGGCGAGGCGTGGGTTTAAGGTTTGGGGTTGTAGGGTTTCAAAGGGGCTTTAGGGTTTATAGGATTTATCGGATTCATAAGACTGATACAGTTCAGAGGCTTAAGAGTTTTTAGGGTGCTTACGTAGGGGCTTTAGGGGCTGTATATCGGGTAACCCGGGTTCTTTTAGGATTTATAGGGTTCAGGGGCGTTGGCTTGCAGGGTTTATAGGGTGTAAAGGGTTTGGGGATTTAGGGGCTGTAGGGTTCATAGAGTTTAGGGGCTTTGTGGATATAGGGGCTGTTGGGGTTCTTTCGTGTCCATAGTTACGGTGTAGGGGTTCTTGGGGCTTGTAGGGCTTTTGGGGCTTCGGGCGTATGGGGCTTCGGGGGTTTTGAGGCTTTGTTGTGTTTAGGGATTCGGGGTTTATGGCTCATGGGGTTTCTAGGTTGGGATGCTCCCCCTACTATTAACAGTCCTTAATAGGGTTTAGGGTTTAGGGTTTAGGGTTTAGGGTTTAGGATTTAGGGTTGAGGGTTTAGGGTTTAGGGTTTAGGGTTTAGGGTTTACAGCCCGATTAAGGACTGTTAGCCAGGGGGCTTTTAAAGTTTAGGGCTTCTGGGCCTTGAGGTTTTCAAACGGGGAACATCCCAACCCCAAACCCCCAACCCCAAATCCCAAACCCCAAAAAACCTAAACCCTAAACTCCAGGGCCTTAAGGTTTTCACCCTGAACCTTAAACCCTAAACCCCAAAATAAAACCCTAAAACCCCAAAACCCAAAACCCCAAACCCTAAACCCCAAACCCTAAACCAAAGGGGGGGTTGGGGGGTTCGCGGGCTCGGCCCGGCCTCCTCCAGCAGAGCGTCCAGAGGCCTTGGTGAGGGGCTTCGGTGTTTAGGGGATGTTTAGGGTTTAGGGTTTAGGGTTTAGGGTTTAGGGTTTTAGGGTTTTAGGGTTTAGGGTTCAAGCAACACCTTATACAGCTCCACAGCCCCACATCTCCAACAGACCTACGGCAACAGATATTTTGTCAGGGTGTAGGGTATCGGGGGCACCCCCCCCCCCTCCCCCAAGCGCGCCTGAAAACCTTTCAAATTACGGCTTAGGGCTGGGGCTGAGCAGTTTCGGGACTGAGAAACTGAGAAAAAGGTTGAGGTTTGGGTTTTTAGGCTTAGGGTCCCTAAACCCTAAACCCTAAACCCTAAACCCTAAACCCTAAACCCTAAACCTTAAACCCTACAGGCTTCGGGCTTGGCGGCAAGCAGAACAAGCTCAGAGTCCGCGGGGCCTCGTGCTGGGATGGTGCCTTGTGGTGTTGGCCTCCAGTCGCCGAACATGGGTCTGTCTTGGGGATGCTGTGGGGTTTAAGGGTTAGGGTTCGGGTTTAGGGTTTAGGGTTTAGGGTTGAGGGTTGAGGGTTGAGGGTTGAGGGTTGAGGGTTGAGGGTTGAGGGTTGAGGGTTGAGGAATGAGGGTTGAATGTTGAGGGTTGAGGGTTGAGGGGTCAGGGCTCAGGGGTCAGGGCTCAGGGCTTAGTATTTAGGGCCTAGGTTTCGGGTTTAGGTTTACGGTTTAGGTTTAGTGTTTAGGGTTCAGGGTTTAGGGTTAAGGGCTTAGGGTTTAGGGTTGAGGGTCCCATCCACCCCACACACAGACCAGACGACTATCATCCGGTCGCCGCGCATGGACCATACGCAATTCAGGTTCCCTGAAGTTCGCGTGGAGAGCGCGATCAACCCTAAACCCTAAATCCTAAACCCTAAACCCTAAACCCTAAACCCCCAAACCGCATAGAATCGAAGTGTGCAGGCTACTCTGGCCTTATTTTCAGGAGCTTACTTCAAGTTGCAATGGCTTGAGGGTTTAGGGTCAGGGCAACTTACTTCAAGTTACAATGGAAATGGAAGCCTAAACCCTAAGCCCTAAACCGGGACCCCCTTCTCTAGCAAATACCTACACTAGACACAGGTAGCTTAGATAGTAAAGCTCTTAAAGTGCAGTCTACTCGCCGCAGGATTCTTCTCTTCCTCCTAACCCTCAAAAACATTCAAACCCGAAACCCTCTGAGCCCTGTTTGGGGAGAGTTTTTGGGATGTTCCCCCTTCTACTAACAAACAGCTTAATTGGGATAGTAATAGACGGTACTATAATCCCTACAGTACTAAGTACTAAGCTCCGGTTGGGCCAGGCCCCAGCACTTTTCCCAAAAAATGCGAAAAAACATCTGCTGGCGTCTCTCTCTCTCTCTCTCTCTCCGTAAAGAAAACATGTGTATATATATATATATATCTATGTAACATGTATTTGTTCATTTATTTACTTGTAGGAGTGTGTGTGTGTGTGTGTGTGTTTGGTTTATGGTTTAGGCTTTACGGCTGGTGGTTTCTTGTTTAGGCTATAACCAATATGATCGAGTCCCTCTATACACGAAAAACCCGATTATATATGTATATACATATTTATATATATGTATATATATATAGATATAATCCTATATGAGCCCGGAACCTTTAGGGTTTATTTAGCATAGAATGTTTCTTTTCGCTTAAAAATACCGAATACAAATGTTTTCAGGCCGTACGTGTACATCAATACCTACATGCCAGTGAATATCTTATCACTCACGAGCTACAAAATGATAACGCGCGACGTTCTCATGTGTGCTTGCTTACTGATTTTGCAGTTGTCTATTACACAAGCATACTAAACCTACACCTTAAACCCTGAACCTTCCCCCTCAGTAATTCAGGGCAGGTTTCAGAAGGCGATATATGTATTGGCAGTACTGGCTCGCAAGTGAACAACATGTAACCTGTAACAAAAGACACTAAAACAACCTCCTTAAAATCAATATATTTGATAGCGGCAAGCCAAGACTTACATATATTTATATGAGTCATATATATATATCATGTTTATTTATTTAGGGTCTGTTTTGTCTTGTGCCTTCCTTCACTAATTAAGAGACTTAATATAAACAGAATATATAAATATAAGTATACGTATAATTATACGCAGCTATATAATCCAAGGCCATGTCATTAGATGTTTCATGTTTGCATCGATGCTGTTGTGAGCTGGTTGCTAGCATTCCATTAGACGGTTGTCCACTTGCAAGTACAATCTGTTCGCAGAAACTACTCCCTACACTCGAACTGTCAAAATTATATTTGTGTTTTTTGTGATCATCATTCGGATGGATGCTTTTTCTGGGCTTGCTGCTGGTACTTTCGGACGGTCGCGCGCTTGCAAACCCTAAAGGTTCTGGGCTCACATGTATATATATATATATATCGGCCTAGACCCTCAACCCCAAATCCTAAACCAGAAGGTATCGGGTTTAGAGGGTCTGGGGTCTGTTCGGGCCACCTGGGAGTTGATACGCATTCTGGAAGCGATTCTCTCTGCTTGGAAAGGGTTGTAACCTACTATGTGTTCGAGGCACCGGATATGGGGTTATGTGGGGCGCGTACCTTGGCTACAGAAGCAGTCTGAAAGGACAGCCTGGAAGAAGCTCAGCTCTCCAAATCTTGATCCGACTAGGCACGCCAAGGTCAGACAGCCTCAAGCCCCTTTCAGGCACTGTGGCATGCCCGAAGCAAGGCCCTGTGTCTTCGCCTTCCTGGCAGACGCCATCTCCCCTGATGTGAATAGAGCGGCAACTGCAGATGCCTTCTGCACAGCAGTGAGTATTGTCTTGCATCTGGGCCTGATATGCCTTGAGGCCTTCTATCAGAATCACACCCTCTGGAATGCTCCATGTGTCTGCATGAAACATAATTTTATGATTTATTTCAACATTATCACTGAATACATTACCATAATTACGAAACAATTTTAGTAAAAACCAATGCTTTTGCATTTTTATGTTTATTCAATAATTTCATTTACTTTGATTTTAAAAATCTTCTGAGGCCTTCAGAATCATGCCTTCTGGAATGCTCCCGAATGGCGTGAACGTCCTCCTGGGTCTGGGGCCAGGGGGCCCAGGGCCTGGCGTTCTTGGATAGTAAACCTTAGCCCTAAACTACCCCAAACTTTCCTAAACTCCTACAGCCTAAGCCCGAATAGCCTAAACGCAGCCCTGTTACAAGCCTTCTGTCTTATGTCTTATGATGTTTTGAGACACTGTCAGGCTACCCCAACTCAAAGTAACTTCCATGAGGCGACCCCGTCCTGCATCTCTGTGATCGAGACAGCCACGGCGGCTACACCAGCTGAGAGGACGCAGTTCTGCTCCAGGAGCTCCGTGTTCTCCTTCATGGGAGTGACTTATCAGCCCCAACACATAACCCCTAGAAGCCTCGTTAACACTTAGAACCTGGCCCTAAACCCTAAGGCTCTAAGGCCCTGTTGCAAATGAGAATGAGCCCTGAGGCGGACACGCGTGGCTGGCCCTGTCCCGAAACGCAGACAGTTCGGCAATGTCACTCTGCATCTCCTGCGTGGGGCATCGGGCTGCTGAATTCCACCACGCTTTAGACTCACTTTAGACCTAAGGCGGCTCCGACTAGCGGGTTTGGGCAGCTTCAGGTTTGGGGTCTCATTAGGGCATTTGAAGGGCAGGGTTTGAGGCCTTATTAAGGCTTTTGAAAATAAATGGAGTCATGAAAGTAGTAATTTAAAAGACGCAAGACAAAAAAACACCTAACTCTGCAACAATAACTGCTTTAGGCAGGCGATGGGCTTTCTGCTCTTGCCCGCGGCCCCAGGATGCTGGAGATAGAGCTTCATGACTGATGCCCGGCTGATGCCCTGACGCGAAACCCTCGTAAGGCCTAGGGCCTACACCCCAGAACCCATCTGATACTACATGGCTGTCCTTCCGCCCACTGCCCAGACCTCTGACCCGCCCAGGCCCGCAGGGCCGCCGGGCCCCGCAGGGGCCGCCCCAGCCAAAGCCGCCGCCCAAGCCGTTGCCGCCGCCCCCGGCCCAGCCATGATCCAAAAGGCTAAAGATTGGACAGGGATTAGGGCCAGGCTCTAGAACGGTGTCGAATGTTGTTCTGAAGGGTCAAGATGATATACACGATTTTGTCACTTCAGATATGAATATGTGGAGTTCATCATCCTTGAAGCAACATGAGCAAGTATCTATGTTTGCTTTTTGTTGAAAGTATGAATTATCGACTATGTTCTTTAGTCAATGCAATGTCTATGCAGTCGAACATACTCCCTTCCATGAGATGAAGCATGTGCTCCAACTGAATGCATGCCCCCCTCGCCGCCCCGCCCCCCCCCCCCCCACCCCCCCATCCGAACTGAAGCTGGCAAAGAACCAGACACTGAAAGGGGCGCAGCGTGAATCGCTCTGCAACTTCTGGCCTAGGTTTTATGCCAAATCTAAATCCCAGGGTTCAGACTTGGTATAGGGGGTCTATGCTTTAGGCCTTGGGCCTTATTAGGCTTTCAACCAAAAAATTAAAAGCAAGGCAAAAACCAAGCGCATGCCCTATGCCCTATGCCTGCTTTTCCTCCACACCAAACGTGCACGAAACAAGAGAAGGTCTGGAAGGCTGTGCCAAAACACATGCCATGCAAGATTCCACTGTCCAACAGAGGCATCAAGAGCTATGGCAGCCATGGCAGCCATGGCCGTCATGGCCATCACGCTGTCATCGCCATCATCGCTTTCATCGCTCCACGGTCACCGCCGTCCCACCCTGGGAGGAGGAGGAGCTGCTGGAGGATGGGGCCTCGCCGTCCACCGCCAATACCTCCTCCGCCAACATCGGGACCGCCCACCGGCACCTCCTCCTGGCGGACCGTCGCCGCGTCCCACAGGACGCCGCTCCACACCAGGCTCCACAAGAGAACCTGGAGTGCCATGCCCTACCAGGGTCCTAGTGGCCGCTGCGTGCTGCCTAGTGGTGCTGGTGCTGCCTAGTGTGCCCTGCGGTTGCTGTCGCCTGCTCGTTGTGCCGCGTGGGGCTGGGGGGGTGGGGAGGGGTTGAGCCATGGGGTTCACTGTAGGGCCTTCTCGGACGGGGATAGGGCCTAGGGGCTTACGGCAGGGCACTTGGCAGGCACTCCTACGGGGCACAAAGGGTTCGGGTTGCAGGGCACTCTAGCAAAAATTCGGTTACATGGCAAAAAATCACTGGCTTTTGATCCTCAGTTTAAGTTTTCCGCACCGCACTGCACCGCACCGCGCCGCGCCGCGCCGCACCGCCGCCTTGAATGTTTTAAATTATTTCATTGGGGTCAAGAAAATAGTTTAAATAATTTGAATACATTAAATAATGAAAATAAGTTAAATCATTCAAATAATACATACATATACATAGAATCTATTTACACAATCCTCCCAGACCAGCCAGAGAAACAATTACATAATTTAAATCCGACAGGTCAATTAAATTTTAATTAGACTCCGGGATTGTAATTATTCAATTCAATCAAATTCAATAATTTACATACTTTAAATATTTTAATTTTTGAACTTATTAAAACAAGAGAAGGAGCTAAATAGACCCGAAAGGTTGAACTCTCTCTCTCTCTCATATATATATATATGTATATATAAATATATGGATATACGCCCCTAGTACAACCTATGCCCGAAAACTCCCAAACCCTAAGCGCGAAAACCCCTCAGGTTCAGACTCGCCCTCAAGACCTAAACCCTAAAACCTAAAACCTAAACCCTAAACCCTAAACCCTAAATGCGCCACGGTGGGGGTTTTTCGCGTTTCAGGGGTGCAGGGTTTTCGGGTTGCCAGGGTTGCGGTTCAGGGTTTTCTGGGTTACCGAGCTCAGGGCTTGAGGGTTTCTTTGGGCCTTCGGGGTGTCGGAGATTCACAGACATGTGCGAAAACACGACAATTTGCTGAAAAAAACCCAAACAGTCAAGAGAATAATCCTTGTATTGCCCTTATAAGGAAGAACCTTTTTGGGTTTTTGGTGCTAAACCCTAAACCCTAAACCCTAAACCCTAAACCCTAAACCCTAAACCCTAAACCCAAAGCCCTAAGCCCTAAGCCTAAGCCCTAAACCCTAAACCCTAAGCCCTAAACCCTAAACCCTAAGCCCTGCTCTTCAGCAAAAATACTAGAACATTGAGTCCCTGGCCGACAAGACCGTCATCTTGTCTGCCGCCGCGCGCTTGGTGATGGCCTGCTACAGGCCCCAGAACTGGGGAGATGAGGGCTACAGGGCTTGTTTAGGGTTTAGGGTTGTTTAGGGTTTGGGGTTTAGGGCTGTAGGATTTAGGGTACGGGCCCCAGAACTGGGGAGATGAGAGACTATAGGGTGTTTTTTGGGTTTAGGGTTTCGGGTTTAGGTTTAAGGGTTTAAGGGTTTCGGGTTTAGGTTTAGGGTTTAGGGGTGTAGGGCGATAGGGTTTAGGGTTCAGTGATTAGGGCTATAAGGCTTTTAGGGTTCAGGGGTTGGGGTTTAGGGTTTAGGATACTTTGGAGTTGAGGATAGGGTTATCGGGTTACAGCACCATAGGGCTTTAACAGGGTGATACGGTTGAAAGCCCATGGGGCTATAGACCCTAAACCCTAAACACTCTGAAACACCAACCTTCAACTCGAAACCTCAAACTCCCCACTCGGCATACGAAGCCCCAAACTCGCCCTAAGGAACATCAAATTCAGCTAACATGACCCTCAACCCGCCAGTTCAACACCCAATCTAAGGGTTTTAGGCTTAAGGATGAGGGTTTAGGGTTTATAAGGTTTAAGGTTTAGGGTTTAGGGTTTAAGGTTTAGGGTGTATAAGGTTTAAGGTTTAGGGTTTAGGTTTAGGGGCCGTTCACGCAAGAATTGCTGTGCGGCGACATCTGCTGCCCCTTGTTTGAGTACTGGGGACCATGTTCTCAACATGCCTCAAGTAGCTTGCCTAGTGACACATCTAAGGTCAGGGCGGGCTGTTGGGATAACATTTGCCACTCGAGCACTCGATTTCGTTTAGTTACCCCCAAACCCTAAACCCCAACGCCTAAACCCTCAACCCTAAACCCTAAACCCCAAACCCCAATCCCTAAAACCCTAAACCCGAAACCCGAAACCCTGAACCCCAATCCTTAAACCCTAAACCCTAAATCGTGGCCCCTCTTTCGGGTACCTACTTGGGTTACTTGGATTTAGGGTTTAGGGTTTAGGGTTTGGGCCTTAGGGTTTAGGGTTTATAGGGTTTAGGGTTACTTGGGTTTCGGGCTTAGAGCTTAGGGTTTCGGGTTTGGGGTTTTATAGGGTTTGGGTTACTTGGGTTTAGGGCTTCGGGTTTAGGGCTTAGGGGTCTAGGGTTTAGGGGTTTAGGGTTTAGGGGTTTAGGGTTTAGGGTTTAGGGCTTAGTCTAGAGAACTGGTTGCCTCTCGGACACGAACAGAAGCTGAGCCCTTGAACCAGCCTCCTCATCCAGTAAAGAAGTCCTAAACTACACCATATAAATAAAAAAACAAATATAAACAATAAATAAATAAAGAAAATGAAAAAAACAAATATACATATGTATATACATATATACATGTATATATGGGTAGCACTGTAGCACCAAAGCCTCACCCTAAACCCGGAAAGAAAGCGTACTCCAGTGGGAAAGGGCTTGCCTCCAAAGTCGTGACCAGAGTGGCATTGGAGCCTTGCACCTAAGCGGAGGGCTTGGTGCAGAGTCACGGTTTAGGGTTTAGGGTTTAGGGTTTGTAGGGTTGAAAGGGCTTGTAGAGCTTGTGCTTCTTGACGGTCTTTTTTGCTAAAGGGTGTTCAGGGCTTGTAATGTTGATACCCCTAACCCTTATATGGCTGATGAATTCTTCAGGCTTCCTCAGGGCTTGTAGCGTTCAGGGGCTTGACTTGGGTTTTGCCCCTTTTGAGTACTTTTAAGCAGCCCATCCTCGACCCAAGAGTAACAAGGGTTTAAAGGAGCTTGCAAGGGAACATAAACCCAAAAAAAAACGAGCAAGGGACTACTCTGGCTCGCAGTTGAGGCCTATAGGCAGTGAAAGGTTGCCAATGCTTGTTTCAGCGGGTTTCGGAAGGGGATCCGCGCCCGAAAACAAGGGGAACAACACGTGTGGAACGGGGCATCCAGAACTCTAACAACCCTAAAACCCGAACTCCCTAACACCCCCAACCCCTAGAAAGTAAAACCCAAAACCCAAAGCCCTAAACCCTGCAAAGCAGATCTCTCCGATGAGGGGCGTTTGACTTCGGGTCACCAGTTGGCAGTGCGGGCTGAGGGTAAAGTCGAGTTTAGAATGGGCACCCCCAAAACCCAAAACCCTGCAACCCTACATTTAGGGTTTAGGGTTTAGGGTTTAGGGTTTAGGGTTTAGGGCATAAAGGGCATAGAGGGCATCATGCGCATCTAGAGGCCCGATTGGATTTGAAGGGGCTCATACTTGAATCCGACTTTTGGGTACTTAGGCTTTCAGGTCTAGGGGGGGGGGGGGGGGGTATCAGACCCTAAACCCGAAACCTAAAACCCTAAAGGTTTGCGGCATAGCCTGAGTTCCCTAACCAACATACTTTGGCAGGCCCTATTGCTTTACGGTGGCATCGGCTTATGCCCCTCTGAGGACTTAGGGTACCGCTTCTGTGTGATAACAACAAAAAGACAAAATATAAATATAAATATAAACAAATAAATATATGTGTATATGTATATATATATATATATGTATCTGTATATATATATATGTATATATATATATATCCTCTCATTTTTTGGGGGGGAGGAGGTATGGGTGTCCCACATTTCTGTCATGAGCATGGCCATTCATGCTTGCCAAACGAAACCCCTTGCAACACAGCAAGCGCGATCGCCCAAATGGGCTGGAGGGTTCAGGGTTATGCTTTAGGGTTTTCGCGTGTCTCGGGACGTAAGCAATCGCCCAAAACCCCTAGCACTGCCAAGCTGCATGACCCGAGCCACCACCGGAGTAGTAGTCGCCCTGAACGTCCGCTGCTTCAGGGTTTCAAGGCCTAGGGCTTCTGTTGCCGTAAGGGTGAGTCGGGCCTTAGGACCCTCCCCCTGAAAACCTTACAACTTTAGGGGCCATCATTCTGTGGTTACAGGGTTCTTCAGGGAGGGGGGGGGGGGTGTTCATGGGCGTGCACTGAGGGAACCTCCAGGTTTTTAGGGTTTAGGGTTTAGGGTTGGGGGGGTGATAATCTCCATTGAGCGGCTGTGCTGGGTAGCACTCCGACGTGTGCTAGACACCCTGGAACGGAATGAAGACCTTGTCGTGGTGCTCCAGCCCTAAACCCTAAACCCTAAGCCGGAAGTGCAGTCTTCCAAGAGGAGTCTGTTTCGGTAGACCCCAAGAGCCTCCCAGAAATGGCAACTGAGCCGTGCACGGAGTCAGCAGACACCATCATACGCATCGTAGGGTTTAGGGTTTCGGGTTTAGGGTTTAGCTTCGGGAACCTTGGGTTGCATAGCCCCCCTTGAACCCCCCTAAACCCGAAACCCTAAACCCTAAACCCTAAACCCTAGACCCTAAACCCTAAACCGCCCTCCCTTAAGAACCCCAGAATGTGGAGGCCACTACTGGGCAACGCTGACAGCCACCCTCTCATGAACTCCATCAAACCGCTATCCTGCTTCTTCTGAGGGCTTTGGGTTGCCACGCTTCCTTCTCGGATCAGGAATTCGTATTCCTCCTTCCAGTCGACCGGCCTCTCAGGTAGAGGTCCGCGTGCGGGTCCGATGATGGGTAGCCATCGAGGTTGTATCGCCAAAATAACCTCTCCACTCCTTGAGGGTGTCGTTCCATAAGCGCAGACATCTCGCTCATAAGAGTGTTCCCTTCAGGAAACCCCGGATGCCTCGGTCGGCAAATCAGCGTGTGCCCTGGAATCATCTTCGCTCTCATGAAACTTGACAGCGCGGGGGTACTTTTCTTGGGTTTGAGGAACCCTAACCCTAATTCAGAAGTAGGGTTTGGGGTTTAGGGTTTAGGGTTTAGGGTTTAGGGTTTAGGGTTTAGGGTTTAGGGTTTAGGGCTTCGCCCCCTGCACAAGGAAACGTCGGAAATCCTAGGCAAGTTTAGAAAGGACGCTATTGCAACAAAGATGCCGAAAAGCCATGCCCCCATGAGAGCCCCCCCAACAAAAAACGAGACAGGTTTAGGGTTTAGGGTTTAGGGTTTAGGGTTTAGGGTTTACGGTTTAGGGTTTAGGGTTCAGGGCTTGGGGTTTGGGGTTTAGGGTTCAGGGTTGAGGCTCAGGGTTCCGGGTTGAGGGTTCAGGGTCAGGGTTTTTTGGGCACATGAGCCCTGCCTAAACCCTACAAGCCGAGGCCTGCCTCATGAAGCCCTACAAGCCTTGAAGCCTTCAACCCTAGACCCTAACCGCTAAACCCCTATGTAAACCCTAAAGCCCTAAAACCCTAAAACCCCAAAACCCCAAAACCCTAAAACCCTCAACCCTGAAACTCTACACCCCTAAAACCCCAAACCCTAAAACCCTAACCCCGCCAAACCCTAATCCAGAACAGACCTCGCTCTCTTTCGGCCTAAGGGCAGTTGCATGGTCCCTTAGTATGGGCCCTTTTTTTAAGAAGGTACGGGGCCATCTTATTATGAAGGACCCCAATTATAAACCCTAAACCCTAGACCCTAAACCCTCAACCCCAAACCCTAAACACTTACATGTCGGCCTCAGGTAGGCCCTGCGCAGTTTTGGGAGACCTCGGCCCGCACTTTCGCTTAGGCTCAAGGGTTTCGGGTTTAGGGTTTGGGGTTTAGGGTTTAGGGTTTTTTTTAGGGTTTGGGGGCTAGGGTCTCTAGGGTTCCGGGATTGAGGGTTTAGGCTTTGGAGTTCAGGTGTAACCTGATTTCTGCGGTTTCGGGCTGTATAGGGTTTGGGGCTCAGTTTCGGGTTGGGGGCTGAGATGAGCTTTTGGGGATTCTTCTCCAAACCACAATAAGCCCTAACTCGCCCTGAGCCAAAAGCCCGAAACCCTAAACCCCCAGCTTAGACAAGGGCTTGACGCTCGGGGACTTTCTTCGAAACTCAGGTCTAGGGTAGAAACTCCCCCAGAAAAAAGGGAGATGTTACCCCCCCCCCCCCCTTCCAAAGAAAATAAAACTGCCAAGAGACCTTGCACCCCAAACCCAAGTTGTTTAGGGGCTTAGGGTTTTTGACCAGGTGTGGAGCTCCTAATACCCTCCAAATAAGCACCCGGTCTGCGGTTGAGGGTTTATAGGGTTGAGGGTTTATAGGGTTGACAGAGGACATGCAAACGCATACGAGCCCACTCGAAGGACGCTCCATGCAGAGGTGACGAAGCGTGGAGTGCCGTCAAGCTCTTTTCGGACAACCTATTCGTAGTCGCTGCGGCCGTCCAGCGAGACCACGACTGCATCGCTGCGTTGGGCGAGTGCGACCCGCACGTGAGCTGCGAGTGCATCCGTGCCCGCCCGCACTTGCAGCGCAAACTGGTGGCCGCGTGCCAGGCATCATTGAATTGTAAACATGGGGCATGAGCAGCCTCACGTTTGCTGTGCTTCCGACTCCAAGAGTAATGCCATAAATTCGCTCGAGTTTGTCTGCGATTGCCTTGAGGCTTCTACTCGAGTTTATAGGGTTCTTAGGGTTGAGGGTATAGGGCTTAGAACGGGATCCGAAGTATGGGGGCTTAGTTTGGGTCCCCTGTTATATGACCCCTAAACCCGAAGCCCTAAACCCTAAACCCATACACCATACATCATAGGGGCCCATACTTCGGATGCCTTTAAAGCCCCTTAAACAAGGGTAAGGGACCATACAAAGGGGCCCATGGTTCCAACCTTAGGGTTTAGGGTTTAGGGTTTAGGGTTTAGGGTTTAGGGTTTAGGGTTAGGGTTTAGGGTGTGGGGCTTAGGGTATCCCCCCCAAACCTGCAGCCCCAGAGCTTTATGGGGCTATGAGCCGGTCAAGGCCTCTACGCGCCTAAGCCCAGGGTTTAGGGTTTAGGGTTTGGGGTTTAGGGTTTAGGGTTTAGGGTTTAGGGTTTGGGGTTTAGGGTTTAGGGTCAAGTGACAAACAGGAGCTCTAAACACCCTGCGAGTACAAAGGGGGCTCTTGAAAGGCAACCCTAAGCCCGAAACCCTACCCTAAACCCTAAACCCTAAACCCTAAACCCTAAACCCTAAACCCTAAACCCTGAACCCTAACCCCTAACCCCTAAACTCTCCAAGGCAAGGCCTTTGAGAGCAGGGAGCATTGGCCCCGAGGCCCGGGCGCCCCAAACGTCGCAAACTGGGCATCTGCGGCCATACCCACCACGCCCAACTTGCCTCTGTCATGTTGGGTTTAGGGTTTAGGGTTTCGGGTTTAGGGTTTGGGGTTGAGAGTTTGGGCGACCTATAGGGGGTCGGTCTGAACGCTTAAGCAAGGTTATAGCTTGCAGGGTCACACTTCTTGGTAGTTCAGTAGCCAAATAAAAGTCAAATAGCACAGCATGTAGTGCAGAATACATTTACCCAGGGAAAAGGCCACAGTCCCAAAACCCTTAAACCTAAACTCAAGGGAAGTCAGGTATGTTCAAAGGAGTATATAGGGCACCTGACCCAAAAACCGAAAGCCCTAAACCCTGTACCCTAAACCCTAAACTTGGCCTGAACCCTCCCTACTAAGAACCAGTAGGTGACAGCTTCAATCCCAAGGAACGGATCTTCGAGGTGTTCAGCGGCAGCACGCCCTCGTTGCGGAGGACGACTACCGCCTTCGTAAGAGTCGGGGTTTGGGGAACCCTAAACCCTAAACCCTAAACCCTAAAATCGGTTTTAGGGTCTGGGTTTAAGAGATTAGGGTAGGTTTAGTCGGGTTGAGGGCTTATAGGGTCTAGGGTTTGGTAGGGTGTGCGGTTTCGTAGGGCTCAGGGTTCAGGGCGTAGGATTTAGTATAGGACCCACCAAGATACCCACAGTGGCCCAGGTTGAGGGATTAGTACCTGAAAAGGGGCTATACTTTACACCCTAAACTTTAAACCCCCTTACCCTAAACCCCCTAAACCGCAAACCCTAACCCCAAACCCGAACCCCAACCTCCTAACCCCTAAACCCTCAACCCCCAAACCCTAACCCCCCCAAACCCTAAACCCCCAAACCCCAAACCCTAAACCCCTAACCCTAAACCCCCGGACCCTAGACCCTAAGCCCTAAACCCAAACCTCCGAACCCCAAACCCTACAGTAAACCCCCTAAACCCCCCTAAACCCCCCTAAACCCCCTAAACCCCCTAAATCTTTTAAACCCCCTAAACCCCCTAAACCCCCTAAACCCCCCCCCCCCCGCCCCCTCGTCCCCCCAAACGTCCATCCTTGGAGGCCGTCCGCAGCGCAAGGGAGCGATGCTCCTCGGTAGTCACGTTCCTGCGCCGTCGGGTTGCGGTTTGGGAGTTGGGGTTTGGGGCCCTACCCCTAAACCCATAAACCCCTAAGTTTAGAGACTGGGCGGCATGGAATTCAGGGTTCTTAGGGCTTTTTGGGCTTAAGGGTTTAGACGCCATAATGTGTATACTACTTTTGGGGTGTAGGGAAGTTGATGTAAGCCATTTCGTGCTTTCGGCAGCTGTATACATTTACACTTCTAGGTAAGTTTGGGGCTTAGGGTTGGCGTTTTCGGGGTTGCGGATTTAAGGGTCGAGCGGTCTAGGGTGTACGGTTTAGCTGTTTAGAGTCTTATCCTCGCTGTCTTTTACACCCTGCACCCTGTAAACAATCATACTGTAACTTCTCTGCTTAGGAAGCGGGGCAGAAGAACCACAAAACATGAGCCCATCAACACAACCCTGAACCCTAAACCCCACATCCCGAACCCCCCCCCCCCCCAAAAAAAAAAACCTAAACCCAAAAGCCCGAAAGCCCTAAAGACCTAAAGCCCTAAAGACCTAAAGTCCTAAAGCCCTAAAGCCCTAAACCCTAGCCCCTCTTGAACCCTAAAGCCCACTAACACTCAATCCTTAACCCCCTAAACCCTAAACCCTAAACCCTAAACCCTAAACCCTAAACCCTAAACCCTAAACCCTAAACCCTAAACCCTAACCCTCAAACCCCGAACCCCCTCCGGCGCAAGCTCCTCGCCAGGTCGGCCAGGCACAGCGGGGGCGTGCAGCCTTTGTCCGCCTGCGCTTCGTGTTGTAGGCATTAGGGCGCTAAAGGGTTCAGGCTTTAGGGCTTAGATTGTACATGAATACATATATATGTATATATATATATATAGAGGGAGATAGAGAGAAAGAGAGAGAGAGAGAGTGTGCGTGCGAGTGTGTGTGTGTGTGTGTATGTATGTATGTAGGTAGGTATGTATGTATGCATGTATGTGTGTGTGTGTGTGTATGTATGTGTGTGTGAGAGTGTTGTTTATGGCAAGGTGGTAGGCCTTGCAAGAAGGACATTTTGGTTACACTAGATCCACGAAATTTACCAAGTCCCCTAACCCTAAACGCTACACCTTACAACCCTGAACCTTATTCCCCAACAAGACCTGAACCCTAAACCCTGTACTCCCCAAAAGACCTGAACCCGAAATATACAAAAAAAAGGTAGACAAGAATAAGAAAACGTCCGAACCCTTGTGGCCAGCCTCTTCGAGTCTGAGGTGGTAGATGCTGGCCTGGGCAAGAGTCCATAAAATGGGGAGACAAAAAAGTTCACAGGTTTAGGGTTTAAGGGGTTAAGGGGTTTAGGGTTTAGGGGTTTAGGGTTTAGGGTTGGGGGTGCAGCGGAGTTGCCTGCGACATCTGCAACAGGACGCGCTGAAGAACGACACGCGCGAGGGCAAAGGCGCGCCACACCAAAACATCCGCCCTAAACCTTCTTTGCTGGCACTAAACCCTTTGATAAATGGTCCCTTAGTATGGGCCCTTAAAAGGGTACCCCTTGCAAACCGCTTGTTGAGGGCGCCCGAAAACTACCCTCAGGAAGCCTGAGAATCCTTATAAACCCTGTTATTCCCGCACTCGCGCTGAAGGGTCAAACGATGTGCGTCTCCTCACCTCCCGACGTTTGGGACCCCTCAAAGACTCGAAATCCCAAAACTCAACACCTTAGGCCCAAGAGTCTATTGGCCCTAATCGGCCCCTTCGCACATGCTACTATTATAAGCAGCTGGCAGCAACATTTGCAGAATCACGCTGCGAAGACGGATCCGCAGCACCTATCGGAGAAACGCAGCCGTTCGCGCAGCTCGCTCTGCCGAGATTGTAGGTCGCAACACGCAAGCAAGCCCCTCAAGCCACTTGCACGCACATGACGCCTCATCCTTCCAGAACCTGCCTTGAGTAGGGACCCTGTCTGTTCGAGACTAGCTCATATAAAACGAAGTTCAGTAAAGTAGGTTTTGGGAGGGTAAGGCAATAATCGAGCAGACATGGCGGGTCAGACGACGGATATCTTCCTTGCGGCATTCACTCTCCAGAGCTCGAGAGCCCCGGTCATGCCTGCAGAGTGTGGATCATCATCCCCGCAAACTATGACCAGAAATTTAGCAATGGTAGGGTTGAGGGTTCAGTGTTGAGGGTTTACAGGATCCAGAGCTTGAGGTCTATATGGAAGGCAGCGCACGCCCCACTTGCGGTGGCACGAAAGCAGACCTGGCACTTGCAACTGTCCCGGCAGATCCCAACAGGCTGTCATTATGGCTCAAGCAAGACGAAGGTGCGAGTCAGCCGACGGATATCAAGGAATGCTTCGTTCACAGCTCCAGTGCCCGCAAGCACTGGTCACATAAACGTGGTCATCATGCAACCATGCTTTGTCTCAATCACAAAAACCTGCGAGATATTTGGGCCATACACGAGTACATGGACCATGAACCACCGCTATCAGCGCACGAACGCAGCCAAAGCCAAGGCCCACCGCTTATCAGAACACAAGCCTTCTTATTAGGTTAGCTGCAATTCTGATGTATAAACCGCAACCCCAAACCCACAGTGAAAGCACGATGTACTAAACCGCCTACACCCTAAACCAAGCAGACCTGGCAGTTGCAACTGTCCCGGCAGATCCCAACAGGCGGTCATTGTGCATTGTGGCTCAAGCAAGACGAAGGTTCGAGTCAGCCGACGGATATCAAGGAATGCTTCGTTCACAGCTCCAGTGCCCGCAAGCACTGGTCACATAAATGTGGTCATCATGCAACCATGCTTCGTCAAAAGGTGCATGCCACAATCACAAAACCCTGCGAAATATTTGGTCCATACACGAGTACATGGACCATGAACCACCGCTATCAGCGCACGAACGCAGCCAAAGCCAAGGCCCACCGCTTATGAGAACCCAAGCCTTCTTAGTAGCTTAGCTGCACTTAATTCTGATCTAGAAACCGTAACCCCAAACCCACAGTGAAAGCACGATGTACTAAACCGCCTACACCCTAAACCAAGCAGACCTGGCAGTTGCAACTGTCCCGGCAGATCCCAACAGGCGGTCATTGTGCATTGTGGCTCAAGCAAGACGAAGGTGCGAGTCAGCCGACGGATATCAAGGAATGCTTCGTTCACAGCTCCAGTGCCCGCAAGCACTGGTCACATAAACGTGGTCATCATGCAACCATGCTTCGTCTCAAGGTGCATGCCACAATCACAGAACCCTGCGAGATATTTGGGCCATACACGAGTACATGGACCGTAACTACCGCTATCAGCGCACGAACGAAGCCAAAACAAAAGCCCGCCGCTTATCAGAACCCAAGCCTTCTTAGTAGGTGAGCTGCAATTCTGATCTAGAAACCGTAACCTGCAAACCCACAGTGAAAGCAAGGCATCCTAAACCGCCTAAACCCTAAACCCTAAACCCCAAACCCTAAACCCTAAACCGCCTAAACCCTAAACCCCAAACCCCAAACCCTAAACCCTAAACCCTAAACCCTAAACCCTTCAGGTAAACCTTAGGTGCATTGTCCAGCGGCGAGGATGCGGCGAGCCGCTCGGTGCAGAGGTTGGCTGAGGTTTTGCTTCAGAAGCGCCTCGGATGTGCCAAAGGTTTAGGGTTTAGGGTTTAGGGTTTAGGGTTTAGGGTTTAGGGTTTAGGGTTTAGGGCTGTAGGAATGTGCCTGACTGACCCCTACCCTGACTATTTTTCTTACGAGGCCCCCCCGGGCCTAAGTTTTGAGGGTTGAGTTGTCTTTTTGGACGGGGGATGAAATGGTGCCCAGTTGTTTGGAGTATGCTAGGGCTCGACAGGGTTGACATGCTTTACTGCTCGAAACTGCGGATGCACGCTTAAACCCCACCCTAAATCCCAATCCCTCCACCCTCGACTATGAAACACGAAACCGTAAGCCTGAAACTCCAACACCCAAAAAGCCCTAAACCCTAAACCCTAAATCCTAGACCTTCCACCCTAACCTTTTAGCCCTAAAACCTTAAAACCTGAACACCTACATCCCAAAAGACCACTTGGGAGCACCCTGGTTTCAGCCCCGAAACTGCAGGGTTTAGGGGTTAGGGTTTAGGGTTTAGGGCTTAGCGTTTAGGGTTCAGGGTTAGGGAGTTTAGGGTTTAGGGGTTGAGGGTTCGGAACTTCGAGAGCAGCAGATCCCCCCAAGAAGCAAGACAATAGGGGTGGTTTCCTTAAACTCGGGTCGCTGTTGTGGGGTCCTTTATATAAGCCTGCCCGACCAATAAAGGGGGGCCCCAAAAAAGGGACTTAATTTGGAGAACGGCCCCAAATCTGAAGAGAAGCCCCGAAACTTCCCGAGAAGCTCCAGGAAACTTACGGCCAGCCGAGAACCCCACCCTAAACCCTTTAAACCCTATAAACTCTACAAATTCTATAAACGCTATAAACCCTATAAACCCAACAACCCCAAAACCAACAACCAAAAACCCAAAGCCCTTAACCCAACACCCAAAACCCAACCCTAAATCCGACGCCCAAAACCCTAAACCCAAAACCCTAAACCCTAGGCCCTAAACCCTAAACCCTAAACCCTAACCCCCCCTCCCCTTCCCCCCCCCCTCCCCCCTCTGCAAGCTCTTGGCCTGGTACTGGAAGTACGGATCGTTCCCCGGCATATCCATGTCCAAGCCTCCGCCCGAGAGGCTTTCGCACCCCGAGCCGAGAGGGTTTTAGGGTTTAGGGTTTCGGCTTTAGGGTTCAGGGTTCAGGGTTTAGGGTTTAGGGTTTCGGGTTCAGGGTTCAGGGTTCAGGGTTCAGGGTTTAGGGTTTAGGGCTTAAGGTTTAGGGCATAGGGTTTCCGGTTGATACCCGGTCCTTCGAGGCTGAGTGCATGGTGCCTTAGCCAAGGAACTTGTCATCTTCTAGCGCGCTCAGGAAACGAAACTTCTTTGCGATGTTGTATGAGTATCTGCCTTCTCTGGCCCGTTGAATTCAGCTGCCTACGCCAAGTTCTTGTACTTACACCCAAGCTGACGTTCCTTGAATAGCTATCGGGTTACCAGTTCTTCAGGAACAGCCCCAGGTATCCCGAAGCCCAAACCCTCAACTGGAGGGCCGGGGAAGGGGGAAGGGGGGGGAGGGGGCAAGGGACCCGATAAACCCTCAGCCCTAAACCCCAAACCTAAACCCTAAAAAATCGGGAGGGGTCGGGGGTTCGAGAACAAACATGAACGCCCGCCAAGGCGCCATGCTGGATCGCGCCGGAGCTGTGCCTTGGTGATTCTGGAGCGAATGTTTAGGGTTCAGGCTGTAGGCTTTAGGGCTTAGGGTTTAGGGTTTTGGGGTTTAGGGTGTAGGGTGTAGGGTTTTAGGGTTTACGGTTTAGGGTTTAGGGCTAGGGTTTAGGGTTTAGGGTTTAGGGTTTAGGGTTTAGGGTTTAGGGTTTAGGGTTTAGGGTGAGGGAAGGCGTCCCTTGGCTGCGCGCAAACCCCTAAAGCCCTACCCAAAGAGCCCAATACCCCTTCATTATGGAATATACCTTAATTCAAAAAGGGATCCTCAATATGATTTAAGGTATACTCCTTAATTACCCGGAATTGGGCTCTTTGGGCAATCTAGGGTTTGGGGTTTGAGCGCTTAGGGGTTGAGCTCCTAAGTCCTCGAGTGTGGCCATGCGCTGGAAACAAGCTGGCAGAAACCTAAGCCCTAAACCCTAAACCCTAACAGGGTTCAGGGTTCAGGGTTTCGGTTTAGGGTGCAGGAAGCGCTCCCTACATCCAGAAGCCCCTGAGCCCTAAACCTCAAATTCTAAAACCCTGGACAGCTAGGTTAGGGTTTGGGGTTCAGGGTTTAGGGGTACTGTAGTTACACTGTCCCGACATATGGGCCCTTGAAGAAGCGACGCCCGATTTACCCCATTCTAGCCTGTAAAACCCCAGGGGCCCATACTTCAGAACCCCTTTGACGGACCCTAAACCCTAAACCCTAAACCCCAAACCCGAAACCCGAAACCCGAAACCCTAAACCCTAACCCCTAAACCCTAAACCCTAAACCCTAAACCCCAAACCCTAAACCCTAAACCCTACCCCCCAAACCCTTTAAGGAAGGTAGGGGAAGCTCTCTGAGGCCGGCGGCGCCGCGCCCCAGTCTGACATCACGAAGCCCTTGAAATTCATGCGACCACGCCTCGGCTATTTTTTTTTTGGGGGGGGGGGGGGGGGGGGTTCTGACATTGGGGTTTGGGGTTTGGGGTTCGGGGTTCGGGGTTTGGGGTTTGGGGTTTAGGGTTTAGGGCTACCTGATTGGGGTCCTTACTACAAGGGAATCCTACTATTTTGGGGGTTCATCATACTAGGGGTCCCATATTTTCGTAAACCCCCATTTCAAGGGCTTGACCGGCAGTAGCCCTGCACCCGAAAAGTAAGGGCTGGCCTTTTAGGGTTGAGTTTGCAAGAGCCTTTGCACGAAAGGATCCGCACAGTTGTCGGAGGCCTTTAAGGCTTCAGGGTTCTTCAGGGTTCTACTGCTTTAAGAGTCTTTGGGACTACTGGTTGTGCACAAGTATCGTCTTCCAACTTATAAGTACACATATACATAAACTCAATCATCGATATGCTTACTATATCTATATCTATATATATATAGATATAAATAAAAAAAAATATATATATATATATATAGAGAGAGAGAGAGTATACTATATCTTACAGTGCTGAAGACTTTTGTTGCAGGCGCCATAAGCAGATTTGATCTCAGGGCCCCAAACACACACCCAGAGTCGAGGGCCGACAGCGGTTTAGGGTGTTGGGGGGGTTTAGGGTTTAGGGTTTAGGGCTTAGGGTTGAGGGTTTAGGGTCACCCAGCAGCCCCAATGCCCCCCTGGGCTTGTCCCAAGTGGCAGGTCTCGTATGAGTAGGCCGTCATGTTCGCCTCAGGAACCGCCCCGCTATCCGACCAGCTGGTTTCTTCCAAATCAGGCTCCTCTTTAGCAACTGGCAACGGTAGAAAACCAGGATGGCCCCTAAAACCCTCTGAAAAATATTCCTGATGAAAGATGTCCCAAGGTCCTACCTAGAAACCCTTACGTGCAGAACGGCTTGAAGGGTTTAAGGGTTAGGGATTTGACTTGAACGGTCTAGGGTTTAGGGCTCCACAACCGCACGCAAACGTAGAGCAATCTAGACGCTGGTAAAGCCCAAAACCTGAATTTCATCCGGGATGCCACGCTGCTCCGATTTAGGGCTTATAGGTTGGGGGTTGAGGATCGCTAGAACCGTGTTTAGGGCTTAGGGTTTCTAACTGCCCGGATTGAGGGTTCAGTGTTTACTTGGCGTTTCATGGGTAGTTCTTTGTCGGGTTATACGTATTGTACATTATCTAGGTACCCTAAACCCTAAACCCTAAACCCTGCTGATAACTACCACTGAACCTCTAAGCATTTGCGTTGCTGGAAGCCTCAAACCCTGTTGGCACTAAGCACAGGACAGGCGTAGGTATAGTTCACCTGACGGCCAGGTGGCAGACTCTAAACCCTCAACCCTCAACCTTAAACCCTAAACCCTCAACCCTAAACCCTAAATCCTAAACCCTAAACCCTAAACCCTAAACTAAACCCAACCCGGTTTCATGGTTTGTTTTGTAAAGGCTGTTGCAACCTCAGACCGAAGACTCGGCCAGACTCCCAATTCCTTCCACTTCGGAATCCGAAACAATGACAATGTGTGTTTACACACACAAATATGTGTCTTAGGTTCAGGGACTTAGGGGCTTTACGTAGGGTTTCTAGGGTTGAGGGTTTAAGGTTTTAGGGCTTTAGGGGTTTTGGGAGCTTTAGGATTGTAGGATTTCAGGGCTTGCGGGTTCTTAGGGCTTGAGGGTTCTTGAGGCTTAGGGTTCTAGTTTCGGGCTTTGGAGCTTAACGTTTAGGGGGAACGGGGAGACCGCCAAAAAGGGGGGGCCGGGGGGGGAGAGGCACCCTAAACCCTAAACCCTAAACCCGAAACCCTAAACCCTAAACCCTAAACCGTAGCAATTCTTTTGTCCAGAGTCTCTATGCCCCTTACTTGTGCGCGCAAGGCCTAGTCTTCATCGCTCAGGTTCTTCGCTTCCCCCCGTCCCCCTTACACTAACAGGTTTAGGGTTTAGGGTTCAGAGTTTGGGGCTGTTAATATAGGGGGAACATCCCAACATATATGGCGTGCTGACAACCGGCAATCTGCAAGTCTGCAGGAGGCGATGGCGGCGAGCTATCAGGTTCTTGTGCTGTTTTGAGCTTTTCGGATCTGATCTTTCAAGGCTTTGCGCGCCTCTCTTTTAGATGCTCCAAGTCTTCACGAAGGACCTGATCAGGAAAAGCTGCTGCGCAGCTCGAATGAACTGGCTGACTGTCGAGCCTGTTGTTCACTACGTCACTACGCATTGGTGCCATAGGGAGTCGTTTACTTTTGGGTAGTAAAATGGGGGTGTAGGGGTTTATAGGGCTTAGGGGCTTAGCGCTGCGGTACCTTGTTGTAGGAGCACATGATCGCTGCAGCGCCCACGTCAATGCCAGCTTCGAAGGGGGGGTAGTAGAGCTCCCACCTCAGAGGCGTACTTGAGGGGTGATTTTGTTTTTTTGTTTTGGGGGGGGGGGGGAGTAACCCTAAGCCCTAAGCCCTACACATCCTAAATCATTACGTAACCAGTGGGTATCTTTAAATTAAAGGGTGGTTCTCCTTAGTCAGGAAGATTTTTTTTTTTTTTTTGGGGGGGGGGGGGCTGCGACAATAAGCATCTAGAGGGGGAATGAGCCGGGATAACCGTAAACCCTAGACCCTAAACCCAATAGACCCGAAATCTTAAAGGTCGGTTTCCAACCCTCAGAGCAACCCGAAACCCGAAACTTCCCTACCCCCGGAACCCTCACCTTCCCCAAGCCCTGAAGCCTAAACTACTAAGCCCTCAACCCTAAGCCTAAACCCTAAACCCTAAAAACAGCGACCATGAGTCGCCGTGCGCTCGTCGACGATGGAGCTGACCCAGTTGCGGTTCGTCTCCTGCTCGTTGAAGCCGAAGTGCTTCCTGGGCAGATCATGGGTTCCCCTACTACCCCCCCTCTATTCTACCCCCCCCCCCCCCGGGGGTTAGGGTTTAGGGTTTAGGGTCACCCCTCCCCCAGGTTCCCCCAATAATTAAGGGTGGAACCCGGGGGGCGGGAGGGTAGTATAGAGGGGGGTAATAGAACCCCAAGCCCCAAGGTTTAGGGTTTAGGGTTTGGGCTTTCGGGATTAGGGTAGGGTTATTACCTCAAGCACTACAAGCCCGGAACCCTAACACCCTCAGTGTCCGGGGCCTAGCTTGGGATGCACGTTCGCCTTTTCTTGTAGAGAAAAACACCCTTAAAACAGACAATGTGGTTTAGGGGTTAGGTGTTTAGGTGGTATATAACGACTGCAGCCTGGTGTGGCAACTGCCCAGGATCAAATGGGGGGGAAACACAAAAAAGAGGGCTCACGATGTCTTTCAGAAGGGAGTCATACTCGGACCCCTGAGGACGTACGAGGGTTTCCTTAATATACTCCTCATATGGTCCTCATATTGCCTTAGAGGATCTCCCCCGAAGAGGTCTCCTAAATATACTCCTCATATGGCCTTTGAATTACCCTAGGGATCTTTCAAAAGCGTCCCCAAACCAAGGGTACAACCTTACTTGGAGGTTCATGGGTACTTATAACCCGAATCATAGGTCTACTTATCACATAGAGGACTTAGGGGAGGCTATAAGTACAGTTCTCTTTGGGGTTAGAAGTGCCCAGATCTCAGGAGAAGTACAGTTGGTACAACCCAAAACACCCTAGATACCCTAGATACGCTAAGTACCCAAAAATCCGCAAGAGGCCCTAAGTCCCCTAGCTTCCCTAGATACCCCCAAAAGACCCAAAAGACCCTAAATACCCTAAGTCCTAAACCCTAAGCCCTAAAACCCTAAAACCCTAAATCCTAAGCCCCAAAACCCCAAAACCCCAAAACCCTAAACCCCTAAAACCCTAAACCCTAAACCCCAAATCCCCTACCTTCTCGTCCCGGGGGGCAAGACGGCCATGACGCCCTTGCGCTGGAGGTGGAAGATGAAGGATCGCGTGAGGGTCGCACCCAGAAAGGGATCCTCTGTAGGGTTTCGGGTTTAGGGTTTAGGGTTTAGGGTTTAGGTTTTAGGGTTTAGGGTTTGGAGTGTTGCCTGCAGGCATGGTTCTTGTATCCGAACCCGGAAGCCCAGAAGACAGGGTTGTCACGGGCTTGGTTTTGCCCAAGACTTGGCGTTTTGCTTTCGGGAGGGGGGGGGGGGGTGGGGGGGTTAGGGTGATTCCCTACCCTAAAACCCTATAAACCCTAAACCCCCGAAACCCGAAACCCGAAACCCGAAACCCTCAACCCTAAACCCTAAACCCGAAACCCTAAACCCTACAGGCCCTGGATGACATTCGGTATGTTGGGGGCCTCTTGGAGGGGTCTACCTAGGGCTTAGGGCTTAGGGCTTAGGGCTTAGGGCTTAGGGCTTAGGGCTTAGGGCTTAGGGCTTAGGGCTTAGGGCTTAGGGCTTAGGGCTTGGGGCTTAGGGCTCAGGGCTTAGGGCTCCTCAGGGCTTAGGGGTGAGGGTTTAGGGTTTAGGGTTTCGGGTTTCGGGTTTCGGGTTTCGGGTGTAGGGAGACCTAAGAGTACCTGGGAATAGAAAGGGTGCCCTTGTTGATTCAGCGGGGGTTGCCTTAAACAAAAGGGAATATATGGCCTACTCTGGGTCCGAGGTAAGTTATAGTTACCAGGGTTTCGCCCCAAGAGTAGCCTAGGAATAAACGGGTGCCTTTTTTAGCTTAAAGGAGTTAACAGGGGGTTATAAGGGAACCTAAGCCCTAAACAAAGGGAATAAGGGCCTACTTTGATCCATGAGCTTCCTCACCGGGCAGGTACTCGAAGTTTCGCCCACCCCGGGCGATCCTGCGCAAGCAAGACAGCTTCGGGGGGATCGTGGGCCACCCTGAGCCGCAACCCTAACCCCTAAACCCTAAACCCTGAACCCTAAACCCTGAACCCTGAATCCTGAACCCTGAACCCTGAACCCTAAACCCTGAATCCCTGAACCCTAAGCCTTAAGCCCTAAACCCTAGAAGATGGGCCCATGCAACCCCGAAGTGTCAGGAATCTACCGCCTTCCCATGCCTGAGTCCCGAAACCCCAAACCCTAAACCCTGAACCCTAAACCCTAAACCCTAAAGCGTGTAACCGTTTAACCCCTGGATGCCTAAATCCGTAGGGAAGACCTCGAAACCTAAAACCCACAGCGGAAAAAACCTCCATCATGCCCACACCCTGTAGGAACAAGCCTAAGCCCTGGAAAGAACCCAAAACCCCAAACCCGGAACCCTGAACCCTAAACCCTAAACCCTGAACCCTAAACCCTAAACCCTAAACCCCGAACCCCAAACCCTAAACCTTCAATGCGTTCAGAAGCTAGACCAAACCCGACCCCAGAACGGCACCGAAAATTGCCGCTTCTTTCTTCGCCTTCGGCCCAGCGCCGGCTGCATCAGGCGCAGCAGGAGGTCCGGTCAGGTTCTTTTGCTTAGCCTTGCATCACCGTCACCCAGTCGTCACAAGTACTCTTGATCCCGCACGGTCCGCACGGTGACTGGCTGAGCCATCAAGTGGGTCCACCAGAGTGGCAGTTTTTGAGGCAGGCAAAGGGTTGAGGTTTCACTACCTGTCTGAACACTGTACAGAAGCTTGAGCCTAAACCCTAAACCCTAAACCCTAAATCCTAAACCGCGTAACCGGTTAACCCCTGGATGCCTAAATCCGTAGGGAAGACCTCGAAACCTAAAACCCAAAGCGGAAAAACCTCCATCATGCCCACAGGACCAAGCCTAAGCCCTAGAAAAAAACCCAAAACCCTAAACCCGAAACCCTGAACCCTAAACCCTAAACCCGGAACCCTGAACCCTAAACCCTGAACCCTAAACCCCGAACCCTAAACCCTAAACCCTAAACCCTAAACCCTGACAGCTGAGAGCCACGAGGCCTGTTGACGTTGAGCCCCGGTCCCAGCATGGCGTTGGCGCCCTTGCCTGCACTGATGGCCGTTTAGGGTTTAGGGTTTAGGGTTTAGGGTTTAGGGCTTAGGGTTTAGGGTTTAGGATTAGGGTTAGGGTTAAGGGTTTAGGATTAGGGTTTTAGTGTGCGAGGGCGGCAGTTTTCGGGTCCAGGGTTGTAGGGCTTTAGGATTTGGCCAAGTTGGGCTGAGGGCTTGTCTCGATACCTCAGCCCTAAACCCCGAAACCCCCTAAACCCTAAACCCTAAACCCTCAACCCTAAACCCTTACCCCCCTCCCAAGCCGCACCCCTGTCCGAACCTTTCGCTGGGGAGCGTACTGTTTAGGGCTTAGGGCGCCAGAAGCCTCCCCACCCCCCTCCCCACACAGAGCCCCTAACGAAACACAAGTCCCACTGAGGGTCCGAGACCCGAAGTAGGGTCTAGGGTTTAGGGTTTAGGGTTTAGGGTTGAGGCTTTAGGATTTAGGGTTGAGGGTTGAGGGTTTAGAGTTTGGTAGGGTAAACCCTCAACCTCGGGATGTTCGCCCCTCATACTAGCAGTCCTTTATATAGGGAGTATGATGCTAGAATCTCTATTCAGGACTGTGTTAGTGCAAGGGGGAACATCCCAAGCTAACCCCCCCAAATACCCAAAAACTTGTTTTGGGTGGCTTAGGGCCCTAAGCGCTGAGCCGCAGTTGCGGGGGCATCCCCCCAAACTTCCACTAGCAGCACCCCCCCCCCCCCAAAAAAGCGAAGGCCAAAAGTGGTAAAAAACCCGCCGACTTCCTACTAGTTTAGGGTTTGGGGCTGAGGGTTTCGAGTTGAGGGTTCAGGGTTTGGAGCTCAGGGAGGTTTAGATAGGTTCCTCAGCAGGCTAGAAGAAAAAATGTTCTTTCTCTTTGTGCTACTGGGCGCCGAAGGGATCCGGCTACGACCTGACGTCCTAGTGCACACACCCCGAAACCCCTTTCTCAAATCCACAAACGGAAGGGCCCCCTTTCACCATGAAGCCCCTAAGGCCCTAAATCCGAAAAATAGGGTCCTAAACCCTAAACCCTAAACGCCCTACTAAACCCTAAACGCCCTAAGCCCTAAGCCCTAAGCCCTAAGCCCTAAACCCTAAAACTGAGATCCCCAACAACATTCTGGGCATTTCGGCGTCCGAAACAACTGAATCAGAAAACCCTAAAACCTATGGACTCTAGACCCTGAACCCTAAACCTCAAACCCTAAGCCTTAAACCACTTAAACCCTACAAGCCTAAACCTTTGCGGATGACCTCGAAACTCCGTGGCCAGTGCGCCGGCTTGCTCCCCCACAGCCTGATGTGCAGCTGGAACTTTGCAGGGGGAGGGAGGGTTTAGGCCCTAAACCGGTGGAGTTGAGGTTGAGGAGCCAGAACCCGGAGAATCTGCAAGGGTAGTTACATGGTCCTTTAATATATATATATATATATATACATATACATATACATATACATATACATATACATATATATATATATATATATAGATATGGACCCTAAACCCTAAACCCTAGAAAGGGGCCCCCTTATATACCCCTCATATCCCCTGCAACACCCAAGGGCCCAGACTTCAGAACCTAAGGGTAAGGGACCACACTAAGGGACCCTGGTAGCTACCCTGGTTACTCTAGGGGGGCTTTAGGATTTAGGGAATAGGGGGGCTTTAGGATTTAGGTTTAGGGTTTAGGGTTTCGGGTTTAGGGTTTGGGGTTTGGGGTTTGGGGTTTAGGGTCTAGGGCTTAGGGGAATAAGGGCCCTGGCTTCAGACATGACACGGCAGCTTTCCCTCCAAAAAATTGTCGAGGGGTTTGGGGGTTTTTTTGTCAGGGCTTCATGAGCCCCAAAAAAGTGTACACTTTCAGTTCTATAGGGGGTTGTCGTACCCCAAAACGTGTTTAAAGTGTGTTTTTTCAGCTACTAAGTCCTCCACCCCACTGGCCACTTCCCACGTCCAGCCTGGATGTCCCAGGTGGCCGCCAAGGCAAGCGGGCTCGGCCAAACGATGGTGGTTCCCACCTAGGTGCCCAGACCCCTGGGAGGATGGGTTTAGGGTTTAGGGTTTAGGGTTTAGGGTTTAGGGTTTAGGGTTTAGGGTTTAGGGTTTAGGGTTTAGGGTTTGGGGTTTAGGGTTTAGGGTTTAGGGTTTAGGGTTTAGGGTTTAGGGTTTAGGAGGATCCAAAAAATAGATCCCCTTAAGGGTTCCTAAGAATGACCCAATAGTAGTCTAGGGTACTATGTGGGGGCTCTATTTTTTTGGATCCTCCCAATGGTCTGGGTGTAAGCAAAAGGTGGGGAAGGAGCTATGGTCAGGGCCCTATCCCCGTACCGGAAAACCTCCTGACTAATGGGCCAGTACAGGTACAAGCACCTGGTTTCCCTGAGCCCTAAGCCCTTTGGGGTTTAGGGTTGGGGATTTTGGGTTTTAGGGCTTGAGGGTTACAGGGGGTTTAGGGCGTTAGGGCTTAAAGGCTTAGGGACCCTAAACCCGAATGCCTTACATCCCAAACCCTGTGAAGCGCTGACAATCCCCCCCCCAACACAAGCCAAAATCTCCACAATGGCCCTTGAAGCCCTCTGCAAAACAGTCCTAAAGATGGTCCTCTTAAACCCATGTAAGGGAAACTAGTCCTCATCGGCGGCTCGCCGCACACGCACCTGGCCTTTGTCCTCGTTCTCATGCATTTAGGGTTTAGGGTTTAGGGTTTGGGGTTTGGGGTTTAGGGTTTGGGGTTTGGGGTTTAGGGTTTAGGGTTTAGGGTTTAGGGTCTAGAACATGACAGCCACTGCATGGTGCTTGTCCAGTGTGCCCGATGCCACGTTCGCTGCGAGTTCCAAGCTGCCGCGCTCGGCCGAGCCATTCAAGAATGCTGTCACAAAAAGGCCGAGGTGAGGGCTTCCAGGGCCTTCGGTTTAGGGTTTAGGGTTTAGGGGTTAGGGTTTAGGGTTTAGGGTTTAAAGTTTAGGGTTTAGGGTTTAGGGTCCTCTTTAACCCAGCAGTGGTGAACAAAAAAATGTAACGAGGGCCTACCTAGATCCTTAGCAGACCCAGGGGCCGAAACCGCTTCAGGGAGTCCGACAGCATAAATGCATAGTTTAGGGGGTTTAGGGTTTAGGGTTTAGGGTTTAGGGCTAGGGATTAGGGCTTATAGGGTTTATAGGGTTTATAGGGTTTATAGGGTTTACAGGGTTTAGAGGGTTTATGGGGTTTATAGGGTTTATAGGGTTTATAGGGTTTATAGGGTTTGTAGGGTTTATAGGGCTTATAGGGTTTACAGGGTTTATAGGGTTTATAGGGCTTATAGGGTTTATAGGGTTTATAGGGTTTATAGGTTTTAGGGTTCAGGGTTTAGGGATTAGGGTTTTGGGATTAGTAGGGTTTAGGGTTGAGGGTTGAGGGTTGAGGGCTCAGGGTCCTCGATAGTGCCCATTGTTCTGTAGACAAACTACCCAAAACACTCCGCCCCCGTTGCTCCCAGAGCAACAAACCACGTCTCTCAGACCTTCTCGCTGTTCATGAAAACCCAAACCCCTTGTGGAGCGAGGAATAGCCATTCTAATGCTTCAAGGCCGCTAAGCCCTCAACCCTAAGCCCTAAGCCCTAAACCCTAAACCCTAAACCCTAAACCCTAAACCCGAAACCCTAAACCCGAAACCCTAGCTCTCTTTCAGTTGCGACCCAGGGCGCCGTCGATGGCAGCATCGACCGGAAGCCATTTCCGCTATCCTGCAACAGCCACAAAGTTAACTGGGGTTTAGGGTTTGGGGTTTGGGGTTTGGGGTTTGGGGTTTATTTCGTGCTAAAGCTAGATGCAGGAAACTGGAGCCTAGAACCCTGAACTTGAAAATGCGGTAGTTGTTTAAAAGATGCCATATGGTAGGTTCCTTTTCTGAGCTCGGAAATTCTGTTCTCAAACGTGACTTTTTTCCATGAGTGCCCCGTGTAATCATCACCCTCCAGTCCACAGATGACGGGGGAAAAAAACGCCCTAAACCACTGCTGTTTGCTTGTTAGTTTCTATCAGCAAGGATTCCCTGTCAAAGGAACCCTTAACCTAAAACCCTAAACCCTGAACCCTACATTTAGGTTAGTTACAAGAGCCCTTCCCCTTTTATCTCATATGCCCCATGTTAAGGGAGGCATGTAATCACCCTAAGACTGAACGTTGAGGTGTAGTGTTTGGGGTTGCGGGTATTGGGATTGGGGTTTAGGGTTTAGGGTTTAGGGTTTAGGGTTTAGGGTTTAGGGTTTAGGGTTTAGGGTTTAGGGTTTAGGGTTTAGGGTTTAGGGTTTAGGGTTTAGGGTCTAGGGTTTAGGATGAGAAGTATATCCTCATTACTTCCGGATGCAGAGGCCTAGTTACGAATATGAAGAGTAGCAGACGCCCGGCGGGGGGGGGGGGCGAACATCGAAATCTTGAGCCCTTGGCGGTCTTCTTGTCCAGATTCCGAGAGAATAAACCCTAAACCCTAAACCCTAAACCCTAAACCCAAAACCCTAAACCCTAAACCCTAAAGGGGATGATGGAGAGGATTGCTTCGGGAACTCCCTGGCTTGGTTTGGATGCTCTGTTACTTTGGGCTCGCCAGGGTGCCCCAGAATCGGCTTAGGATTAGGGGTTTAGGGTTTAGGGTTTAGGGTTTAGGGTTTAGGGTTTAGGGTTTAGGGTTTAGGGTTTAGGGTTTAGGGTTTAGGGTTTAGGGTTTAGGGTTTAGGGAACTCGTATCCCCAAGGTTGTCGTCCTTAAGGTTACCCTTCATTTACTCCTAATATGGCCCATATATTCCCTTAGACTATCCTTAATACGGGGCCTCCAAACTCCAGGGGTGTAAGGTAGAGCCTCATGACAAAACTCCGACCCACGTCCTGCATCTTCAGCCAGGGTATGTTCTCCGGCGCATGACCGACCGTGGTACCCACCTCCAAGCGTTGGATTGTTGAAGGGTGCACGTACAGGAACTTCCGAAATTAGGGGTTCTTGGGGTCCTTCTGAGAGGGGCATCCTGCAATTTGGGGGGTCTCTTCTTCTCGTAAACTCCTAAATGATTACCAGCATGATTCCCTTGTGGTCATTGGATAAGTATCGTTAAAAGTTTAAGAGTTTCGGAAACAAGCTTGCGCTCCCCAAAAGAACCAGGCGAACCAAGTAGGCCTCGGGTGCTGACCCTAAACCCTAAACCCTACACCCTACACCCTACACCCAAGGTGCCTCCTCTCCTAGCCAGGACCTCATAAGGAACCAAGGGGGGTGGAAGGGGGTGTAAGGGCCCCATATTCCCCCCAAAAATGGCTTAATCCTTGCACATACGTAAGAGGCCTAAATAAGCCCTGATAAGGGAGTATGGTCCCCTCAGAGGAGGGCGATGGGAAAGGAGAGGATGAGGATGATCATGGGCTGATGACGATCATCGTCATCAGTGGTATCAGGCGCATCAGCACCGCGATTTGTGGGGTATTCCGAAAAACTTGTAAAAACTTGTAAAACAAATGTGCTGAATGGACTGCCCGGTGTCTACGGAGCCCGCAGAAAATAACGAAACCTAACCACACAACATTCGGGTTTATATAGGCTTTTGGGGCTTAAGACAAACGAAACATAGCAAAGTACATAAAAAGGCTCAAATTAAGTGTAATGAGGATCTTTGTTCATCTCAATCGTTCCAGGACGTTCCACGGACACGGGGATATAACACAGCGAAGAGGGCACTTCTATAGCTGTGGCTCCACCAAGCGCTCGGTTCCTAAAGGATCTGGATGATGGTGCTTAATTTTGACATGGGCCATGTCGGTCGACAAGTGAGCAAGGTTCTCAAACGGAGCCAGGCGATTCTAGCAAACTTTCCCTAAACCCTAAACCCTAAACCCTAAACCCTAAACCCTAAACCCTAAACCCTAAACCCTAAACCCTAAACCCTAAACCCTAAACAAACCCTAAACCCTAAACCCGAGAGCCACCGCATCGTCAACATGCAGCCAAGAGGCATAGAAGCCTGGAGTGAGCTGCCAGCCTCAACATGGGAGCAAGGCGCCCCAAACCCCGAACCCTACTTAGGGTTTCGAGTTTATAGGGATTATAGGGTTTATAGGGTTTATAGGATTTATAGGATTTATAGGATTTATAGGCTTTGTAGGGTTTATCGGGCTTATAGGGTTTCCAGAGTTCATAGGGTTTGTTGGGTTTTTGGGGTTTGGGTTGAGGGCTGAGGGTTTAGGGTTTAAGGTGCCATAACCCCTACACCCTAAAACCAGAAAATCAAAGGGTACCCCTTTTTGCCGTCAACGAGGTTGAGAAATTAAGGAAGCCACAGCATTTTTGGTGACCTCTCAACCCGCCGGTTGAACTTGTGTTTTACCTACCAGGTATTTAGTTTATGCAGTTCTAAGGCTTGTGGATTGAGTTTGGGTTTAGGGTTTGGGGTTCAGGGTTTGGGGTTTAGGGTTTAGGGTCTAGGGCTTAGGGTTCAGGGTTTAGGGTTTAGGGTTTCGGGTTTAGGGCTTATCACCCCAATGATAAATCTACTACGGACTTAGAGGACTTTAGGGGGCGTACAAGTACAGCTGATACTTGGGGTTATAGGTACCCATGAACAAGTGCGCGTTCATGGAAATGAAGCTCTGAATTCTGGTGCAACATCTCAGCGTCAGCCGCGTCGTCTTGCCTTCCTGTCTGAGCCGAAGGGCCCCGGCAAAGCCGAGCTGATAAAGCAAGTCTGCCAGCGGACTGCCTGCTAACCGCGCAAGAAATAGCCTCATGAACTTGCGTCCCCGCATTGAAGGATACACCCCAAACCCGATGGCTGCAGCATTCTGGGGGACGAAAAAACATAATCCCTATAGACCCTTTATAAGAACCCGATTCCTACTTCTTGGAGGTTCTCATTGTAAAAGCCGCTTATAAGACTCTTGGGTTGCAATAAAGTAAGTTTTGGTGTACTTCAGGTACATCCGAGTCAAGAAAATTCCCCAAAACCGAGAGCCCTAAACGCTAGATCCTAAACCTACACCCTAAACCCTAAACCCTAAACCTTAAACCCTGAACCCTGAACCCTGAACCCTGAACCCTAAACCCTAAACCCTAAACCCTAAACCCTAAACCCACCTTATCGCCCGGCCTCGCCAGCCTTTCCCGTGGACCAGGCGCACACGCTGCCAGGGACTCAGGTTGGCCAGGGTCCTTTCATAGGGTTCTGCAGAAAAGGGGGGGGTACAAGGGGGGGTTTAGGGTTTACGGTTTAGGGTTTAGGGTTTGGGGTTTAGGGTTTGGGGTTTGGGGTTTGGGGTTTCGGGTTTAGGGTAACCCAAGGTTCCCTAATGCTCCCGACTTACCTCTCCGACACCAGACCCCTGGGCCCCTGGGAGGATCCACAAAATAGTTCAGGGTTTAGGGTTTAGGGTTTAGGGTTCCTAAGAATGACCCCATCGTACTTTTTGGTACTATTTGGGGGTTCTACTTTTTGGATCCTCTCAGGGGTCTGGGTAACCAAGGAGGCCAACAAAAAGTGAGACTTTCTTTTTCCTACTAAACACGGAAAGCCTGAAAGCTTGAAGTTCTACTATTGGTTGAGTAAGGAGATGCGCTGCGAGCTGTGTGCAGCTTGGGCTTCTTTTGTAGGGTTTAGGGCTTAGGGTATAGGGATGAAAAGTTCTTCAAGGGTTGCTCTCTACAGTTTGGGGCCCGAATGGAACCCGAAATCCTAAACTCTTACGCAGCTTCTGCAGGGCCAGGGGATTTGGACAATGCTAGGGCCCGGTCGCATAGGTTTAAGGCGTCGGCTCTCCAAGGGGTTTAGGCTATGGGTTCTTGTAGGGCTTGGGGCGTTTTGAACCCGATAAGATGCAACTTTCAGGCTTGTTTAGCATTGTAAGCCCTCCAAGTTTGGAATCTACCAACGAACCTACCGCTTGCAAACCCACTGAGGAAGGGTGCTGTCCTTCCCCTCCCATCAAAAAAGCGTCTTCTGCAATATCCTCGAAAAGTCAGCCCAGGCATCTCCCCCGAGGGTTTAAGGAGTTTAAGGATTGAGCGCGGGCGGCTAGGGTTTAGGGTTTAGGGTTTCGGGTTCTGGATTTCTATCGGCAAGCTCCCTCCACGCGCATACGACTCGGGGGAAGTTGGCACACGCACCAGTGCTCGAAACTGTGTCTCTTGCTTAGGGGCCGTGCCGGCGTGGTCTTGGTCGAAAGGTATACCTGGGACCCTATTTACCACAGTCTTATGGGTTCTACCTACTAATTAAAGGGTAGTTCCTTCAGAAACTGTAGGTAAACAGAATCCCAGGTGTGGGTTCGCGGAGTTCCAGCTGAAGGCCCATGGTTTGCTTGTGACAAGTCGCCATGTCTTTCGATGCCGTGACTGCTTCCGGTTGGCCCTAAACCCTAAACCCTAAACCCTAAACCCTAAACCCTAAAACCGAAACCCAACCATTGATGGACCTCCACGTCCATGACCTCCGTCTTCCTTCCCAGCATTGCTGACAGAGACGTGCTCTTGAACTTGATGGCAACGAGCTCTTCAGCTCGGCATTGTCCCTTGTCCCTCTGACAACATAAATTAGGTTGTTCCCCGTTATACTAACAGTCCTTAGTAGGGACTATAATAGGGGGCACTATGATACCCATTAAGGACTGTTAGTCTAAGGGGAACATCCCCAAACATATACGTAGGGGCACCCCCATTCTGAGAGCCCTCACCCCCTAAATCCCAAAAGACTCGAATTCGAACTCCGCATCCTGAATCCGACAAGAACACTACCAAGCCCCAATCAACTACAGGGTTTTACATCCATGTCTGGCAGGACCCCGCCTGCTTGCAAGGTCGTAGGCGTGTTGCCAGTGCCGGAGGAAGGGCCCATGGTAGTGAGGGATGTGGAGAGGCTCCTGTTCCGGTTCGTCGCAAGGGTCCCGGGGTTAGGAGTTTCGGGTTTAGGGTAATCTAAACCCTGAACCCCGAACTCTAAAGCCTACAACCCTAGACCCTAAACCCTAAACCCCTAACCCCTAAACTACATTAAGGGGCATAAGGAGGGAATCCTAGAAGGGACCCTTGATCTTATTCCCCTACATAACCCATACTAAAATCCCATATTACCTTACATATATAGTCCCTATATGTACCTAACTAGCCTCTAAAAAAACCCAAGGGTCCCTCCTGGAGTCCCTTGACTAAACCCCTACACCCCTGAAACCCCAACTCTTGGCCGCGCCGCGTTTTCACAACCGTAGCTCCTTGGGCGATTTGGTCGCCTTCCGAAACCGAAGCCTATTTCATGAATTGTAACCCCGCAGAACACGAACTACAGTTTTTTCTGTTTTATGTATTACTTAATATGTGTTATTTGTTATGTATTCATTATTTATTATGATTGTCCTGAATAATGAAATTCTTTAGTATGCTTTGCTTTATTTTTTGGGGGAGGGGGGTTCTTGGTATCCTGCACCATGTACATCCCCTTATTACTGGCCGAAAATATGCTGTACGCGAGTGGTTTGAGTGGAAAAATCCGCCGGGGAGCTGTCAAGCAGGAGTGCTTTGACATTCTTTTAGGGTTTAGGGTTTAGGGTTTAGGGTTTAGGGTTTAGGGTTAAGCCTCTTTCTTGGACTTGAAAACCGGGACCGTGAACAACAACATTGCAGGTTGCAGATTTGCAAGAGCACTGGCCTGGGGACCTAAAGGCTGGTTTGAACCCTAAACCCTAAACCCCAAACCCCAAACCCCAAACCCCAAACCCCAAACCCCAAACCCTAAACCCTAAACCCTAAACCTACGCCCTAAGCCCTAAGCCCTAAGCCCTAAGCCCTAAACCCCAAACCCTAAACCCTACTAGGCTCAGGGTGGTACAGGGCTTCGGGTTATTTGGTTTCAAGCCTTTTCTAGGGGGCTTAGGGTCTAGGGGGCTTCGGGCGCCTTAAACCCCAAACCCCAAAACCCTAAACCCCTGAACCCCCTAAACCCCTACAAACTACAAACCCTATAAAACTTTATAACTATAAACCCTATAAACCCTATAAACCCTCTAAAACCCTCTAAACCCTCTAAACCCTCTAAACCCTCTAAACCCTCTAAAGCCTCTAAACCCTCTAAACCCTAAACCCAGGGTGACTTAGCGGGGCTTCAGATCTGGGCCGTACTCTGGGCCTCGTCGTTCTTCGATGCGGCGGCGCCGCTGAGGAGCCTGGACACCGAACCCTGAACCCTGAACCCGAAACCCTAAACCCTAAACCCTAAACCCCAAACCCTAACCCTAACCCTAAACCCTAAACCCTAAACCCTAAGCCCTAAACCCTAAACCCTACACCCTTAACCCCGAAACCCTAAGCCCTAAGCCGCATTAGAGCAAGTAAGGGTTCCCTTTTTGGGTGTTTTTGTGCCTTTCTGTGAAGATGCAGGGACATGCACAAGCTTGTGGAGCCGTTGGCCGGAACACACCCACAGCATCCTTCTGTGCATCCGCCGGCGCAACATGATAGTGAGAGATGCTCCACAAGTTCAGCTGCGCTTCTGAAGCGAACATAGTCCTCGTGCCCTTTACCGCCCTGACAGCAAGCATTCGCGCGTGAACCATTTGCATTTCGACATGGTGGATGGGACGCTGTTGGACGAAACGGAAATTGACCAGCACGTCAGCCCATCCAGAATTCTCGGGGTGATAGCGGAACTTGATGCGCGTCACTTCTATGTCGGGCTTGGTCTGGCAGCAGAGCCGCAGTAAATTGCCCACTTTCTAACTTGTAAGGGAACCTAGGACCAATAGAAAGAGCAACAGCATACCACTGGGCTACCAAGACAGCATTGGGCAATCCAGGGTTTAGGGTGTTAGGCGTTGAGAGCTTGTAGTGTCTATGACCGGCCTATACCATACCCTTTGCGAGGCCGAAAAGCACGTGCGAGGATTTAACGCTGAGGGGTGAGGCTTTAGGATGAACGGGTTTGTGAAAGCGACCCCAACACGTTCTTGGTTTGGCTCCTTCTTGGTGGGGTGTGTTTTCTGTAGATTTACCAAGCTCTCCCATGTTCAGTACATTACTCTACTTGCGGAGGGGGGGGGGGGGAAGCAGGCCTGGAGAGCCCATCCGAAAATGCGAATGGGTTGAGGAGGACAGGAACCACATGACACGAAGGGTACCCTTTTTTGGGCCGGTTACTTTAGAAGGAAACCTTGAAACCCCCCGAAGAAGGGAAATGGGTATCACTGGGCCATCTTGAAGAATAAGGGGATCTATGGGAAGAGTACCCGCCTGAAGCTGCCTTGAGCAAACCAGCCGTCGACTAGTTGCTTCAGAACCCCCAAAGAGAGATAAGACTATTCTTCCTATCTTCTATCTTTTTTTCGGGCTCTTAAGCAGACAGTAGCCCTAAACCTTAAACCCGAAACCCCAAACATATCGTAGTAGAGGTACCAAGCTCCTCATGCCTACACCACTGTGGCGGTCGTCACAAACCTAGGCACCCTAAACCCCCAAAGCTGAGGCCTACAAAACCCGGCACAGCAACGCCCTACCCCTAAACCTAAACCCCAAACCCTAAACCCTTAAACCCTAAACCCCAAACCCTAAACCCTAAACCCTAAACCCTAAACCCTGAACCTAAACCCTACACACTGAACCCTGAACCCTGAGCCCTGAACCCTACCTAGATTGTGAACCCGGCTCTTCTTGGCGCGCGGGCACAAAGAGAAGTGCCGTCTTCATCGCCGCGGCTGTGTCCATGGCTTTGGGACATCGGGGGCGGCGTTGGCTGCTTGGGAGCTTGGTTTAGGGTGTAGGGTTTAGGGTTTAGGGCTTAGGGTTTCGGGTTTGGGGTTGAGGGTTTCGGGTACTCCCGCGGGGCGGGAATCCTTGGGGACGAAATGAACCCAAAAGGGGGGGTTTTTGGCTCATATACCTTAACAGGAGCTATCGTAATTATAGGGTATACGAGCGCCCAATTTTTTGGGTTCATTTGGTCCCCAAGGATTACGTATAAGTGGCTCACCACAGTCGGTGAAAAGGGAGTTGCAGGGGTGAGGGGGGGCTCTGAAGTAGTCTGTTTAGGGCTGCAGTCTAACCCTACCATAGCCTTCAACACCTATTTTGAGAAGGGGGGGAGACAAGGCGCCTTACATATTCGGCACACTTCGCCTTTTTGTTCGCCTTTTGTTGTTTTCAAGGTCCACGGTTCAGCTAGGGCTTTTGGGGCTTCCGGCTTAGGGTTGATGATAGCGCTGGGTTCTTGACTGGAGATCCGCCTTCCGTTGACTCCAGGGGAGTCTGCGCGATCCCTGTGGAAGCAGCCGCGGAAACGGCGGCGCAAAGTTTGCTCCAGGCTTCTGAAGGGGTTTAGGTTTCTGAAGAAGTTTAGGCTTCTTGGAGTTCATTTAGGGTTCTGAAGGGGTTTAGGGTTCTGAAGCGGCTTAGGCTTCTTTTAGGGTTCTGCAGGGGTTTAGGGTTCTTGGGTTTAGGATGGTTGGGGTTTAGGGTTCTTGGGGCTTAGGCTTCTTGGGGTTTCTTGGCTGACTTCTGAACCCCTCCTAAACGTTTAGCTGTTCGGCACAGCTCCTTACCGTAGTTTTTACAAAAAAACCCAAAAGGTTACAGTCCTAAGAGCCAGCCAGAAGGAAAGCCCAGGTTTAGGGTTTCGGGTTGGACCCTAAACCCTAAACCCTAAACCCTAAACCCTAAACCCTAAACCCTGGGGCTTCTTAGGGCTCTGTTGGGGGGGGGGGGGGTGGCTTTGGCTGATATTGGGAGCTTCATGCCGCTGCGTGGGTGGCTACAAGTGCCGCATCGGTTGCCCTAAACCCTAAACCCTAAACCCTAAATCCTAAAGCCCTAAAGCCCTGTTGCCCTAATAAACCCTGAACCCCCCCTCCCACCCACACCCGAATTCCTGCACCCGATCCTATCCCAACGCCCCGATGTGGCCAACTCTCTACATGGTCCTGGGCCCCCCCAACCGTTGTTCCCTGTTCTGGGGTACATAGTGTCGCCCTAAACCCTATACCCCCTACATACACCCTACACCCTAAACCCCACTGCACTCTGAGTCACTGGTGCGGCGCCCCAAGAATATTCTACGAACCGTACAAAATGAGCCTAGAGTCTAGAGCCTAAACCCTAGAGCCTCAACCCCACACCCAAAACCCCATAAAGGAACTACGACTATCAGCCGCTGTTATCCGCAAAACCCTGGGATTGCGTCTAAAAAGTGTTCCTAACTACGATTTTCGGGCTTAGAGTTTAGGGTTTAGGGTCTCGGGTTGGGTTTAAAGTCAGTCTAGGGCTCGTGCATAAGGATACTGTAGAATATCCAAGGGCCTGCCTAGACCCCTAATTTACTGAACCGACCGTGCGGAGCCATTTCTTCGCTTGCGTCGAACGTTCGGGGATTGCTCCTGGCGCGACTCGAGGGGTCGGGGCGCCTTGAGGGGAATTTCTGGCTTTTTGAGGCTAAGGGCTTTGGGCTTGGGGGACTTGGGGGTTGGAGGTTAGGGGGCTTGGGGTTTAGGGTGCAGGGTTTAGGGCTTAGAGAGGTTTTGGTGGAGGCTCACAGAGGAAGGCAGTGTAGTTTGGTTTTAGAGCTGAGGAGACTTGCGCGAAGAGGCTCTGAGTCAAGAGGCAGATCGGAAGATAGGGTTTAGGGTTTGGGCTTTAGGGTTTAAGGTTTAGGGTTTAGGGCCACACGACAAAAACACTGCGATGACAGCGGCACGGCTACGCTAGGCACAAAGTGTCAGCTTAACCTCAAACCCCCAACCCTACACCCCATAACCCTAAGTGGCATGGACCTTTGTGTATTATTTGGCAACCCCTTTTGTTTTATATTTTAAACATAATACAAACTTAAGAAACAACCCTTCAAAAAAAAACTCGGCGGCGTGGTTGAACTTCTCCTGCCCAGGTTTGGGTTGGGCAGAGGCATCGAATGTTTTATAGGAATTTGAGTTTAGCATTTAGTACTTAGGACTTAAGGGTTTAAGGGTTCGTTGTCGGTTTTCGGGTTAACCTAGAGATGAATAGGTAGGGTTTGTCTGCTTAAGGCTTAATTAGCCTCTTGAGCTCGGGATTTTCATCGAACATGGGAAAAGAAAGGAAGGAGAGCTAGAGAGAGGATAGGAGATAGAGAGGGGAAATGAAGGACAAAGACCGTGGAAGAAAGGAGTGAGCGATGCTCGGGAAAAAAGTGTAAGGGGAAAGGAAAAGGAACAGTGGATAACAAAAACAAGTGTCCTGCCCTACCTATTCTCTTTTCTTCTTGATCTTCTCTCACCCCTTTTTGTTCTCCAAGCGATCCTCTTTTCACCATCGCTTCATCCTTCCTCTTCTTCATTGTTTCTGTTTCCTTCACCCTGTTTCCCTATCTGTCGCTCTTCCACTGTCTCCCTTCTTCCTCTTGTTCATGACTACTGTCTCCTTCTCTTTGCTTCTCCATCTGTCTCCATCTCTTTCACTCAGGAGCCCCCCGGTGTTTTCTGTTCATTGCTCATCCTTTCTGACTTTTCGAGGCAGACCCTGTACAAACGATCGGCCCTGTTCTGGACCTGGCCCTGCACTGCCTCTTTCCACACACTCCAAACCCCTCTGAGCCTCCGCAACCGTTTCAGGCGGCCTTCAGGGAGCGTCCAAAAGGGGCCTCCAAGAGCGAAGGAAAGGCGTGAGAGGAGTTTTACTTTGAACATCCCCACCCTCTCTTGGTGGAGATACTTTGGGGTTGGACACTCCAGGGAGACTCTGGGGCTGGGCACTCCGGGGGTTGGGCGCCCCACAAAGATTTCTGGGGTTGGGCACTCTGAAAACTCTGGGGTTTGAGGTTGGGCTCAGGGATTGGAGACTCTCCAGGGAGACTCTTGGGTTGGGCACTCCAAGAACACTCTAGAGTTGGGCATTCCAGGGACACTTTGGGGTTGGGCGCTCCAGCGATGAGCGAGGAGTAGACTGGGCGAGGAGAAGAGTTCTGGGCGAGGAGAAGAGTTGAGTCTAAAATCTAACAACCCCACACCGAGGGTGGGGAACAAGAGAAAAGAGCGCAGAGACCTGTAGAGAGGTGTGGAAGGTAGTTAGAAGGAGCAGGACAAGTCCTCGATCCATCTTATCATTCCCTTCATTCTCCTTGCTTAACCTTGCCCTTGTTCTATCCCCCTACGTAATGACAAAAAGAACAGAGGAGGAAAGGCTCATGGAATGGACACGAGAAAAGGGAGAGCGGAGAAAGGATGAGAACGAACATGGGAAAAGAACGGAGGACAAAGACCGTGGAAGAAAGGAGTGAGCGATGCTCGGGAAAAAAGTGTAAGGGGAAAGGAAAAGGAACAGTGGATAACAAAAACAAGTGTCCTGCCCTACCTATTCTCTTTTCTTCTTGATCTTCTCTCACCCCTTTTTGTTCTCCAAGCGATCCTCTTTTCACCATCGCTTCATCCTTCCTCTTCTTCATTGTTTCTGTTTCCTTCACCCTGTTTCCCTATCTGTCGCTCTTCCACTGTCTCCCTTCTTCCTCTTGTTCATGACTACTGTCTCCTTCTCTTTGCTTCTCCATCTGTCTCCATCTCTTTCACTCCGGAGCCCCCCGGTGTTTTCTGTTCATTGCTCATCCTTTCTGACTTTTCGAGGCAGACCCTGTACAAACGATCGGCCCTGTTCTGGACCTGGCCCTGCACTGCCTCTTTCCACACACTCCAAACCCCTCTGAGCCTCCGCAACCGTTTCAGGCGGCCTTCAGGGAGCGTCCAAAAGGGGCCTCCAAGAGCGAAGGAAAGGCGTGAGAGGAGTTTTACTTTGAACATCCCCACCCTCTCTTGGTGGAGATACTTTGGGGTTGGACACTCCAGGGAGACTCTGGGGCTGGGCACTCCGGGGGTTGGGCGCCCCACAAAGATTTCTGGGGTTGGGCACTCTGAAAACTCTGGGGTTTGAGGTTGGGCTCAGGGATTGGAGACTCTCCAGGGAGACTCTTGGGTTGGGCACTCCAAGAACACTCTAGAGTTGGGCATTCCAGGGACACTTTGGGGTTGGGCGCTCCAGCGATGAGCGAGGAGTAGACTGGGCGAGGAGAAGAGTTCTGGGCGAGGAGAAGAGTTGAGTTTAAAATCTAACAACCCCACACCGAGGGTGGGGAACAAGAGAAAAGAGCGCAGAGACCTGTAGAGAGGTGTGGAAGGTAGTTAGAAGGAGCAGGACAAGTCCTCGATCCATCTTATCATTCCCTTCATTCTCCTTGCTTAACCTTGCCCTTGTTCTATCCCCCTACGTAATGACAAAAGGAACAGAGGAGGAAAGGCTCATGGAATGGACACGAGAAAAGGGAGAGCGGAGAAAGGATGAGAACGAACATGGGAAAAGAACGGAGGACAAAGACCGTGGAAGAAAGGAGTGAGCGATGCTCGGGAAAAAAGTGTAAGGGGAAAGGAAAAGGAACAGTGGATAACAAAAACAAGTGTCCTGCCCTACCTATTCTCTTTTCTTCTTGATCTTCTCTCACCCCTTTTTGTTCTCCAAGCGATCCTCTTTTCACCATCGCTTCATCCTTCCTCTTCTTCATTGTTTCTGTTTCCTTCACCCTGTTTCCCTATCTGTCGCTCTTCCACTGTCTCCCTTCTTCCTCTTGTTCATGACTACTGTCTCCTTCTCTTTGCTTCTCCATCTGTCTCCATCTCTTTCACTCCGGAGCCCCCCGGTGTTTTCTGTTCATTGCTCATCCTTTCTGACTTTTCGAGGCAGACCCTGTACAAACGATCGGCCCTGTTCTGGACCTGGCCCTGCACTGCCTCTTTCCACACACTCCAAACCCCTCTGAGCCTCCGCAACCGTTTCAGGCGGCATTCAGGGAGCGTCCCCAAGGGGCCTCCAAGAGTGAAAGAGGAGGACCCTTTCCCCACATTGCTAAGAAGAAAACAAAAGAAAAGAACACAGAGACATGTAGAGAGGTGTGGACGGTAGTTAGAAGGAGCAGGAGAAGTCCTCCTTCCATATTATCATTCCCTTCATTCTCCTTGCTTAACCTTGCCCTTGTTCTATCCCCCTACGTAACGACAAAAGGAACAGAGGAGGAAAGGCTCATGGAATGGACACGAGAAAAGGGAGAGCGGAGAAAGGAGGAGAACGAACGTGGGAAAAGAAAGGAAGGAGAGCTAGAGAGAGGATAGAGAGACAGAGGGGGGAAATGAAGGACGAAGACCGTGGAAGAAAGGAGTGAGCGATGCTCGGGAAATAAGCGTAAGGGCGAGGAAAAGGAACAGTGGATAACAAAAACAAGTGTTCTGCCGTACCTCCTCTCGTTTCTTCTTGATCTTCTTGATCTTCTCTGTCTCTTTTTGTTCTCCAAGCGGTCCTCTTTTTACTATCGCTTCCTCCTTCCCCTTCTTCATTGTTTCTGTGTCCTTCTGTCGCTCTTCCGCTGTCTTCTTCCTCTTTTTCATGATTACTGTCTCTCTTTGCTTCTCTATCTGTCTCCATCTCTCTCACTCCGGCGCCTCACGGTGTTTTCCGTTCATTGCTCAGCCTTTCTGACTTTACGAGGCAGACCCTGTACAAACGATGGGTCCTGTTCTGGACATGGCCCTGCACTGCCTTTTTCCACACACTCCAAACCCCTCTAAGCCTCCACAAGAGTTTCAGGCAGCCTTCAGGGAGCGCCCCCAAGGGGCCTCCAAGAGTGAAGGAGAGGTGTGAGAGGAGGACCCTTTCCCCACATTGCTAAGAAGAAAAAGCAAGAGAAAAGAACAAAGACTCAGAGACATGTAGAGAGGTGTGGAAGGTAGTTAGAAGGAGCAGGACGAGTCCTCCTTCCATCTTATCATTCCTTCATTCTCCCTGCTTAACCTTGCCCGTGTTCTATCCCCCTACGTAATGACAAAAGGAACAGAGGAGGAAAGGCTCATGGCATGGACGCGATAAAAGGGAGAGCGGAGAAAGGAGGAGAAGAAACATGGGAAAAGAAAGGAAGGAGAGCTAGAGAGAGGATAGAGAGATAGAGAGGGGAAATGAAGGACGAAGACCGTGGAAGAAAGGAGTGAGCGATTCTCGGAAAATAAGCGTAAGGGTGAGGAAAAGGAACAGTGGATAACAAAAAAAGTGTCCTGCCCTACCTATTCTCTTTTCTTCTTGATCTTCTCACACCCCTTTTTGTTCTCCAAGTGGTCCTGTTTTCACCATCGCTTCCTGCATCTCCTGCTTCATTGTTTCTGTTTCCTTCACCCCGTTTCCGCGCTGTCCCTCTTCCGCTGTCTTCCTTCTTCCTCTTCTCCCTGATCTCTATCTGTCTCCATCTCTCTCACTCCGGCGCCCCCCGGCGATTTCCGTTCATTGCTCATCCTTTCTGTTTTACGAGGCACTGATCTGGACATGGCCCTGCACTGCCTTTTTCCACACACTCCAAACCCTCTGAGCCTTCCCCAAGAGTGTCAGGCAGCTTTCAGGGAGCGTCCCCAAGGGCTTTCCCACATTGCTAAGAAGAAAAACAAAAGAAAGGAACAAAGACTCAGAGACATGTAGAGAGGTGTGGAAGGTAGTTCGAAGGAGCAGGACAAGTCCTCCTTCCATCTTATCATTCCCTTCGTTCTCCTTGCTGAACCTTGCCCATGTTCTATCCTCCTACTTAATGACAAAAGGAACAGAGGAGGAAAGGCTCATGGCATGGACGCGAGAAAAGGGGGAGCGGAGAGAGGATGAGAACGAACGTGGGAAAAGAAAGGAAGGAGAGCTAGAGAGAGGACAGGAGATAGAGAGGGGAAATGAAGGACAAAGACCGTGGAAGAAAGGAGTGAGCGATTCTCGGAAAATAAGCGTAAGGGTGAGGAAAAGGAACAGTGGATGACAAAAAAAAGTGTCCTGCCCTACCTATTCTCTTTTCTTCTTGATCTTCTCTCACCCCTTTTTGTTCTCCAAGCGGTCCTCTTTTCACCGTCGCTTCCTCCTTCCTCTTCTTCATTGTTTCTGTTTCCTTCACCCTGTTTCCCTATCTGTCGCTCTTCCACTGTCTTCCTTCTTCCTCTTCTCCCTGATTACTGTCTCCTTCTCTTTGCTTCTCTATCTGTCTCCGTCTCTCTCACTCCGGTGCCCCGTGGTGCTTTCTGTTCATTCCTCCTCCTTTCTGACTTTACGAGGCAGACCCTGTGTACAGGATCTGTTCTGGACATGGTCCTGCACTGCCTCTTTCCACACACTCCAATTTTTCTCTGATCCCCCAAGAGTTTCAGGCGGCCTTCAGAGAGTGTCATCCAGGGGCCTCCAAGAGTGAAAGAGAGGCGTGAATAGGACACTTTCCCCGTGTTGCTAAGAAGAAAAACAAGGGAAAAGATCATGTAGACATGTAGAGAAGTGTGGAAGGTAGTTACAAGGAGCAGGAGAAGTCCTCCTTCCATCAGATCATTCTCTTCTTTCTCCTTGCTTAACCTTGCCCTTCGTCTAATTATCCCCTCTACGTAATGACAAAAGGAACAGAGGAAGAAAGGGCCCGCAGAAGGGACGCAAGAAAGGGAGAGTGCAGAAAGCGGGCGCACGAGGAGGGAGAACGAAAGGAAGGAGAAAGAGAGCTTGTTAAAGACAATAGCATTCCTAAGAACAGCGAAATCCTGTCATCTATTGAAATGCTGGGTGGGCTCTTTGATTCCTTTTCAAATGAAGGCTTCTATCGTTCATGGTGTTCCTTAGAACAGGAGAGCCTTTCAGGACAACGCCCTTATCTGTATTCAACATAGGCCGGGCTACCTCTGATTAAGAATACACGGAAGGGCTCATTCTAAGAAAATAAACTCTCCCACCCCAAAAGAAGAGGACGGACCCACTCATCTATCAAGGAAAAGAGCCGAAAGCATCTGGGAGGAATTAAAATACGAATGAGGGGCTATCGCAGTATCCTTTTGTCTTCTGACACGGATTCTTTGAAAGAAGGGGTTCCTGCCTTTTGTTTGTTTCAAGAAGGGGATGCTTTCGAGTGGCAAGGGGCGAACTCACGCCCACCCCGGTCTTTGGGGTCACTCTGAAAACAGCTTGGAGAGGACAGTTGCTTCTCTCTCCTTTTTCCGTTTCTGTATCCCTTGCTCCGTATCTGTCGTTCTCCTTCCCTTCTCCTGTGAATCTGCTTCCTTCAATATCCATCAGGGGCCTGCAGTTTTCGCAAGGGGGCTTCCCTAAGGGGCTCCCTGAAAGGGCCTCCCAGGGGTTTGAGAGAAGACTGCGAGAGGGGAAAAGAGGACAGTAAGGAAGATCCTGTCCCCCGTTTCCAACAAGAGAAAAAATTAACAGAGAGATGTAGGTAGGTAGAGGGTAGTGAGAAGGATCAAGCAGAACTCCTCCTCTTCCCCCTCTCTTGTCTGTACCTTCACTCTTCTTTCTCACCCTTGACTTTCTGTGGTTCTATTTCCTTCTCGAAGGAGAACTCCAGCTCCTCTGTTGTCAGTACCTTCTCTTTCTTATCCTTGACTTTCTTCTTTCATTCCCTGTTGAATGGCAAGTAGAAAACGGGAGGGGCGGGAAAGAGGAAAGAACAAGCAGAAGGAAGAGGAGAAGAGAAAGGAATGATGGAAGGAAGGAAGGAGGGAGAGAGAGAGAGAGAGAGAGCGACAGAGACAAAGAGAAGAGAGAGAGAGAGAGAGAGAGAAAGAGAGAAAGCGAGAGTGAAAGAGAGAGAGAGAGAGATGCGATGAATAAACGAACCACACTGAGCTATTTAAAGGGTGTTCTGTTAGAGGGCCCATGATTTAAAGATTTTGAAGAGTCGAATTGAGGTCTTGAGTTTTTTTTCATAATATTTTGGAGGCTCAAGATATCAACATTGTACAAAAATCACGGTAACTGAACGATGCAAACAGTTTTAGTTATGGTTAGTGCAAAATATTAAAATTTAGAGTGGAGACCTAAGACCTCAATCATACTATTTATTTACAAGAATGCTCTTCTTGTAGCCTGGTAAATATCTTAAAGGATTGAAAACGTAGGACTGCAACAACGTTAACGAAAGCTGTTGTCTTGCAAAACCTTAAAGCGAAGGCTCGGTTTGAACCTTGATATGTCCTCGACATCAAAAACGAAAGGTTTGTCTATCAACCTGGTGCGCCTGCAACGTCAAAACGTCAGTTGTTGTGTAAACCCTAGTGTGTCCTCAACTTCAAAAACGAAAGGATCTTTGTGAACCTTGGAGTGCACCCATCCTCAAAAACGAAAGCATTTTGTAAACACGTTTAAGCGAAAGGGTTTTTTGTAACCCCTAGCAAAGGACTTTTGTCAGCCCTAGCGTGCTCTCAACCTCAAAAACGAAAGCTCCTTTTAAATATTCAAATCTCTCAAAATTCTTAAAACGTAGAACATTTCAGCAGAGAAGAAGGCAAGGGGTTTTTAAGATTTGAACCCCTAGCAAAGGACTGTTGTCAGCCCTAGCGTGCTCTCAACCTCAAAAACGAAAGCTCCCTTTAAATATACAAATCTCTCAAAATTCTTAAAACGTAGAACATTTCAGCAGAGAAGAAGGCAAGGGTTTTTTAAAATTTGAAAGGGGCCCCCGGGGTCTCAGGGTGTAGGGGGTAGGCGCTGAGGAGCTTGGGAGCTTATAGTTAGGGGTTTAGGTTTCTGGGTTTCGGAGCCTAGGAGCTTGAGGTTTATAGGGTTGATTTAAGGTTTATGGGTTTGGGGGGTAGGCGCTTAGGCGCTGAGGAGCTTAGGAGCTTAGGAGGGTTTAAGGATTAAGGGGTAGGCGCTTAGGCGCTTAGGACCTCAGGAGCTTAGGGTTTAGGGTTTAAGGGTTTAGGGGGTAGGCGCTGATCAGCTTAGGGAGCTTTGGAGCTTAGGGTTTATGGATCTCGGGGGTCGGCGCTTAGGAGCTTAGGAGCTTAGGGTTTAAGGTTTAAGGGTTTAGGGGGTAGGCGCTTAGGCGCTAAGGAGCCTAGCTTAGCAGCTTAGGGTTTAGGGTTTAAGGATTAAGGGGCAGGCGCTGGGCCTCCCCACCTTTGAACTTTGAAAAAACCTTAAAACCCTCAAAATCTAGACGGCCCGGGCTTTCAAGATTTTAAGGGCTTTAAGGAAATCATGAAATTTAAAAGGGGGTCCCTGGGTCCCGGCTCCTAAGCTCTTAAGCTCCTGAGCGCCTAAGCGCCTACCCCCTAAACCCTTATAGACCTTAAACCCTAAAACCTAGGCTCCTAAGCTCCTAAGCGCCTAGGCGCTTAAGCGCCTACCCCCTCATCCCTTAAACCCTAAACCCTAAACCATCAACTCCTAAGCTCTTAAGCTCCTGAGCGCCTAAGCGCCTAAACCCTAAACCCTAAGCTCCTAAGCTCCTAAGCACCTGAGCGCCTACCCCCTAAACCCTGAGACCCCGGGACCCCTTTTTATCTTTAAAAGACCTTGCCTTCTTCTCTGCTGAAGATGATGGGGGATGATGGGGGATGATGAAGCAAAGGACTTTTGTCAGCCCTAGCGTGCCGTCAACCTCAAAAACGAAAGCTCCTTTTGAATATACAAATCTCTCAAAATTCTTAAAACGTAGAACATTTCAGCAGAGAAGAAGGCAAGGGTTTTTTGAAATTTGAAAGGGGCCCCGGGGTCTCAGGGTGTAGGGGGTAGGCGCTGAGGAGCTTGGGAGCTTATAGTTAGGGGTTTAGGTTTCTGGGTTTCGGAGCCTAGGAGCTTAGGGTTTATAGGGTTTGATTTAAGGTTTATGGGTTTGGGGGGTAGGCGCTGAGGAGCTTAGGAGCTTAGGAGGGTTTAAGGATTAAGGGGTAGGCGCTTAGGCGCTTAGGACCTCAGGAGCTTAGGGTTTAGGGTTTAAGGGTTTAGGGGGTAGGCGCTGATCAGCTTAGGGAGCTTTGGAGCTTAGGGTTTATGGATCTCGGGGGTCGGCGCTTAGGAGCTTAGGAGCTTAGGGTTTAAGGTTTAAGGGTTTAGGGGGTAGGCGCTTAGGCGCTAAGGAGCCTAGCTTAGCAGCTTAGGGTTTAGGGTTTAAGGATTAAGGGGCAGGCGCTGGGCCTCCCCGCCTTTGAACTTTGAAAAAACCTTAAAACCCTCAAAATCTAGAAGGCCCGGGCTTTCAAGATTTTAAGGGCTTTAAGGAAATCATGAAATTTAAAAGGGGGTCCCTGGGTCCCGGCTCCTAAGCTCTTAAGCTCCTGAGAACCTAAGCGCCTACCCCCTAAACCCTTATAATAGACCTTAAACCCTAAAGCCTAGGCTCCTAAGCTCCTAAGCGCCTAGGCGCTTAAGCGCCTACCCCCTAACCCTAATCCCTTAAACCCTAAACCCTAAACCATCAACTCCTAAGCTCTTAAGCTCCTGAGCGCCTAAGCGCCTAAGCGCCTAAACCCTAAAGATGGGGGATGATGGGGGATGATGGGGGATGATGAAGATGATGGGGGATGATGGGGGATGATGAAGATGATGGGGGATGATGGGGGATGATGAAGATGATGGGGGATGATGGGGGATGATGGTGAATAAAGACTTAAAAAAATCGAAAATTTAAAAATATCGTTGAATTCCTCTGGAATTTAGCGAATTTCGGCGTTGTGTTTAAATTTCGAAAAATTCCTTAAATTCCTTAAATTCCTTAAATTCCTTAAATTCCTTAAATTCCTGAATTAGGGCTAATTTAGGAATTTAAGGAATTTAAAGAATTTAGGCATCTTTAAATTCGCTAAATTCCTTAAATTCAAACATTAAAAAAAAAAGATGTTTCTGGGCCAAAATTTACATTTTAATTTAAACTTTTAAAACTTTTGGCAAAATTTGGTTAAATCGGGCTGCTCTTTGTATGTGATGAGAAAGGCGCGGCTCGATTTGGCCAAATTTTGCCATCAGAAAAGCGCGGCTCGATTTGGCCAAATTTTGCCGGGCAGCTTTCGGGCAAAATTTGGCCAAATCGGGCTCTTTGTGTGCGATCAGAAAGGCGCGGCTCGATTTGGCCAAATTTTGCCGGGCAGCTTTCGGGCAAAGTTTGGCCAAATCGGGCTGCTCCTTGTATGCGATCAGAAAGGCGCGGCTCGATTTGGCCAAATTTTGCCGGGCAGCTTTCGGGCAAAATTTGGCCAAATCGGGCTCTTTGTGTGCGATCAGAAAGGCGCGGCTCGATTTGGCCAAATTTTGCCGGGCAGCTTTCGGACAAAATTTGGCCAAATCGGGCTGCTCCTTGTATGCGATCAGAAAGGCGCGGCTCGATTTGGCCAAATTTTGCCGGGCAGCTTTCGGGCAAAATTTGGCCAAATCGGGCTGCTCCTTGCATGCAATCAGAAAGGCGCGGCTCGATTTGGCCAAAATTTGCCGGGCAGCTTTCGGGCAAAATTTGGCCAAATCGGGCTGTTCTTCCTATGTGATGATATTTAAACTTTTAAACGTTTAAAACTTATAAAACGCCTTAGACCACCAAAGCTTCTAAAACTTGTAAAAATTTTAAACCCTTAAAAATGTTAAAACTTTTAAACCTTTAAAGGGTGTTTTAAAGTATTTAAAATTTTTAAATTCCTTAAACTCCTTAAATTCCTTAAATTCCTAACTTAGCCCTAATTTAGGAATTTAAGGAATTGTGGGGGTGTGGGGGTGTGGGGGTGGCACTTTTTAAAATTTATAAAAACCTTAAATTCCTTAAATTCTTTAAATTCCTAAATTAGGTAAAAAAAATTGTTGGGCCGGCCCTTTTTTAAATTTTAAAAAAACCTTAAATTCCTTAAATTCCTTAAAATCCTAAATTAGCTATTTAGGAATTTAAGGAATTTAAGGATTTTTTAAATTTTAAAAAGGGCCTTTTTAATTTTTTAAATTTTAAAAAGGGCCCTTTTAAATTTTAAAAAAACCTTAAATTCCTTAAATTCTGAAATTGCGTAAATAAAATTGTTGGGCCGGCCCTTTTTTAAATTTTAAAAAAACCTTAAATTCCTTAAATTCCTTAAACTCCTAAATTAGCTATTTAGGAATTTAAGGAATTTAAGGTTTTTTAAAAATTTAAAAAGGGCCTTTTTAAATTTTTTAAATTTTAAAAAGGGCCTTTTTAAATTTTAAAAAAACCTTAAATTCCTTAAATTCTTAAATTAGGTATTTAAGAATTTAAGGAATTTAAGGAATTTAAGGTTTTTTTAAAATTTAAAAAAGGGCCGGTCGAATAATTTTATTTACTTAATTTAGGAATTTAAGGAATTTAAGGAAATTAAGTTTTTTTTGAATTTTAAAAAGGGCCTTTTTAATTTTTTTAAATTTTAAAAAGGGCCTTTTTAAATTTTAAAAAAACCTTAAATTCCTTAAATTCTGAAATTGCGTAAATAAAATTGTTGGGCCGGCCCTTTTTTAAATTTTAAAAAAACCTTAAATTCCTTAAATTCCTTAAATTCCTAAATTAGCTATTTAGGAATTTAAGGAATTTAAGGTTTTTTTAAATTTTAAAAAGGGCCTTTTTGAATTTTTTAAATTTTAAAAAGGGCCCTTTTAAATTTTAAAAAGACCTTAAATTCCTTAAATTCTTAAATTAGGTATTTAAGAATTTAAGGGATTTAAGGAATCTAAGGTTTTTTTAAAATTTAAAAAAGGGCCGGTCGAATAATTTTATTTACCTAATTTAGGAATTTAAGGAATTTAAGGAATTTAAGGAATTTAAGGAATTTAAGGAATTTAAGGTTTTTTTAAATTTTAAAAAGGGCCTTTTTAAATTTTTTAAATTTTAAAAAGGGCCTTTTTAGATTTTAAAAAAACCTTAAATTCCTTAAATTCTGAAATTGCGTAAATAAAATTGTTGGGCCGGCCCTTTTTTAAATTTTAAAAAAACCTTAAATTCCTTAAATTCCTTAAATTCCTAAATTAGCTATTTAGGAATTTAAGGAATTTAAGGTTTTTTAAAAATTTAAAAAGGGCCTTTTTAATTTTTTTAAATTTTAAAAAGGGCCTTTTTAAATTTTAAAAAAACCTTAAATTCCTTAAATTCTTAAATTAGGTATTTCAGAATTTAAGGAATTTAAGGAATTTAAGGTTTTTTTAAAATTTAAAAAAGGGCCGGTCGAATAATTTTATTTACCTAATTTAGGAATTTAAGGAATTTAAGGAATTTAAGGAATTTAAGGAATTTAAGGTTTTTTTAAATTTTAAAAAGGGCCTTTTTAAATTTTTTAAATTTTAAAAAGGGCCTTTTTAAATTTTAAAAAAACCTTAAATTGGGCCTTTTTAAATTTTAAAAAAACCTTAAATTCCTTAAATTCTGAAATTGCGTAAATAAAATTGTTGGGCCGGCCCTTTTTTAAATTTTAAAAAAACCTTAAATTCCTTAAATTCGTAAATTAGCTATTTAGGAATTTAAGGAATTTAAGGTTTTTTTAAATTTTAAAAAGTGCCTTTTTAAATTTTTTAAATTTTAAAAAGTGCCTTTTTAAATTTTAAAAAAACCTTAAATTCCTTAAATTCTGAAATTGCGTAAATAAAATTGTTGGGCCGGCCCTTTTTTAAATTTTAAAAAAACCTTAAATTCCTTAAATTCCTTAAATTCCTTAAATTCCTAAATTAGCTATTTAGGAATTTAAGGAATTTAAGGTTTTTTTAAAATTTAAAAAGTGCCTTTTTGAATTTTTTAAATTTTAAAAAGGGCCCTTTTAAATTTTAAAAAAACCTTAAATTCCTTAAATTCTTAAATTAGGTATTTAAGAATTTAAGGAATTTAAGGAATTTAAGGTTTTTTTAAAATTTAAAAAAGGGCCGGTCGAATAATTTTATTTACCTAATTTAGGAATGTAAGGAATTTAAGGAATTTAAGGAATTTAAGGAATTTAAGGTTTTTTTAAATTTTAAAAAGGGCCTTTTTAAATTTTTTAAATTTTAAAAAGGGCCTTTTTAAATTTTAAAAAAACCTTAAATTGGGCCTTCTTAAATTTTAAAAAAACCTTAAATTCCTTAAATTCTGAAATTGCGTAAATAAAATTGTTGGGCCGGCCCTTTTTTAAATTTTAAAAAAACCTTAAATTCCTTAAATTCGTAAATTAGCTATTTAGGAATTTAAGGAATTTAAGGTTTTTTTAATTTTAAAAAGTGCCTTTTTAAATTTTTTAAATTTTAAAAAGTGCCTTTTTAAATTTTAAAAAAACCTTAAATTCCTTAAATTCTGAAATTGCGTAAATAAAATTGTTGGGCCGGCCCTTTTTTAAATTTTAAAAAAACCTTAAATTCCTTAAATTCCTTAAATTCCTAAATTAGCTATTTAGGAATTTAAGGAATTTAAGGTTTTTTTAAAATTTAAAAAGTGCCTTTTTAAATTTTTTAAATTTTAAAAAGGGCCCTTTTAAATTTTAAAAAAACCTTAAATTCCTTAAATTCTTAAATTAGGTATTTAAGAATTTAAGGAATTTAAGGAATTTAAGGTTTTTTAAAATTTAAAAAAGGGCCGGTCGAATAATTTTATTTACCTAATTTAGGAATTTAAGGAATTTAAGGAATTTAAGGTTTTTTTAGATTTTAAAAAGGGACTTTTTAAATTATTTAAATTTTAAAAAGTGCCTTTTAAATTTTTAAATTTTAAAAAGTGCCTTTTTAAATTTTAAAAAACCTTAAATTCCTTAAATTCTGAAATTGCGTAAATAAAATTGTTGGGCCGGCCCTTTTTTAAATTTTAAAAAAACCTTAAATTCCTGAAATTCCTAAATTAGCTATTTAGGAATTTAAGGAATTTAAGGTTTTTTTAAATTTTAAAAAGGGCCTTTTTAATTTTTTTAAATTTTAAAAAGGGCCTTTTTCAATTTTAAAAAAACCTTAAATTCCTTAAATTCTGAAATTGCGTAAATAAAATTGTTGGGCCGGCCCTTTTTTAAATTTAAAAAAAACCTTAAATTCCTTAAATTCCTTAAATTCCTAAATTAGCTATTTAGGAATTTAAGGAATTTAAGGTTTTTTTAAAATTTAAAAAGGGCCTTTTTAATTTTTTTAAATTTTAAAAAGGGCCCTTTTCAATTTAAAAAAAAAACCTTAAATTCCTTAAATTCTTAAATTAGGTATTTAAGAATTTTTGGAATTTAAGGAATTTAAGGTTTTTTTAAAATTTAAAAAAGGGCCGGTCGAATAATTTTATTTACCTAATTTAGGAATTTAAGGAATTTAAGGAATTTAAGGTTTTTTTAATTTTAAAAAGTGCCTTTTGAAATTTTTTAAATTTTAAAAAGGGCCTTTTTAAATTTTAAAAAAACCTTAAATTCCTTAAATTCTGAAATTGCGTAAATAAAATTGTTGGTCCAGCCCTTTTTTAAATTTTAAAAAAACCTTAAATTCCTTAAATTCCTTAAATTCCTAAATTAGCTATTTAGGAATTTAAGGAATTTAAGGTTTTTTCTAATTTTAAAAAGGGCCTTTTTAAATTTTTTAAATTTTAAAAAGGGCCTTTTTAAATTTTAAAAAAACCTTAAATTCCTTAAATTCTTAAATTAGGTATTTCAGAATTTAAGGAATTTAAGGAATTTAAGGTTTTTTCAAAATTTGAAAAAGGGCCGGTCGAATAATTTTATTTACCTAATTTAGGAATTTAAGGAATTTAAGGAATTTAAGGTTTTTTTAAATTGTAAAAAGGGCCTTTTTAATTTTTTTAAATTTTAAAAAGGGCCTTTTTAAATGTTTTAAATTTTGAAAAGGGCCTTTTTAAATTTTAAAAAAACCTTAAATTCCTTAAATTCTGAAATTGCGTAAATAAAATTGTTGGGCCGGCCCTTTTTTAAATTTTAACAAAACCTTAAACTCCTTAAATTCCTTAAATTCCTAAATTAGCTATTTAGGAATTTAAGGAATTTAAGGTTTTTTTAAATTTTAAAAAGGGCCTTTTCAAATTTTTTAAATTTTAAAAAGGGCCTTTTTAAATTTTAAAAAAACCTTAAATTCCTTAAATTCTGAAATTGCGTAAATAAAATTGTTGGGCCGGCCCTTTTTTAAATTTTAAAAAAACCTTAAATTCCTTAAATTCCTAAATTAGCTATTTAGGAATTTACGGAATTTAAGGAATTTAAGGTTTTTTGAAAATTTAAAAAGGGCCTTTTTAATTTTTTTAAATTTTAAAAAGGGCCTTTTTAAATTTTAAAAAAAACCTTAAATTCCTTAAATTCTTAAATTAGGCATTTAAGAATTTAAGGAATTTAAGGAATTTAAGGTTTTTTTAAAAATTAAAAAAAGGGCCGGTCGAATAATTTCATTTACCTAATTTAGGAATTTAAGGAATTTAAGGAATTTAAGGTTTTTTTAAATTTTAAAAAGGGACTTTTTAAATTTTTTAAATTTTAAAAAGGGCCTTTTAAATTTTTTAAATTTTTAAAAGGGCCTTTTTAAATTTAAAAAAAAAAACCTTAAATTCCTTAAATTCTGAAATTGCGTAAATAAAATTGTTGGGCCGGCCCTTTTTTAAATTTTAAAAAAACCTTAAATTCCTTAAATTCCTAAATTAGCTATTTAGGAATTTAAGGAATTTAAGGTTTTTTTAAAATTTAAAAAGGGCCTTTTTAAATTTTAAAAAAACCTTAAATTCCTTAAATTCTTAAATTAGGTATTTAAGAATTTAAGGAATTTAAGGAATTTAAGGTTTTTTTAAAATTTAAAAAAGGGCCGGTCGAATAATTTTATTTACCTAATTTAGGAATTTAAGGAATTTAAGGAATTTAAGGAATTTAAGGTTTTTTAAATTTTAAAAAGGGCCTTTTTAAATTTTTTAAATTTTAAAAAGGGCCTTTTTAAATTTTAAAAAAACCTTAAATTCCTTAAATTCTGAAATTGCGTAAATAAAATTGTTGGGCCGGCCCTTTTTTAAATTTTAAAAAAACCTTAAATTCCTTAAATTCCTTAAATTCCTAAATTAGCTATTTAGGAATTTAAGGACTTTAAGGTTTTTTTAAATTTTAAAAAGTGCCTTTTTAAATTTTTTAAATTTTAAAAAGGGCCTTTTTAAATTTTAAAAAAACCTTAAATTCCTTAAATTCCTAAATTAGGTATTTAGGAATTTAAGGAATTCAAGGTTTTTTTCAAATTTAAAAAGGGCTTTTTTGAATTTAAAAAAAAACCGTAAATTCCTTAAATTCTTAAATTAAGTATGTTGTGTGGTAGGCAGCAAGCCACGCGCCAAATAGTACATAAAGGTCCCTCGTACATAACCCTAAACCCCAAACTCCCGACCCCTAAAACCCCCAGCCCAAAACCCCAAAAACCCTACAACCCCTCACCCTAAACCCTAAACCCTATAAACCTTAAACCCCAAAACCCAAAAACCTTAAACCCGAAACCCCAAACCCAAAAACCTTGAACCCTAAACCCTGGACAGGCCTCCTCAACTCTGCACCTTCTGCCGCGACTTCTTGCGCTGCTCCCGGCGCTCCAGGCCGAAGCGCACGAGCCTCAAGCGGGGTGGCGGGGTTGGGGCGGGTTTGGGGGTTTAGGGTTTAGGGTTTTGGGCTTTGGGTTTAGGGATTTTGCTTTGGGACAGGGACGTTCAAAAAGGCTTGTCGTTCCTCCGCATGTCTAAATCCGAGGCCCAGACCCCCCACCCCGAACCCGAAACCCCAAACACTCCAGCCCGAACTACCACCCAGCCTGCTTAGGCCGTACCTTGGACCCAGAATGCCTCTTTAGAAATTTATGGCAGGGCTCGAAAATACTGTGCAAGCCAATGAGTAGCCCTTCGCAGCAACCCCCCGTGGTGCTGGGGTGGACCCTTGGAATCTTGGTCAACCACACCCTCCCGACTGAGTGGGTCTAGGGTTTAGGTTTTAGGTTTAGGGTTTAGGGTTTAGGGCTTAGGGCTTAGGGTTTAGGGTTTTACCACAACGTGGAAATGTCATGCCATGGCAGTGTGGCTGCGCCCCTAAGCCCTAAGCAAACCCCCAAAAAAGCCTCAAACCAAAAAAACCCTCAGCCCTAAGCCCAAACACCCCAAACCTCAAACCCTCAGACCTCAAACACCCTGAACCCTAAACCCTAAACCCTACGCCTGAACCCAAACCCTAAACCCTAAACCCCAAACCCTAAACCCTAAACCCTACACACCCCCAAACCCTGTCTGAGCCCACAACTCTGAGCCGCGGATGCGGATGCGGCCGAAGTCCGAAGGCTCGACCTTGGCCTGCCAGTGAGAGCTGAGCCCAGTTTAGGGTGCATAGGGTTTAGGGTTTAGGGTTTAGGGTTTAGGGTTTAGGGTTTAGGGTTTAGGGTTTGTCGCCTGTGGGGCACCCCAACAAGCTTTGGACGCCGAAGCCTGCTAAGGCAACAGTAAATTTTTTTGAAACATGAAAAGAAGCTTGCCAGGAGCCATTGAATGGGTCTTCTGACGGCAAAACCCTAAACCACAAACCCTAAACCCCAAAACGTAAACCCTAAACCCTACAGGACGGACTCTAGCTGTGCCTCAAGACTGGCATTGGTGCAAAATATGGTCGTAGGGGGCGATTTCGTGCAACATGCATTGCTTGAAAAAACAGCGATGTTACCCCCCCCCCCCCCCCAGTGCTCGACGCTGCCGAGACGCGAGAGACCCTGGTGACGCCGCAAAAACTCGAATCTCTACTTCAGTACCTGGACCCTCAACCCTCAACCCGTTTTGGGGGGGAGGGGGGGGGGTGTAGGGTTTAGGGCTTGACCCTAAACCCTCAACCCGTTTGGGGCGAGGGGGGGGGGGGGGGGGGGGGCATCTCGCCTCGAAGAGATGCACGGCAAGTGCTGCACTCTAAAAGAGTCTTGGGCTCATGATGCATTCGCCATGAAAAAGGGGTCAGGATGTAGGGTTTAGGGTTTCGGGCTTAGGGGTTAAAAAACATAAGGCTAGCGGCTTGGGGTACCAAGCGGCTACATCCCAACAGCACCTTGCCAAAAGCCCAAAATTTCCCTCAAAGATCCCAACCCTAATCGCAGTCACAGCATCCACAATTCTCTCCCATCCCCCAACAAAAACCCTCAAGCACACAAAACCAAAAACAAACAAGACTGCTTTAAACCCCTCCAAAGCCCTAAGCCCTAAATCCCTCCAAAGCTCCCCACAAACCCTCCGAAGAAGCCCCTACAACAACCCTAAACCCTAAACCCTAAACCCTAAACCCCCAAACCCTTCAAACCCTAAACCCTAACCCCTAAACCCCCAAACCCCTAAACCCTACAGCCCCTTCTTCTTTGGGGAGCCTTCATGCCCAGCTCATTGCGGAGAATCTCGAGCACCTCCGTCTCAAGGAGGCCGCCCTGGAGACGGAACTCTGCGAGTGGTCTTTTAAGGGGGTTTAGGGTTTAGAGTTTAGGGTTTAGGGTTTCGGGTTTCGGGTTTAGGGTTTTGGGGTTTGGGGTTTGGGGTTTGGGGGACTTGAAGGGGCTTCGGGGCATTAAACCCTCAACCACAAACCTAGACCGATTGAAGTCTGGAAGGGTGTTCAAGGAATAGGAGAGTAGTATGGCAGGTAGTTTACACCCGTTTAGTAGCTCACACGAAAGTCATCAGAGGTGGGTTTAAGGATTAGAGCAGTTGGCGGTAGATAAGTGGTACCCCCACTGTGGGAAATGCCGATACATAACCTACTGTCTCAAAGAAAACTGACGCCTCAAGCGCCCTAAACCATGATACTTGGCTCAAGCCTGCCAACCCATAAACTCAAAACCACCCTAAGCCCTAAACCCTAAACCCCAAACTACCCTTAAACCCCTAAGCTAAACCCTAAGGGTGCAGAAGCCCATAAGAGTGCTCTAGCAACATGAAAGGAAGCTGCGGAAATATGTCTGTTCCGCGAAGACTGCTCGATCTTCGGCGTCTTTTCATGAGCTTCTGTTGCGCCAGCACCCTCAGGACTTGGCACAGGAGCCTTCCGCTGCCTAGAGAGTCGCCTGCACGTGGGCAGCTGTAGTGTGAGCGTAGGTTGGCGGGGGTTCGGTAGCTTCGCCAGGAGATGACCATCCTGATCTAGGAGCTTGAGCTTGCCATTAAAGCGTGAAGCCGCTGCTTGTATCTCCCGTGGAGCTGTGGCAATCCACTTCCTCCAGCTCTCGCAGCCTGACGGAACTTCGCCTTTGGCCACCGGCTCACCGGAAAGTGTTGTGCATGCCTAAGATGGCCCACAAAACCCTCGGAACAAATATTCCTGAGCTAAACCCTACATCCCTACATCCCTAAACCCTAAACCCTAAACCCTAAACCTAAACCCTAAACATCCCTAAACACTAAGCCCGAAACCCCACCAGGATGCAACGTGGCCACCAGCTTCCGCGCAGCTCAAGATGATGTCAGACTCAGAGGCATCGATGGGCAGCCGCCATACCTCGACTTTGGCAAAGGGACCTGCAGGAGGCCGCCCAGCATCACAGGAAGACCAAAGCTTGTCATATGTGTCAGACCTGGGAATTCCCTTTAGGGTTTAGGGCTTAGGGCTTAGGGCTTAGGTCTTAGGGTTTAGGATTTAGGGTTGAGGGTCTAGGGTTTCGGGGAACCCAGGAATAGAGTGGGGCTCCCACTTCTAGGGCTTTAGGGCTGAGGGTTTTGTGTACAACCCCCCCCCCTCCCCCCGAAAAAAAAAAAAACAAACGACAAGGCCCACCCCCCAAAAAAAACCTAGGGACGTGTAGCTGGCAACTTCATCCTCCCAAAAAGGCGACAACAGCCCACCCCCAAAAATGAACAACTAGGGACGTGTAGCTGGCCACTTCCTCCCGACGCCAGCGCACGCGAGCGCAAGCCTCAGCACCGCCGCGGAAGGAGTCGTCCACGATCTCGAAGAGCCTTAGCAGGCCTTGTAACCCCCTCCGAAAAATCAAAATTCTTTAACCTCCCCCTACTACAGATAATGAGTTTGTAAAAAAAACATCAGAAAGTTGACGTTCTCAGATAGTTAGTCTAAAAAACGCAGGAAGTTGGCGTCCTAAGAGCAGGCACAAGACAGCCAAGCCCACTATTCAATATACCCCCCTAGACCCAGGCAAGGAGCATGTCCTCAGCCAGGGAGGACGCCTCTTCCGCACTGACACTAACAGCACGGCAGGCACGAACAGTCATGTCATATACTGGCGCGATGGCTCTGGAGACGACGAGAAACGTCCACTCCGAATCCTCTCGCGGGCGCTTCGCGGACCACCTTGAGGCGCTGGCAACTTCTTCCGCTGAAACTCGATCGTGGCATTCCGGGTCACACTCTCTTGGCATCTCCTCTTCTTCTGCCTCGCCCCGGCCCACGTCGTCCTCATCTTCCTTCGGGATGCTACATACCACTTCAGGCTTCGAGGCCCTCTCGCCCAGGGTGAACTTGAGCACCTGCGCAAAGGCCGGCACATCGGGGCCACCGTCCTCCAAGGCCCACTGGACCCCTCCCTCACCCTCCTCCCCACAAGCCTCCCACAAGGACTCATACTTCGCTGGCCCATACTTCCACATATCTTCACGCCTGAAATCTTCAGGATCCACGGCGGACTGCACCAGCTTAAAGAGCAGATCGGCGGCCGCCTCTCGCGCCGGCCCGAAGGAGGAGAAGGCCCTTGAAAGAAAGCGCACGCGCTTCTCGTAGCTGGGCGGCGCCGCCCATGCCTGCGCAATAAACACCGCAGGAGCCTGCGGGGTTGCAGACATGATGGCTCAAGGACTGCAAGAATCCCCTTCCCCCTCGTAATAAATACCAGCCCGTAAAAAACAAATACTCCCAATAGAATATGCCGCTATAGATGAAGAGGGCATATTGTTTTTTTGAGTGGGCGCGGGGGGGGGGGGGGGGGGGGGAGGGGATTGAGGACCCTTGTAAGAAGAAAGGCTGCAATGAGAGCTGTCTTCCTCCGAGCTAATTTCTACATCAGCAGCTGAAATTTCCAACAGTATCTACACCTGCGGCGGAACTAGACTTGCTACACCCAAGGATGATTTTGCAGGTCCATGTGAGGGTTCTAGCTAGCACCCTGTTAGGGTTTAGGGTTTAGGGTTTAGGGTTTAGGGTTTAGGGTTTAGGGTTTAGGGTTTAGGATTTAGGATTTAGGGTTTAGGGACTTAAAATCCTGCTAAGCCGCGCCTTCAAAAGCTTCATCACACCCTGCCCGCAACTGCTGTCTTCTGGTCACAGCCGCTTCGGCTGGGTAAAATAGGGGCCTGAATAACGGGTTTAAGGTTTAGGGTTTAGGGTTTAGGGTTTAGGGATTAGGGATTAGAATAGGGTTTTGGGGGGGTTGTTGTAGTAGATGTATACAGGGAGCCTAAGGGAATGCTCTTCGCAGCTATTGCGACCCGTATGTTACTTTGACGGGCCTCGACCTTCAAGCAAGGGTGAGGCTGGTCTGCTAGCGATGACCACGATGCTGAACACCCTAAACCCCCAAACCCCCAAACCCCCAAACCCCTAAACCCCTAAACCCCTAAACCCCTAAACCCCTAAACCCCTAAACCCCTAAACCCCTAAACCCCTAAACCCCTAAATCCTAAACCCCTAAACCCCGAAACCCTAAACCCCAAATCCTAAATGCTAATGCATATAAGAAGAGATCCCCCAACTATCCTGAAAGGCGCTCCAGCTCAGCATAAGGGCCAATTAGGCCACCTAAGCCCGTTCCTAGAAGCAAATTGTGTGTGGGGGGGGGGGGGTGTAACTCTAGGCCCTAAACCTTTAGCCCTAAACCCTAAACCCTAAACCCTAAACCCCTAAACCCCTAAACCCCTAAACCCCTAAACCCCTAAACCCCTAAACCCCTAACCCCTAACCCCTAAACCCTAAACCCTAAACCCTACAGTAAACCCTTCCCCACAACAGGCGTCGCCTCATCGCGATACTTGGACGTCCCCGCCGGCCGCGTGAGGACCTCACTCCCATCTAGGCGAGGCCCCGCCCAAGAGTTCTTAGGGGGCTGGGGTTTAAGTTATAGGGTTTAGGGTTAGGTTGTAGGGTTTAGGGTTCAATTTAGGGTTTATAGGGTCTGGGTTTAGGTTTTCGGGCTGTCCTAAAACGCTACAAACCATGGGGACAACATATGATTTCTCCCCATTGTTTAGAAAGGTTTAGGGTGTAGGGTTTAGGGTTTAGGGTTTAGGGTTTAGGGTTTAGGGTTTAGGGTTTAGGGTTTAGGGTTTAGGGGGCTGTTGAAAATATTAGTAGGGCTTTAGGAGCTTGGGAAGCTCGAGGCTTGAGTGGGCTCAAAAAATCGCTGGATTTTCCTCGCCGCCGCCTTAGGAAAAAACAGCGGTTGTTCTGCGCGGCGGAAAACCCCCAAAAAATTGAGGTAGTAGGGCTTCAACCTCTGTACACCCTAAACCCTAAATCCTACAACCTTTTCGTCAACAAAGGCCCTAAGAGCCCTACACCTCTCAGAGGATTCCTCCCCGCCCTGATCTGAAAAGCCTAAAGCGAAAACAGAAAGAGAAACAACAGCGTGCGCCTAGGGAGGCCAGGCCGCTTGGTTGACACCTGTGTCTCTCCGCCTGTTAGCTGCACGATGTAGCTCTGCATACCCTTCAAGCTTGCGTTTGCCCGCGCCAAGCTGCTCGAGAGCAGGTCGGCTCGTTGCGCACAAATGATCCCCACAGACGCCTTTGCCAAGCTGGCCTTGTTCACGATCTTGGCCACCAGGTCGATGTAATTGTTTGTAACACTTTTCTGGCTTGTGGGAGCATCGAGCAGAAAGACAACTCGACGCTGGACTCTTTGCCTCGACTTTCCGGAGGAGATCGTCCGCGTCATGGACAAAATGAACGTGATCGGATCCCCCATACTTCAGGGTTTAGGTTTAGGGTTTTGGGTTTTGGGTTTAGGGTTTAGGGTTTAGGGTTTAGGGTTTAGGGTTTAGGGTTTAGGGCAACCCTCCCATCGCAAAAAGGGAAGAAGGGAATACGGTTTCAAGGTAAGGACGCCCCACAAAGGATCTGCGATGCAATCCATATTCTGGTACGCTTCACGTCTGGGTTGGCCCATGAAACCCTCAAACTACCAATTGCTTAAGAACCTCGAAAAAATGTAAATATTCCTCCATTACAAGGGCAATATCGGGATTATTATCTTCAATTCGTTTAGGATGCTTAAGCAAAAAGCAGCAAAAAAGGGCTCCCAGGCAAGAACCTCTCATGCCTACCAAAAGGGGAGATAAGCAACTTGTCATACATAGACTTCCCTTCCTCAACAGCAACCCGGTTTCAAGGCGAAATCCAAAACCGTTAACCCTGGCCCTAAACCCTAGAAACAAAACCCTACTAGGGTCGTCTATGATACCCTACAACTCCTTAAAAAGGCTGACGATGGGGGGATGATAAGGCCCAATAGCCCATCTCGGCAAACCCTGAACTACTACGTGCTTAAGAACCCCGAAAAACAAGAAAAATATACTATGTTGCCCTTACACGGACTGTATTTCATATATATATATACATACATATAGATTCTTTTGTTTTTTGGGGAGGGGTTCTTAAGCAAAATCTAGTAAGCCCCGTGTTGGGCTTCTTCCGCTTCTTCGGCAACCAGCAGCGATCCGGGGCTTGCGGCGTGCATGGTCGTCTTTCCGGCTTTCCGCCGGCCAGCCTCGAGCTCGGGTTTAGGGTTTAGGGTTTAGGGTTTAGGATTTAGGGTTTAGGGGTTAGGGGTTAGGGGTTAGGGGTTAGGGGTTGCGGCTTAGGGTCTCGGTAAGGGAGCCTAGTCAAGGAGAAGGACATGGGAAGCCAACATGCTAAAGCCCAGGGGATACTAGGACTTGCTCCTACTTGGAGGTTCATGGGTACTCATAACCTCCAACTATTCAGTCTACTTATAAGAAGATTGGGGGCCTTACAGTTAGATATTGAGTTTCGAAGTGCCCTGATCCTCCAAGTAGAAGGAAACATATAGACCCTCTGAGGGCTGTCGGGCTCACGCTCTTAATATACATACATATATATATATATATATTTATATGCTACCCCCCCCCCCCCCCCAGAACCCACCTTGGTAGGCTATAGAAGCCTGCGAAACTCACAGAAGGATTATGAGCACTTTGCCATGGAGTTGTCGTTCGCAGCGTGTGCCAGATCTAACACACGGGCGCTTCCCCGCGCCTATAGACACAGATGAGTTGGAATGCAGTTGCATTCGCAGTAAATTTGCCCTGTTGCCCGTCACACGCCCATGATCTTCTGCATGACGAAGTGGCTGAGCTTGCAGGCGACTTTCCATGGATCCTCGTTCTTGTGCCAGTACTGAAACTGAGCTCCCTGGATCTGTGCTCGAATCAGTCTGGATCCCGGGCGTGTGCTCTGATTGAGGGACAAGCGATCCTTGATGTACCGCCAGGCACGGTCGACGATTTGCGTTCCAGCCTTCGTCTTCACTGTTTTGTTTGTGCCCGGCAATGTGTGGGTCGTAACCTTGACATACTTGGGCATTTGCCACGTCCACTTCCCGTTCACCTTCACCTTTTTTTTGCAGTGCACGACGTTGTCATGCACAACCTTGTTCAGACGGGCCTTGTAGCTACGGGCAGAGTCTGTGTGGAAGATGATGTTGCGGCCTTCCAGGTACTTCTTGCCGATGGGCTGCCATTCTGTCTTCCGAATGGGTCCTGGCCCAGGAGATCGCTTCTCCGTTGTTGCGGGCTGGAGGCGCTCTAGGATCAAAGTGTCTGGCCGTCCGCGCTCAATTAAGCCGCACCACTGTTCCCACATCACGGGCTTGCTCGGGTCAACGTTGTCATCAATCCTGGCCATATCGGCCTTCCCGAAGCTCGCCTCGTCTCCCTCCACGTCAACCCATGTCTTCTTGCCGCCCAGCTGAATGTTCTTCTGCTTTTCGATCACGTACTCTTGGCGGGAGTACGTCAAGCGGTTGTACACGTCCTCCGGAACTTTGTGGTTTACATCCATGAGCTGGTGGACCGACGCATTCGATATGTTCTGCAGCTTGAGGAGGAGAACCGCTGATTGTGTTTGGAGAGACGTAGCCCCAGTACCGTTGCCGTCGGTGAACCATGGATGAAGGTGCTGTGCGGACATATAGATGTGACAGGACTTGTGGCTGCAGCGGTACTTCAGCCCGCCCCGGGGAGACTTCATCAGGCTGGACAGCTTGCCTTTGTTGCATCTAGGACACTGCTTCCCCGACCAATCTGGTAGCATCCCGTCCTTGATAAGCAGGCGAACGATCTCATCATTGGACGCATTCAAGAGTGTTGGAAGAGAGCGGCAGCAACGGACTTGATCCTTGCGGACCCCGCGACCATCAACTGCAGTCTTCGCACGAACATACTTGACGGACTTGTAATCCACGGACTTCTTACCGGCAGGGCGCTTGCCGAGGAGGCGCTGCTTACCACGCTTGGCCACGATGGGATTGAAGACCTTGCGACCAGCCATGGGACGTGTTCTACTGAAAGATTGGCGGGGCGAAGAGTATCAATGACGCTCGGTACCTACAAGCCAGGAAGCAGGGGCGTGACAGATGGCCACTACTGCTGTCGCACGAAAGACGGGTTGGTGGGGAGCACATGACGCTACAACGTTGCCTTTTTTCCGTTTTACGCCGCGCATCCTTCGGACCTTCCCGAAGGTTCCGCGTTATACCGTTCCAATCCTTCTCAGTCATAGGAGGTTATCCAGGGCCCGCTTGTACAATTAGGCGTCGAGGAACCTTGCAGCCTCCTCTTCAGGATCCTCATCATTCTCCTGAACAAGCGTCTCCTGCTGGTCCGGATTGATCGCAGCCGACGAAGATGAAGGCGCTGGACTACTCTTCGACGTCACTCGACGAGCTGGAGGTGGGAAGACGAAGGTGCCTAGCCGCTTGCGTGCGCCCGAGGCAGCTGCTGTTGCCGTGGTCAAGGGAATGCCGGGGATAACCGGCTGGACGGGTTCATGATCTGACTCTGAGCTGACAGGCTGATCCCAGAATGCCTGGGGGAGGCGTGCGAAGCCTGACACCTTATCCCCAATAAGTTTGTTGGCTGTCTTGATGTACTCGGACGGGTGGTTGACAGCTACCATCTTGGCCATACTTTGTTGGAGGTGCTCTTGTTCCAGAGCAATGTCCGCTGCAAACGTGGGCAGGAGCTCCTCCAAGCCAATCTTGTATTTGGCGTAGTAGGGCTTGTCGCGAGGAAGGAATGCATCCAAGTGGATGTCATCGGTTTTAATGCGGTGGATGATGGCTTCGGGGTCTTGGTCCGGCAGACGAAGATACAGTGCGTGCTTTCCGAAGATCAGCACCACAGAACGCTTCAAGGTTGCCAGCACATCGGTCTTCTGGTGGCCTTGAAAAAACTTGCGCGCAAGTTCGAAGAACTCGTCAGATGTGATGCAGCGACGACTGTCGTCATCCTCCGGTTCACGGTCTGCATCCAGGTTGTTTGACGCTATGGCACGCATGTTGTTGCGCACCATTTTCACGTCATTGTATCTCCCCGTGCAGTTCTGATCCTCCTCCGACGTGAGCCAGCTCTTGATGTCGGCCATGGGCAAATTGTCGACCTGCGGGTCATCAAGTATCAGCGCCTCATGGACGAGGCCCACACGGTGCCTGAAGATATCCAGGGATTTCGCTCGGCGCCATGCCGGCTTGACACCGTCAATGCCCTTGGTGAGAATGTGGTAGCGGCTTAAGGCAAGGCCCATCACGATGAGCATCGGCGTCTTCCCGACTCCCGGCCACCCGAGTGTGAGCACACCGAAGTTCAGGAGCAGCGGGTACAAGATGGGTATTAAGAAGTCCGCCAGGAATGGCTTCAGACTGCGAGTGCTGAAGGGGAAAAACTTCGCCGAGGTAGCACCGGCCTGTCCACGTGCTTTGTTTTGCGCCATGATGCGTACCTTGGTTTCTGGCCAACCCGCTATGGGAGATCCTGAGTCTGCCCTGATCTGGGTGAGAATCCACACATACTGTTGGTTTTCCGCGTCACACTCAGGAGCTTTTTGGTTAATGAAGGCCACGCCCGCCAGGAGTTCGGCAGTTTCTGGGCTCCACTGTGATGACTCCGACCGTTTCAGCCCAGCAGGCTTCGAAGATACACTAGCCCAACTGACATGGTAGCCCGGAATGCGATCAATGAGGGATTGAACGGCCTTCCTCAGTGCCCACGGACCGGGCCTAAAGGCAGGCCCATGGCACTCGCCTCCACAAAGTTGAATGGCTTGTTGGATTGCGATTTTTTCTGAGAAGCAGATGATCTTCAGAACGTGCATGGTCCCATCCTCCAAGTTGTGTACGATGAGCCCGACCTTAGAGTTCGGAGGAAGTTGCTTCTTCAGGCGGATGGCGTCCGGTAGCTCGTCCAAGCGGTTGGACTGAATGATTTCACCTAGGCGGGCGACATTGCCGAACTCAGGGATGTTCCAGTGCACATCAAAGGCCAATGTGCAAGTCTTCAACCCATCAGGACGCCGACAGACATCAGTGATGAAGTCTTTGACAGAGATGGGGTGCTCCAATGTCGATGCGTTCACGAAGCCACACCGGGGAAGCGAGAGCGACTCGTACTGATGCTCCTTGCCGCCGAACTGCTCCATGGCCACATCAAGCAAGTTACTCATGGCCTTGCCAAGGCGAGGGGCGCTGCCTAACACGGGAGTCACGAGAGATGCTACGTCTTGCTACGGGCTTCAGCCGGGGGCCATGTGAGGTAGACGTGTGGCAAGCGCTGCAATCAGTGATGCCCTCTCATCTTATGTATGACATGTTCGCACACGGAAGCAACAAGCCCTGTCGCTTCGACTTTGTTGTCACCAATGCCGTGGCCACTGTAGCCCTGCTCGGTCTTTCATAGTCTAGCTTCAAAGTCGCTCATGCCGTCCGGCATCGAAGCTGTGTTCCGGTCATTGCTCAAACTTCACGCTCATATGCTTCCAGCTGCTGTTGAGCTGCTAAAAGCCCATCCTCGAGCTCACTGATGCGGAGGTCCTTCGCGTAGATGTCCTGCCGGAACTCGTTGTTTTCTGCAATAGCTTCATCGTAAGCCACGCTGACACGTTCGAAATCTTCAAGGGGAACCATCTCTGTCTTATGTTTTTTGTTGCTCTTCCGGTTCTCGGAGGTGGATGAGTCAGATGAAGAGGAGGATGATGAGTTGTTCGAGGGGTCGCGGCGACTCATTTTGTCATCTGCCTTCGTACTCTTGCTCTTGTCCATGTCGTCAGGGCACTTGTCTTTGTCATCTTTGGAAGAGCTTGGGAGCTCGCGCTTCCCGCTCTCATCGAAGTTCTCCACAGGGTCTGGGTCATTGGCTTGGTCCTGGAAGTCCTCGATGGGCTCTAGAATCTTGTCGTGGCCTTTCTCCTTGTCAGTGATGGCGAGCACTGGCGCGTGAGAACGCTTAGATTTGCGAAGCTTCATGCTGGCCTGGTCATCGTCATGGCCTTCTTCCTTGTCAGCGATAGCGAGCACTCGGCCACGAGAACGCTTTGCCTTGCGAAGAAGCTCGAAAAGCCTGCGTTGTGCTTCAACACCCCACTCTCCATTCGATATGCCAACCGATAGGTGCGGGGCCTTTTGGATGTTGGTGACGAGGCTGCGATGCGCACTTGCCGTCTGTGCCACTCGACTCGCGTGGACCAGGATGGCGCCACTGTCGATGTTTCGCTGGATGTCTGCGTGCGTGGGAGGCTTGTCGACATCCATGTCTGGGACCGGTCGAACGGCGCATGCTGCCACTGGTTCTTCTGGAGCCGCAGCCGGAGGAGCAGGTGCTGCTGGAGTCGGGCTTGCAGGCTCTAGGCGGAGGTAGGCCGCACCATTGTGGAGTATCATCTGACCGGCCAAAGGTAGGGACTCTGGAGAGAATGCCATGGTGACTACCGCTATACTAGGGGAACTGATGCGACGGTGCTGGTCTAAGCACTGAATGCAACGAGGGATAAGAAAGCAGCTTTACATTTGCTGCGAATCGCAGCGTGTCAGTGATAGCTGCTGATCATACTCCTTGGTCTCTGACATACTTTCTACACAAGCAGGTCGCGGTGGCCGCCCTCAGCACATAGCTGCCACCCACCTGACTCTATCAGTGCACCTCCCCGCAACTGACAGCCTGCATGTCACTGAACTGCGTAAGTGTTGAAAGTCGCGATGGCTGCACGCATCACAACGTTGCCATGTACCTGTCGACATCCCATGACCAATATTTGAAGATCGCGGTGGCCGCCCACAACACACTGCTGCCACCCATCTTCCCCTACCACCGCACCTCCCCGCCAGTGGCAGCTAGTTCAAGACTCTAAGAGCTCAAACCCGACGCCTGCATGCTTCAAAATTATATGCTATCATTTATCTTTGAAGATCGCGGTGGCCGCCCACAGCACAATGCTGCCACCCATCTTCATCTACCACCGCACCTCCCCGCCAGTGGCAGCTAGTTCAAGACTCCAAGAGCACAAGCCCGACGGCTGCATGCTTCACAATTATATGCTATCATTTATCTTTGAAGATCGCGGTGGCCGCCCACAACACAATGCTGCCACCCATCTTCATCTACCACCGCACCTCCCCGCCAGTGGCAGCTACGTCAGGACTCTAAGAGCTCAAAACACTTGAGCGATCATGAGTGAAAGCTAATAAATTAAGGTATGCAGTCAATTGCCGAGCTATATAATAAGTATTTAGGCTGGCACATATGCTGTGTGCATGCAGGTCGCGGTGACCGCCCTCAGCACATAGCTGCCACCCACCTGACTCTATCAGTGCACCTCCCCGCAACTGACAGCATCACGCATCAAGGAATTTCCGAGTAAGTCTGATCGTGCTTTATGAATGTATATTCGAGTACTAAGCGATTATAAGTAAGGATGGGGGCGTTTTAATTAAAACGGGCCCCGTTTTAATTAAAACGCCTGGAACCAAGAACCAAGAACCAAGATTCCCAGAAAAGTCTTGGAACGAATCTTGGTTCCTTGGGGATGGGGGCGTTTTAATTAAAACGGGTCCCGTTTAATTAAAACGCCTGGAACCAAGAACCAAGAACCAAGATTCCCAGAAAAGTCTTGGGACGAATCTTGGTTCCCGAGGTAGAGGGCCGTGTGAATTGCCTGGCTCCTCAACCTGATGGGCCCAGGTTCTAGGAACCAAGATTCGTCCCAAGACTTTTCTGGGAATCTTGGTTCTTGGTTCTTGGTTCCAGGCGTTTTAATTAAACGGGACCCGTTTTAATTAAAACGCCCCCATCCCCAAGGAACCAAGATTCGTTCCAAGACTTTTCTGGCAATCTTGGTTCTTGGTTCTTGGTTCCAGGCGTTTTAATTAAAACGGGGCCCGTTTTAATTAAAACGCCTCCCCTCCTCGGAAACCAAGATTCTTCACAAGACTTTTCTGGGAATCTTGGTTCTTGGTTCTTGGTTCCAGGCGTCTTAATTAAAACGGGGCCGTTTTAATTAAGACGCCCCCATCCCCAAGGACCAACATCTTTGAGGGTGAGCTTCATGTCTTTGAGGGTGGGTTCTGGGGGGGGGGGGGGGGGGTACCATATATATATATATATGTATATGTATATATATATATATACATATGTATATATATATATATAGAACCCTAGGCACTACCTCAAGACTCAAGACCCAAAACCTACTTTCTTGGTAGGCTCTTCTTCATAGGAAAAAACCTAAGAGGAATCCTAGGTAACACACCAAAAAAAGGCAGGCTTTGGGTTCGTAAAGCCCTAAACCCTGTCTATAAACCTAAGCCCTAAACGTTAAACCCAAAACCGAAAACCCAAAACCCCCAAACCCAAACCCTAAACCCTAAACCCTAAGCCCTAAACCCTACCAAGGTGGAGGAGGTGCCTCCCAAAACCCGCAACCTCAATCCATCGTCGAACAGGAAATTCCCAGAGCCAGTTACCCCTTTCAATTGACCTTTCAATTGAGGTTTAGGGTTTAGGGTTCAGGGTCTGCCGAAACCCTAGACCCTAAACCCTAAACCCCAAACCCCAAACCCTAAACCCTAAACCCTAAAGTTTGGGGTTTGGGGTGTAGGGCTGGTTTCGGAATTAGGGTTTCGGGCTTGCTGCCGGTCCGGGCTTCGGCTTGGCCTAAACCGGACCCCCAAGTGTGCATTTCGACATGTTTGGGTTTAGGGTTTAGGGTTTAGGGTTTAGGGTTTAGGGTTTAGGGTTTAGGGTTTAGGGTTTAGGGTTTAGGGTTTAGGGTTTAGGGTTTAGGGTTTAAGACCCAGAACCTACTTGTTGGTAGGTTACCAAAGAACCCTATAAGGGGTGTACTAAGCCTAAACCCAAAGCCCAAAACCCAAAACCCTAAACCCTAAGGAGCCCTAAGCCAGCAAACTCCAAGCGCCCGCGCGAGTTCGTTCGCGCGATCGATCACTGCCACGCGCAAGATGAACTCAGGAACTTTCGTGGAGGGTTTAGGGTCTAGGGTCTAGGGTCTAGGGTTTAGGGTTTGGAGGGGCTGATGCTACACTACGCGCTACAAAACCTGAGCTAAACCCCAACGCTAAACCCTAAACCCGCGAAACGTAAGGCCGTAAAACTATGGGACTTGAGGTCAACACACGTCACCTAGCCCTAACCTGGCCCCACACCCAAAACTCCTGAACGGACCCTCATATACCAGTAAACCCTTAGGCCCCAAACACGAAACCCCGAACCCCAAAACCCGCAAAACCCTCAGACCGGCAGTCCTGCACCCTATGCCCTAGACTTCAACCCAGGAATTCCTCGAGACCTTAACCCTTAACCCTTAACCCTGAACCCTTAACCCTGAACCCTTAACCCTAGCCCTAAACCCGAAACCCCAAACCCTAACTCTTGCGCACTTGGGCTCTAGCCGTTGCGACGTCGAGCGGGAAACCCTCGGGACAGAATTGCAAGCCGAGGCTATAGGTGTAAGGCTTGGAGTTTAGGGTTAGTGTTTAAGACTTGGGGTTTAGGGTTTAGGGTTTTGGGTTTGGGGTTTAGGGTTTGAGGTTTAAGGTTTAGGGTTAAGGCTTGGGGTTTAGGGTTTAGGGTTTAGGGTTTAGGGTTTAGGGTTCGGGGTTTAGGGTTTAGGGGTTTAGGGCTTGACAGTTTAGGTTTCAGGGTTTAGGGTTTGGGGTTTAGGATCAGGGTTCATGGTTTACAGCTTATAGGGTAGGATTTACCCTAAACCCTAAACCCTAAACCCTAAACCCTAAACCCTAAACACTGAACTCGCGGAAGGCGCAGGGCTGACGAGGTCAGAGGCCCGACTTGTCCCTTTCTGCTTCAAAACAGAGGTTCAGAGGATAAGCTTTAAAAAAAAACCTAAACCCGAAACCCCTAAACCCCTCGACACCTAGACCCCTAAACCCCCAAACCCCTGAACCCCTAAACCCCTAAACCCCCAAACCCCTGAACCCGCAACCCCCCTCCCCTCCCCCAATCTATCCCCTAAACCCTAAACCCTAAACCCTAAACCCTAAGCCCCCAAATTCGGAGTCTCCAGCGCCCCGCGGCCCGCTTCTTTCATCACCGCAGGCCGTTGCACACCAGGCATGGGCAGTCGCCATCCCAGGAGAGGTCCACCTCCCAGGGGTCTTGCGGGTTTGGGGTTTAGGGTTTGGGGTTTAGGGTTTATGAGGGTTTGGGGTTTAGGGTTTAGGGTTTGGGGTTTAGGGGTTCAGGGTTTCGGGGAGGTGGGGGCGTGCAGACGGCCCCTATACTCCCTAAAGAAGTTTTTTTTTTTTGGGGGGGGGGGGGTTCTTGGGGGGTTGCGGCCGGTACAAGGGTTTAGGGGGTTTAGATTCTAGTAAAAAGTCCCAGCTCGGAGCTCCAAAGCTGAACCTTAAACCCCAAAACCCTCAACCCAAAGCCCTGCCTTAAGAACCCCAAAACCTGGCTCTTTTGTAGGTTCTTATTCAAACCCTTACAGAGGATTCTGAGGCAACCTACAAAAAGGTAGGTTTGGGGCCCCCCAAACCCTAAACCCTAAACACCCAAAAGCCCCCAAAATCCTGCTCGTCGACCAAGTCCTTCCGCAAGTGGGTCGGCTCAGCTGCTTTGCAATAGGAGATGTCACCCAGCTGCACCTCGGTGCTGTTCTTACCCTGAACCCTAAACCCTAAACCCGTTCTCTCAATTAAGGTCCCTTTTGCAGTCCCGCGAAACAGATAGTCACCTGCGAAAAATGTAGGCTTTGGACTTTGGACCCTCTCGAGGTAACCGCAACTCACCAAAGCCTCCATCCGGCAGCTCACAAAAAGGCGGAGCACCCACTCGGTGTCAGTGAGCTGCGGGAGAGGCTCCACCACCAAATCCTGCATGCAGCTGGACCGTCGCGCGCCCTGACCCCTAAATTCCTATTAACCTCATAAACCCTATAAACGCCACAAGCGCGACCTCAACTCTCCGCACCCCAACCCAAGGTACCCAAAAACCTGTAGGGTGCCCCCCGCATCCGTCGTCCTCCAGCGCCTCCTCCCCGGAACCTCGCACGATCCACCGCCCCAAGGGAAGCTTTGGACGCCCCTCGAAGATGGGGTTGCTCACCTGGTCTTTACGTTTGAGGGTTCATCGAGCGTAGGGCTTAGGGCTTAGGGTTTAGGGTTTAGGGCCTAGGGTTTAGGGTGAAGAGGGTGTAGGGCCTGTAGGGCTTAGTCAAGCAGGGTTGTCCTAGTCATACTGGACTATGGGACCGTTCGGGGTTATACCCTGGAATCCCTTAACAGCCCCTTCATAAGTTCGACAACCGGTTTTTAAGGCCTCGTGGCCCTAAACCCTAAACCCTAAACCCCAAACCCCAAACCCTAAGCCCTAAGCCCTAAGCCCTAAGCCCTAAGCCCTAACCCTAAACCCTAAACCCTATGCTTCGGTTCAACACCGCTCTGTCTCACCCTTCCAGCTCTCTCCTAAAGAGGGGAGTGGCGAGCCACCCCGCCCAAACCCCTACAACCCCAAATCCCTATAAACCCTAAACCCAAAACTAAAGGTTTAGGGTTTAGCCCCATAACCCTAACCCCAAAGCTTAAGGCTCAGGGTTTAGGGGCTTAGCAAAACCCTTAAAACCCCTACAACCTCCTGACCACCACCCTAAACCCTAAACTCAGGGCCTAGGTCGCCCCCCTACAGAAGGGGGGCGGCGCCTAAGCCCTTCGACGTCTATGGTGAAAGTCGACCCAGGTCGCTTGCCCGCCTCCTGCAGCCCAGATGTCGGTGGCACCCACGATGCGCCCGGTACCGGAACACGTTCTCCTCGGAACCAGTACTGGTCATAAAGTAAAGCCAAGACCAGGCGCCAAAGGATGCCGGCATTTTCGGGGGGGTACTTCCAGGGCCCCAGGGCAGGAGGACCCGGACCCCTCATTGCAGCGTGTTCCTGGCGCCCCCTGACACGCCCTGGCCCCCGCCCTGACTCTGCGCCGCCTGACCCTGCGCTGCCGCCATGGCCCGGCCGGGCCTCCTTGGCCCCATGACCCCTCCTGACCCTCCCCTCCTCCTGACTCTGCAAACCTCTCCTTTCCTACGCAGCTGAGGACCTAGCCTGGCTGAAAGTTGCCATCGGTGACGGAAAGGTTTTTTTTGGAAAGTAAGCGATTGTCATGAGTTTAGGCCTAACCCTAAAAGAAATAGGTCTGGGTGGTTTTGCCGCCTCGGACGGCGTGGGGTGGGAGACAAGTATTAGATGGCCCTCTACAATCGGGCCAGAACTGCTCTTCGCACCTGACGAGGCATTCGAGCCGCTGCTGCATCCAAACCTTCACAGCATCTACGCCCTATCACAGCAAACCCTGAACCCTAAACCCCAAACCCTATAAACCCCAAACGCCAAACACTACACTTTAACCCCAAGCTTGCCTCGTCCACCACCTTGTCGGTGAAGGGCAGCCGGAATCCGGTCCGTCGACCGGGCCGCGGGTCGTGCCACCTTGGGGAAAGAACCCATGATCCCTTGGGTTTAGGGTTTAGGGTTTAGGGTCTAGGGTCTAGGGTTTAGGGTTTAGGGGTTTAGGGTTTAGGGTTTAGGGTTTAGGCTTAGGGTTTAGGGTTTAGGGTTTAGGGTTTAGGGTTTAGGGTTTAGGGTTTAGGGTTTAGGGTTTAGGGTTTTGGGTTTAGGGTTTAGGGTTTAGAGGGAACCCGAAACACCAACACTCCAAGTACGGACCCTCGGCTCGGAACTCTCCAGGCCCTGTGGTAAAGCAGGGTTGGCAGGGTTTAGGGTTTAGGGTGTAGGGTTCAGGGTTTAGTAGGGTTCAGGGTTCAGGGTTCAGGGTTCAGGGTTTAGGGTTTAGGGTTTAGGGTTTAGGGTTTAGGGGTTAGGGGTTAGGGGTTGGGGATTGATGGAGCCGCTGACCATGAAACAAAAAAACAATGTTTGGAATGGGTGTCGTGCTAAACGGTTTTAGGGTTAGCAGGGTTTACTAGGGTTTAACAGGCTTCTAGAGCTTAGGGTTCTGGCTTCTGGTGTCTAGGGCTTTGTAGTTGGGCATGCTAACAGTCCTTGATTGGGATTGTAAGGGGGGGGTGCTATAATCCTATTAAGGACTGTTAGTATATGGGGGAACATCCAAGCAACACCCTAAACCCTAAACCCCTAGTTTATGTTAGTTTATAGGGTTAAGGTTTAGGGAAGAAGGCTTGCCCCGCGTCCAAGCTGCAGCGCATTCTCGTCAAAGACCTCCTGCCAGTCGTTCCTGCCACGACTCACCACGGCTTTCATGCATCTCTCAACACTGAAAACCCTAAACTCCAATCCCCAAACCCCAAACCCCAAACCCTGAACCAACCTTAAGCAACACTCAGATATCGACGCTTCCACACACAACTTCACCCAAGCCGGGCCTCCCACTCGCCTCATCTCCCTCACCTTGGATTTGTGGTTTCGGGTGTGGAGATCACCCTGAACCCTAAACCCATTTTGGGACTGAACTGAGCCGTAAGGGCAGAGCTGGCTATTGGTGGGAGCCGCCCCTTTACATGGACACACGTGGAAAGCTAACTCAGTCTCTGGAGCATTCCGAGGCCGAATAGAAAGCTGACATCGTCCGCCCTTGTGTGCCCTAAGCGACCGTGTCGCGATTCTTGTCTACTGCACAAGCCCTATAATCCTAAACCCTGAACCCTAAACCCTAAACCTTAAACCCTCTGACCCTAAACCCTAAACCCTAAACCTTCAAAGCCCCTGAAACGGGGTACCGAGCCACCGACCGCCTCGTGGTCGCAGAGGTCGTCGAGCCTCTTCTTGAGCTCAGCTATCCTGTGGGTTTAGGTTTAGGGTTCAGGGTTCAGGGTTTAGGGTTTAGGGCTTAGGGTTTAGGGTGTAGGGCTTAGGGTTTAGGGCTTAGGGTTTATAGGATTTAGGGCTTAGGGTTTGGGGTTCTTTTTTTTTTTTTTTTTTTTGGGGGGGGGGGGGGGGGGGGGGGTCTTCTTTTTTCGAAAGGGTTCTGGAGCTTCGGGTCTAGGTTAGGGTGTATAGGGTATAGGGTCTAGCTTATGGTTTAGGTTTTCGGCATGGCTTAAGCTCTTTCATGTTTGGGGTTGAAGGGTCTTGGGGCGTTGGTATTTGGTCAGGCACCGCCTCCAACTCCAACTTGCAAATGCCTCGGGAGGCTACGCCTCTAAACCCTAAACCCTAAACCCTAACCCCTAAACCCTAAACCCTAAACTCCAAACCGAGAACCCGAAACCCTAAGTGTAGGTTTTGGGGCCGGGTCTTCGGGGTGTGCGACTCTTTGGTGTGGCTCTATACTTGGAGGTTCATGGTACTTGTTAACTAATTATAACTGTACTGAATAGGGTTTAGGGTTTAGGGTTTCGGGTTTAGGGCTTAGGGCTTAGGGCTTAGGGCTTAGGGTTTAGGGGAAACTGTACTAAAAACCATATTAGAGCACTTAAGGGGCTAAGAAGTGGGCTCATAAGTACAGTTATAATTGGTTAGTAAGCACCATGAACCTCCAAGTATCCCCCCCCCAACCTTTACTAGGCAACCAGACCCTCAGTATGGGTATGGGTAGTTCTCTAAGTTCGGATTCCATTTAGAGCCCCCCAAACAAAGACCCTGTAGCTACCATCACTTGCCCCCTAGACCCTAAACCCTAAACCCTAGACCCTAAACCCTAAACCCTAAACCCTAAACCCTCTTTGAACTCCTGTCATCACGGAGACCGAAGGTGTCGTCCTGCCGCTTGGCGAAGTAACCTGAGCTATAGGTGGGGGGGGGGGGGGGGGCTTGAGCCTCAATCCTAAGCCCGCAATACCAAAAATCAAACCTAACACCTTGCTAAAACCTAAAACCCTCAGAGAGCAGGACAGGATTTTGAAATTTTGAAAGGCTTCACACCAAGTAGGAAAGCATATGTCTAACACCGCGCCCTCCCCCATCCTTTTTTGGCTTTAGAACTTAGGGTCGATCCAGACCCTTCAAGAAACAACAACTAGGCAGGATTGAGGTGTTGATCCGCCGTAGTAAGAGAGAAACAACAAGATGTTCCCCAAATCCGAGACCTCAAACTCTGATCCCTGAACCCAAACCCTGAACCCTAAATCCTGAACCCTAAACCCTAAGCCCTACATCCTAAACCCCAAACCCCGAACCCCGAACCCTAAACCCTAAACCCTAAACCTCAGGGTTGAAGCCCCTGGGCTCCTACTTATGGTTTAGGGTTTAGGGTTTTTATAGGAGGGTTCTCTGAAGCCCTAAAACCCCCAACCCTGAACCCCGCAACCAGTCCACAGGGGCACCTAGCCGGGCGTTTAAAGGCGGCCCGGGGCTTCAACGCCTGGGGTTTAGCGTTTAGGGTTTAGGGTTTAGGGTTTAGGGTTCCCCACAAGGCCCTATACCGGGCTAAGCGACAGAGGACCTGATCTCGGCAGATCATATGCGCAGACGGGTTTGCCCCGGGCTCACCAGGCAGCTGCTTCTCCTTGCACATCACCTGGCTGGGGGTGTTTTTGGCGTAGTAGGGCTTTCTTGGGATAGGGTTTAGGGTTTAGGGTTTAGGGTTTAGGGTTTAGGGTTTAGGGTTTAGGGTTTAGGCTTTAGGGTTTAGGGTTTAGGGTTTAGGGTTTAGGGTTTAGGGTTTAGGATCTAGGGTCTAGGGTTTAGGGTTTAAGGTTTCAGGGTTTGGGTTTCGGTTTTAGGGTGTAGGGTGTAGGGTTTGGGGTTTGGGGTTTGGAGCTTGGGGTCTGGAGTTGAGGGTTTGGGGCCTGGAGTGTCGGGCTTGCGTTGGCAAGGAAGGCTCAGGGTTGGGTGTTATGGAGCTTAGGGGTAGGGGTTTGGGGGGGGGGGGGGGGGGGGTGGTGGGGGGGGGGGTGGTGGGGGGGGAGGATTTCGGGGTCTTGACGTACCACTTGGGGGGGGGGGGGGGGAGTGGTAGACCTTTCTCTTCTCTGGTTATGGTTGTGGGTGGTGCCATCATAAGCAGCACATGGGCACGAATGACGGCAAAGGTAGGAACTGGCTAGGCCAGAAGGGGGACTGTTGTCGAGAACCGAGCCTGCAAATGGGGCAGGGTTTAGGGTTTCGGGTTTAGGGTTGAG